>CM035161.1:38094528-38666148 GCA_020205615.1 Panax quinquefolius | reverse complement strand
AAGTATTATGCATACAAGCCAATCATATATGATGATAAAGCATATATCATGTAATCAATCTTATTTATTTATTAATAAAAGAATTATTTATTAAAGGCATTTATTATCTACATGGTGTCGCTTTTAATAATATGTGATAAACCCATAGTTTTAAGCAACGCTTTTAGAATAATGATGATGATCATTCTAATGAGATCTAAATTCTTAGAAAGCTTAAAACTAAAATAGTTCCCAATCATTCGATTACTAAATCGGGGATTAGTGAATCCGATAGATCGGGTACATACGCCGTCTTTGCTTCATCGATGAGGATGATCGATCTCACGATCATTTGTGTGGAGACACTAAAGCAAGTATGTAGGTGCTTATTAGAGAATAAGTTCATCGAACGTGACTCGCTAAGGAATACCTAATGGAGTTTTACTTACCGTCAATAGAATTCATGAGTGATAGTAAGACAAATGATCTCAGACTTGAGATCATCATAAGATCTTATATATAATGAATTACACTTCGACTTATTCCTTAAGACTCTTAGAGTATATCAAAGGGTATGCTTGGGTGTAATAAGTTATATATGAAGATAATGAACGATCAATAAAGAATCTACCACTTCTAGTAAAAGGAGAGATGTCCTATGTGATTCGATAAACGACAACCTGTGAATCCTTGGTTAAGGTGGAATGAAATTAGAAAGTAGTTTCTAATTTGCATTCATTAGAGTTGTTCATTTAGGAATCTAAATACATATAATTAAATAAAATAAGACTGACAAAGAATTCCATGTCTTATATTTAATCGGGACATCAGATGGTGGAAGGATTGAATTGCATTTGCAGAACTATTTACTCAAAGGTTCTTTTTATGATTAATGTTGAAATCTATATTATCCGGAAAGTCGTTGATCGCTAGGAGGCTTATCCCTATTGTAGAATAAATATTATTTATTTAAATAAATTATTTGTTTAATTTATTTATTTAAATGAGATTAGAATTGTTCTAATCGATTTATTCACAACCGGCTTAATATGGAGAACCTAAAGGGTCACACCATAAAAGGAAGAATAATTATTTAAAAGTTAATGGCATAATTGTAATAATATGTTAAGTATATTTAATTTAATCTATGGTGATAGAATAAATTAAATAGCTTAATATTTATTATTTAATATTTTAGAAATATTAAATATAAATTAATAAGAGGAGTCTTATTAATATTATTATAATTATTATTATTTTAATTTCTAAAAGGTTTAGGAATTAATTTAATATTAGTACTCATTTATTCCTAATTCGATTAGAAAGAAAATTAGTTAAAGGAGTTTAACTAATTATCCCTAATAGATTAGGGAGCCCATTTAATTAAAAGAGTTTAATTAAATAAATAATACCTTATTTTAATTAAAATAGGTTATATAATATCTTTATAAGAGGAGTCTTATATTAGATATCTAATATACGTAATTCCAAGATTCGAGAGTACACCCTTTTCTTATTCAGATACAGAAAACTAGGGTTCGAGCCAAATCCCTTCTTCTTGAAAAATTCTCTTCCTTGGTGGATCACCTATAGAGGCCACACACTGGGTGGCTTACATCGATCAAAGGAAGGAATCTACCCGAGATTCAAGGAGATCGCGAGAAGTAGGAGGTGAACTCGCACTCGAGGAAGCTCGCTTTACAAGGGTATGATTTCATAATTTCTTATTCTTCGCTTTAATTAATAATACGCATAAAGGATGATCCCGTAATTGGTTTGTGAAAAATTTTAAAATCGATTTTATCTCGCCCGCCATTATTTTGCAATTTGATTGCTACTTTGATTTTCAATAAAACCTAACAAGTGGTATCATGAGCCAAACTTTATGCTAATTATTAATTATTTAGATTCTAAATATGTATGGGTATGTATTTTGAATAATTTATCAAGTATAATTTGTCAGATAAAATTATTATTTTTTAAAAAAAAAAAAAAAAAAAAAGTTTTTTGGAAATTTTTTTTAAATTTTTTTTTTAACAACGAAAAAACCACGTAAAACTACAATTTCTTTTAAACTTAATCATTTGGAACACGATGCATCAAATATATATATATAATAAATAAATATATACGTCACGAATATATATAGCAGCGAATTCTTTTTAAAACAGAGAGATCGATTTTATTATATTTATATATATATATTATAAAATCACGGGCCTATCATTAAAAGAAAGAAAAATTTTTTTAATGATGAATCAAGAGTCAGTCACGCAAGCAAAGAGATACGCCCGTAATTTTTTTTGACAAAGAATTTAATCCAAAGTAAAGTCCGAAAAATTAAAGGCAAGCAAGTCTTGGAGATTTTAAAAAGTGTAGACTTTTATATATATATATATTATATATATATATATATATATTAATTTAATAATTTTATAATTAAAATAAAAGAGTTTATTTTAATCTTGAAATCGATTTCATGCAACATAAAATTGCCCATTAAATGATACTCATATATATATGGAATGATTTTATTTATCGATACATACGATGATACGTATGATAATAAATGGGATTGATTATGGACAATCGATCAATATGATTGGATTTATTTTAGTGGATGTTTGAATGAATGGGTTTTATTAAATGGGGTCTGCAGACTCGCCTTTTTCTCGGTTTTTCTTCGATGTAAATTCTATCTCTCTCCTATGTACTTCCCTCGATCACGATCAAGGTTTCTATTTAAATTAAATAGTTTAATGTAATAGATTAGTTAGAATTTTTTAGAAGAACCAAGACCAAGATCAAGGAGCTTGAAGACCCGTTTCAGTAATGGAGCCCAAGTTTAAATGTAATAGTTATATTTAAATGTTTATTCTTCGCACCCTTAGGTTTCAACCTTTTGGTTCACTCTGGTGGCTCTAGTGAACCAAACTAGAATAAAAGTCCATAATCAATCCTGTAGAATATAGTATTCTATATGTGCATGCTAGTATTATATATATTATATATTATGCAAACATGCTTCGATGTTTAATAATACGACGCGATTTTATATATATATTTGCACGCTGCTAAACAAGATGAGACAAATAATAACAAATCCTCAAAGTTTTTTATTAAGTCTTAAGCGCTCAAAGATATTTAGAATATCGAACGTCGCTTTCTAGCATGATAAAATTAATAGAGTATTAAATATTTAATATGAGTTTATCAGGTCACCACAAGGCAAGTATTAAGTATTTAAGATGTTAATTTATCACATTTGATGCTTATAAAGAAAATTGAACAATATTGTTTTTGTCAGGTCACCACAAGGGCTTATATTTTTCTTTTTCAATATACGGAAGTGCTAGTTGGACTTAACTTAGATAATTTTGATTCTGGATGTGCCACCACTGATCAAAATAATCCAAGAGGCAAAACATAAGGAGTTACATGTTGATGTAATCGACAAGGAGTTGTCTACCTATTTATTTATATATAGTTTGTTGGTCACCACAAGGCTATATATATTTGAAATGGGATCCTTATTCTCACTAGCAAAAAACTTTAATTAGATTTGTTTAACTATATAAATGAGGGTAATATAGTTTGAAGAAAATAGTGAGAGATACCAATATAAAATAAGACCTAATTTATTTTGGTAATTAATAAATGAATGTTTGCTAAAATATTGTCTTTTTACATGCGTAATTTTGAAAATGTCACATTCACTAATTTCATCGCAAGCATACTTGATGCTAACAAACCGAATGGGACCGAACTACACCTGATTTGGTTGAGGAATCGAGAATTGTTCTCACGGCCGAAAAGATTTCTTATGTCCTAAATTCGCCTGCACTCAAAAAAAGTTGCGCAGAGATACCGAGGAAGAGATTGCTACTTTTTAAATAAAGGGCAAGATGATGCATCTGTGGCTCAACGCATCATGCTCAAGATCCACGAAAGTAACGAGCTTCAAACACAAGATGAAAATGATGGATGCTCCTACTATGCTACTACACCTGGAGAGTCAGATGGTGAGCAAAGTAGATCGCTAGATATGAAATATCTATGAGCTCTTCCGATCTCGGATGACCGAGGGCACTACCGCTGAGACTCATGTCCTAAAGATGATCAACTGATTGAACGCCTGGACAACTTGGGTTCGCATGGATGGGGAGTTGAGTCAAGATTTAGTCTTCATAGCTACCCTGCACACCTTCTCACAATTTGTTGTGAATTTTCACATGAATAAGTGGATGTCACCGCTCAATTACTTAACATGTTGAAAATCATCAAGGTCACTTCCCATCCAAGAAGAACCATGTCTTCATCGGTGGATGATTCTTCCAAGAAAAGGAAGAGGCCCAAGGTATCTTCCTCAAAGGAAGAAATCCAAGAAGGCTAAGAGGAAAGGCGAAAGTGAAGGATCAAAAGAAACCCTGATCCAAATTTAGCAAAGGAATTTGCTTCCATTGCAATAAGCCGTCATCGGAAGAGGAACCGCAAGGATTATCTTCGTATCAAAAGCGTAAGAAGCTTGGAGAAGCTTCAATCCTAATCAAGGTTTGTTTATGATTGAAATTAATTTTTCCAAAGTCAATCTTCTACTGGGTATTGGATACCGGATGTGGTTCTCA
Organism: Panax quinquefolius; assembly: GCA_020205615.1. NCBI lineage: Eukaryota > Viridiplantae > Streptophyta > Magnoliopsida > Apiales > Araliaceae > Panax > Panax quinquefolius. Next base: position 38,661,544 of record CM035161.1, on the reverse strand, counting down.
CATATGTAATAATATGCGTGGACCGGGTCAAGTAGAAAGTGAAAGAAGGATGAGGTCATCCCACGAGTGGGAAATGGAGCAAAGGTCACGTGACAATTGTAGTAGGACTTATTGTTTAAAGCCGCGCCACGGCAAGTTCATTAATTTAAATAATTGTTATTTTGTTCCAAATATCATTAAACATTATTTCTATCTCGTATTGATATGGATGGTTTTAATATTATAATAAAGAACAATAGTTGTTCTATTTATAATGATAATGTTTTATATGGTGTGGTAATTTGCTTAAATGGACTTTATATACTGACTTGCATGAAAATATATTTCAAATCGAACAAACTAATAAAAGGAAAAGAGATGATGTTAATTATACCTTCACGTGGCAATCGTAGACTTGGTCATATTAATGAAACAAGATTATCCAAGTCAGATAAAGATGGGCCCAGAGCTATCTCGATTATGAATCATATCCAACCTGTGAATCTTGTCTCATGGGGTAATGACTAAATCTCCTTTTAGTGGAAAAGGAGAAAGAGTTACAGAGTTGTTAAGCGTTGGTACACAGATGTATGTGGACCCATGACACCCATCGCACGAGGAGGGTATTCTTATTTTATTACATTCACCGACGACCACTCAAGATTTGGATATGTGTATTTAATGAAATACAAATCAATCATTTGAAAAGTTCAAAGAGTTCAATGAAGTCGAGAAGCAAACCGGTAAAGAGTATTAAGATTCTTCGATCCGATCGAGGAGGAGAATACTTAAGTGGTGAGTTTCTCAATTGTCTCAAAGAAAATGGTATAATCTCACAATGGACTCCACCAGGACGACGCCACAAATGAATGGTGTATCTCGAAAGGAGAAATCGAACATTGTTGGACATGGTTCGATCTATGATGAGCTTTACCGACCTTCCAGCTTTTCTCCGGGATATGCCCTAGAATCCCGTGATACCTACTTAACAAGGTACCTACAAAATCCATCCCCAAGACCCCATATGAAAGTTATGGATAGGAGGAAACCAAATCTTAAGCATGTTAAGACTTGGGGTTGTCCAAATTTTATGTCAAAAAGTTTGAAAACGATAAGTCGCAGACTAGATCCGATAAATGTAGATTTGTGGGATATCCTAAAGAAACATTTGGGGTATTATTTCTATCATCCAACCGATCAAAAGGTGTTTGTCATAAACATGCCGCTTTCTCGAAAAGGAGTTTATCCTCAAGGGGGTGGGGAGTAAGATATATCTTCAAGAAGTTCAAGAACCACAAAATACTATGATCAAAGTGAGGTACCTAACCAAGTAGAGATTCTTCCGCATCACACCCTATTCAGAACTGAAGAGTACCAAAGATACCAGACAGTATGGACTTGTCATAGAAGATGATAACGAGGTACGATCATAGATGATGATGATCCATTGAATTACTTAACAAAGCATGAGTAGTAAAGACTCAGAGAAGTGGCAAGAAGCCATGAAATCGAGATGGACTCCATGATGAGAACCAAGTATGGACTTTGGTCTCACCACCAAGGCATTAAGCCTATTGGGTGTAAATGGGTCTTTAAAAGAAAGACCTGGGAGCAGACAAGCAAGGTAGAGACCTATAAGGTCCGATCGGTTGCAAAAGGTTTCAAACAAAGACAAGGAGTCGACTATGATTTAAACCTTCTCACCAAAAGAGTAATGCTCAAGTCCATTCGGATTTTGCTTATACATCGCAACTACCACGACTACGTAAATCGCAGATGGACGTGAAAATGGCCTTCCTCAATGGAAAACTTGAGGAGGATGTATATGACACAACCGTAGGGATTTGTTTCAAAGGTTGGAACAAATCAAGTCTGAAGCTACAACGATCCATTTATGGATTAAAGCAAGCTTCTCGTAGTGGAACATCCGCTTTGATGAGACAATCAAAAAGTTTGATTTTATCAAAATGAGGATGAAACCATGTGTACAAGAAGGTTAAAGGGGAGCGCTTATTTCATTCCTCAGATTATATGTTGATGATATATTACCGATAGGAATGATATTCCTATGTCGCAAAACAATTAAATCAAGTTATCTAAACACTTCTCCACGAAGGACTCTGGGAGAAGCATCCTATATTTTGGGGATAAAGATCTATAGAGATAGATCTAATAGGATGCTTGGCTTATCCCAAGGAACGAACGACATCGACATGATGCTAAAAAGGTTTAGCATGGAAGATTCCAAAAGAGGTCTCATGCCGATGAGCCATGGAATACATCTCTCCAAGAAACAAGCCCCAAAGACACTGAGAGAGAAACCGATGAGTAAGATTCCTTATGCTTCAAAGAATAGGATCTATCATGTACGCAGATGATATGTACTAGACCGTATGTCGCCATGCACTTAGTGTAACAAGCGTATATCATCGAATCCAGAGAAGAACACCGAAGGCAAAGTGAAAATATCCTAAAGTACTTAAGAAGAACTAAGGATGTATATTGTTTACTTGGTCCGAATTAAAACCAGAGGGCTTCATGACTCAAGTTTTCAAATGCACCAAGATGACAAGAACTGCTTTGGTATGTGTTTACCTTAAACTATATGCAGTTGAGTCGAAAAGTTCCAAGCAAAAAAACAATGTCGATTCAATGATGATGAGGCAGTACATAGTCGCAAGTGAAGTCGCAAAGGAAGTCGTTTGATGAAGAAGTTCATTATCAACTTGTGTGGTTCCTAGCATTAAAGGACCAAAGGTTTTTATTCTCGTGACAACACTGGAGTCAACTGCAAGCTAAGGAACCTGTGTCTCATCGTAAATCCAAACACGTGTCATGCATGATTTCATTTGATCGAGAGATCATCGAAAGAGAGACGCCACCCGAGCGTGTGGACTCTCAAGACAATATTGCAGATCCATTTACTAAAGCGCTAACACAACAAAGTTAGCTTTGATCGTCACTTAGAGAAGATGGGTATGAGATACCACCACGATTGGTTTTAGTGCAAGTGGGAGATTGAAAGTATTATGCATACAAGCCAATCACGTATGATGATAAAGCATATATCGTAATCAATCTTATTTATTTATTAATAAAAGAATTATTTATTAAAGGCATTTATTATCTACATGGTGTCGCTTTTTAATAATATGTGATAAACCCATAGTTTTAAGCAACGCTTTTAGAATAATGATGATGATCATTCTAATGAGATCTAAATTTTAGAAAGCTTAAAACTAAAATAGTTCCCAATCATGGATTACTAAATCGGGGATTAGTGAATCCTGATAGATTGGTACATACGCTCTTTCGCTTCATCGATGAGGATGATCGATCTCACGATCATTTGTGTGGAGACACTAAAAAAGTATGTAGGTGCTTATTAGAGAATAAGTTCATCGAACGTGACTCGCTAAGGAATACCTAATGGAGTTTTACTTACCGTCAATAGAAATTCATCAGAGTGATAGTAAGACAAATGATCTCAGACTTGAGATCATCATAAGATCTTATATATAATGAATTACACTTGACTTATTCCTTAAGACTCTTAGAGTATATCAAAGGGTATGCTTGGGTGTAATAAGTTATATATGAAGATAATGAATGATCAATAAAGAATCTACCACTTTAGTAAAAGGAGAGATGTCCTATGTGATTCGATAAACGACAACCTGTGAACTTGGTTAAGGTGGAATGAAATTAGAAAGTAGTTTCTAATTTGCATTCATTAGAGTTGTTCATTTAGAATCAAATACATATAATTAAATAAAATAAGACTCGATAAAGAATTCCATGCCTTATATTTAATCGGGACATCAGATGGTGGAAGGATTGAATCAGATTTAGAACTATTTACTCAAAGGTTTTTTTATGATTAATGTTGAAATCTATATTATCCGGAAAAGTCGTTGATCGCTAGGAGGCTTATCCCTATCAGTAGAATAAATATTATTTATTTAAATAAATTATTTGTTTAATTTATTTATTTAAATGAGATTAGAATTGTTTAATCGATTTATTCACAACCGGCTTAATACGGAGAACCTAAAGGGTCACACCATAAAAGGAAGAATAATTATTTAAGAAGTTAATGGCATAATTGTAATAATATGTTAAGTATATTTAATTTAATCTATGGTGATGTAATAAATTAAATAATTTTAATATTTATTATTTAATATTTTAGAAATATTAAATATAAATTAATAAGAGGAGTCTTATTAATATTATTATAATTATTATTATTTTAATTTCTAAAAGGTTTAGGAATTAATTTAATATTAGTACTCTCATTTATTCCTAATCGATTAGAAAGAAAATTAGTTAAAGGAGTTTAACTAATTATCCCTAATAGATTAGGGAGCCCATTTAATTAAAAGAGTTTAATTAAATAAATAATACCTTATTTTAATTAAAATAGGTTATATAATATCTTTTATAAGAGGAGTCTTATATTAGATATCTAAATATACGTAATTCCAAGATTCGAGAGAGTACACCCCTTTTCTTATTCAGATAGAAAACTAGGTTTCGAGCCAAATCCCTTCTTCTTGAAAAATTCTCTTCCTCGTGGATCACCTATAGAGGCCACACACTGGGTGGCTTACATCGATCAAAGGAAGGAATCTACCCGAGATTCAAGGAGATCATGAGAAAGAGGAGGTGAACTCGCACTCGAGGAAGCTCGTTTTACAAGGGTATGATTTCATAATTTCTTATTCTTCGCTTTAATTAATAATATGCATAAAGGATGATCCGTAATCGGGTTTGTGAAAAATTTTAAAATCGATTTTATCTCGCTCGCTATATTTTGCAATTTGATGCTACTTTGATTTTCATAAAACCCAACAAAGGGTATCACGAGCCAAACTTTATGCGTAATTATTAATTATTTAGATTCTATATATGTATGGGTATGTATTTTGAATAATTTATCGGGCATAATTTGTCAGATAAAATTATTATTTTATAAAAAAAAAAAAAAAAATTTTTTTTAATTCAAATTTTTAATCGAACAAATACAAATTTTTTTTTTTCAAAATTTCTAAATATATATATATTTATATATATATATACATTATATTAGTTATCAAATATATAAAAAAAAAATAAATGTAAATGTCAAGGTCAAGGCAAAATAAAGCCATTTTTTGAAAGAGAGGAGCGATTATTTTATTATATATATATATACAAATATATATATTATATATGAAAGTAAAAAATTATTTTTTTTTTAAATTAAGACCTACACGTATTAAAGATATCGATAAATCATATTTTTTTTGATCAATTTAGAAAGTAAAAGAAAAAAAACAAAGAAGTCATTTGAGATTTAAAATAGTATATTTATATATATATATATAATTGTTATATATATATATAATATTAATTTTAATAATTTTATAATTAAAATAAAAGAGTTTATTTTAATCTTGAAATTGGATTTCATGCAACATAAAATTGCCCATTAAATGATACTATATATATATGGAATGATTTTATTTATCGATACATATGATGATACGTATGATAATAAATGGGATTGATTATGGACAATCGACCAATATGATTGGATTTATTTTAGTTGGATGTTCGAATGAATGGGTTTTATTAAATGGGGTCTCTGCAGATTCGCCTTTTTTTCGGTTTTCTTCGATGTAAATTCTATCTCTCTCCTATGTATTTCCCTCGATCACGATCAAGGTTTCTATTTAAATTAAATAGTTTAATGTAATAGATTAGTTAGAATTTTTTTAAGAACCAAGATCAAGATCAAGGAGCGCTTGAAGACCCGCTTGTAATGGAGCCCCAAGTTTAAATGTAATAGTTATATTTAAATGTTTATTCTTCGCACTTGGGAGTTTGACCTTTCGTTCACACTGGTGGCTCTAGTGAACCAAACTAGAATAAAAGTCCATAATCAATCCGTAGAATATAGTATTCTATATGTGCATGCTAGTATATATATATTATATATTATGCAAACATGCTTCAGATGTTTAATAATACGACGCGTATTTTATATATATATTTGCATGCGCCGCTAAACAAGATGAGACAAATAATAACAAATCCTCAAAGTTTTTTTTATTAAGTCTTAAGCTGCTCAAAGATATTTAGAATATCGAACGTCGCTTTCAAAGCATGATAAAATTAATAGAGTATTAAATATTTAATATGAGTTTGTTGTGTCACCACAAGGCAAGTATTAAGTATTTAAGATGTTAATTTATCACATTTGATGCTTATAAAGAAAATTGAACAATATGTTTTTTTGTCAGGTCACCACAAGGGCTTATATTTTTCTTTTTTGAATATACGGAAGTGCTAGTTGGACTTAACTTAGATAATTTTGATTCTGATGTGCCACCACTGATCAAAATAATCCAAGAGGCAAAACATAAGGAGTTACATGTTGATGTAATCGACAAGGAGTTGTCTACCTATTTATTTATATATAGTTTGTTGTGTCACCACAAGGCTATATATATTTGAAATGGGATCCTTATTCTCACTAAGCAAAAACTTTAATTAGATTTTGTTTAACTATATAAATGAGGGTAATATAGTTTGAAGAAAATATAAGGAGATACCAATATAAAATAAGACCTAATTTATTTTGGTAATTAATAAATGAATGTTTGCTAAAATATTGTCCTTTTTACATGCGTAATTTTGAAAATGTCACATTCACTAATTTCATCATGAAGCATACTTGATGCTAACAAACCCGACGGACCAACTACACCTGACGGGTTAAGGAATCGAGAATTGTTCTCACCGCCGAAAAAGATTTCTTATGTCCTAAATTCGCCCAGCATTCGCAAAAAGTTGCGCAGAGAATTTCCGAGGAAGAGATTGCTACTTTTAAACAAAGGGCAAGATGATGCATCCGCGGGCTCAACGCATCATGCTCAGATCCACGAAAGTAACGAGCTTCAAAGCCACAAGATGAAAAACATGGATGCTCCTACTATGCTACTCGCACCTTGGAGAGTCAGATGGTGAGCAAAGTAGATCGCTAGATATGAAATATCTAAGGAGCTCTTCCGATCTCTTGGACGACCGAGGGCACTACCGCTGAGACTCATGTCCTAAAGATGATCAACTGATCGAACGCCTGGACAAATTGGGTTCGCATGGATGGGGAGTCGAGTCAAGATTTAGTCTTCAGTAATACTCCTGCACACCTTCTCACAATTTGTTGTGAATTTTCACATGAATAAGTTGGATGTCACCGCCTCAATTACTTAACATGTTGAAAATCGTCAAGGTCACTTCCCATCCAAGAAGAACCATGTCTTCATCGGTGGATGATTCTTCCAAGAAAAGGAAGAGGCCCAAGGTATCTTCTCAAAAGAAGAAATCCAAGAAGGCTAAAGGAAAGGCGAAAGTGAAGGATCAAAAGAAACCGATCCAGCCTAGCAAAGGAATTTGCTTCCATTGCAATAAGTCGTCATCGGAAGAGGAACCGCAAGGATTATCTTGCGTAATAAAAAGCGTAAGAAGCTTCGAGAAGCTTCAATCCTAATCAAGGTTTGTTTATGATTGAAATTAATTTTTTCGAAAGTCAATCTTCTACTGGGTATTGGATACCGGATGTGGTTCTCACATATGTAATAATACGCAGGACCGGTCAAGTAGAAAGTCGAAATAAGATGATGAGGTCGTCCCACGAGTGGGAAATGGAGCAAAGGTCACGACAATGTAGGGACTTATTGTTTAAAGACGCTTACTGCAAGTTCATTAATTTAAATAATTGTTATTTTGTTCCAAATATCATTAGAAACATTATTTCTATCTCTCAGATTGATATGGATGGTTTTAATATTATAATAAAGAACAATAGTTGTTCCATTTATAATGATAATGTTTTATATGGTGTTGGTAATTTTATGTAAATGGACTTTATATACTGACTTGCATGAAAATATATTTCAAATCGAACAAACTAATAAAAGGAAAAGAGATGATGTTAATTATACCTTCATGTGGTAATCGTAGACTGGTCATATTAATGAAACAAGATTATCCAAGTCAGATAAAGACGGGCTCCCAGAGCTATCTCGATTATGAATCATATCCAACCCGTGAATCTTGTCTCATGGGTAATGACTAAATCTCCTTTTAGTGGAAAAGGAGAAAGAGTTACAGAGTTGTTAGCTTGGTACACATATGTATGTATGTGGACCCATGACAACGAATCGCACGAGGAGGGTATTCTTATTTTATTACATTCATCGACGACCACTCAAGATTTGGATATGTGTATTTAATGAAATACAAATCAATCATTTGAAAAGTTCAAAGAGTTCGTAAGTGAAGTTGAGAAGCAAACCGGTAAAGAGTATTAAGATTCTTCGATCCGATCGAGGAGGAGAATACTTAAGTGGTGAGTTTTTCAATTGTCTCAAAGAAAATGGTATAATCTCACAATGGACTCCACCAGGACGCCACAAATGAATGGTGTATCTCGAAAGGAGAAATCGAACATTGTTGGACATGGTTCGATCTATGATGAGCTTTTACCGACCTTCCAGCTTCTTCCGGGATATGCCCTAGAATCTACCAGATACCTACTTAACAAGGTACCTACAAAATCCGGCCCCAAGACCCTATATGAAGTTATGGATAGGAGGAAACCAAATCTTAAGCATGTTAAGATTGGGGTTGTCCAAATTTTATGTCAAAAGTTTGAAAACGATAAGTCGCAGACTAGATCCGATAAATGTAGATTTGTGGATACCCTAAAGAAACATCGGGTATTATTTCTATCATCCAACCGATCAAAAGGTGTTTGTCATGAAACATGCCGCTTCTCGAAAAGGAGTTTATCCTCAAGGGTCAAATGGGAGTAAGATATATCTTCAAGAAGTTCAAGAACCACAAAATACTATGATCAAAGTGAGGTACCTAACCAAGTAGAGATTCCTTTCGCATCACACACCCTATTCAGAACTGAAGAGTACCAAAGATACCAGACAGGTATGGACTTGTCATGAAGAAGATGACAACGAGGTACGATCATAGATGATGATGATCCATTGAATTACTTAACAAAGCTATGAAGTAGTAGTAAAGACTCGTGAGAAGTGGCAAGAAGCCATGAAACCGAGATGGACTCCATGTATGAGAACCAAGTATGGACTTTGGTCTCACCACCAAGGCATTAAGCCTATGGGTGTAAATGGGTCTTTAAAAGAAAGATCGAGCAGATTTCGGCAAGGTAGAGACCTATAAGGTCCGATCGGGTTGCAAAAGGTTTCAAACAAAGACAAGGAGTCGACTATGACGAAACCTTCTCACCAAGAGTAATGCTCAAGTCCATTCGGATTTTGCTTACATCGCAGCCTTACCACGACTACGTAAATCGCAGATGGACGTGAAAATGGCCTTCCTCAATGGGAAACTGAGGAGGATGTGTATATGACACAACCAGAGGGATTTGTTTCAAAGGTTGGAACAAATCAAGTCTCAGAAGCTACAACGATCCATTTATGGATTAAAGCAAGCTTCTCGTAGTGGAACATCCGCTTTGATGAGACAATCAAAAAGTTTGATTTTATCAAAATGAGGATGAACCATGTGTGTACAAGAAGGTTAGTGGGAGCGCTATTTCATTCCTCAGATTATATGTCGATGATATATTACCGATAGGAATGATATTCCTATGTCGCAAAACAATTAAAATCAAGTTATCTAAACACTTCTCCACGAAGGACTCTGGGAGAAAGATCCTATATTTTGGGGATAAAGATCTATAGAGATAGATCTAATAGGATGCTTGGCTTATCCCAAGGAACGACATCGACATGATGCTAAAAAGGTTTAGTATGGAAGATTCCAAAAGAGGTCTCATGCCGATGAGCCATGGAATACATCTCCAAGAAACAAGCCCCAAAGACACACTGAGAGAGAAACCGATGATGAGTAAGATTCCTTATGCTTCAAAGAATAGGATCTATCATGTACCAGATGATATGTACTAGACCGATGTCGCCACGCACTTAGTGTAACAAGCAGATATCACCGAATCCAGAGAAGAACATCGAAGGCAAAGTGAAAATATCCTAAAGTACTTAAGAAGAACTAAGGACGTATTTTGTTTACTTGGTCCGAATTAAAACCAGAGGGCTTCATGACTCAAGTTTTCAAACGCACTAAGATGACAAGAACTGCTTTTGGGTATGTGTTTACCTTTAAACCAGGCGCAGTTGAGTCGAAAAGTTCCAAGCAAAGCAAAACAAATTGTCGATTCAAAGGATGAGGCAGTAGTACATAGTCGCAAGTGAAGTCGCAAAGGAAGTCGTTTTGATGAAGAAGTTCATTACCGAAACTGGTGTGGTTCCTAGCATTAAAGGACCAAAGGTTTTATTTCGCGGACAACATCGAGTCGTCATGCAAGCTAAGGAACCCTGTGTCTCATCGTAAATCCAAACACGTGTCATGGCATGATTTCATTTGATCGAGAGATCATCGAAAGAGAGACGCCACCCCGAGCGTGTGGACTCTCAAGACAATATTGCAGATCCATTTACTAAAAAGCTAACACAACAAAGTTAGCTTTGATCGTCACTTAGAGAAGATGGGTATGAGATACCACTACGATCGGCTTTTAGCAAGTGGGAGATTGAAAGTATTATGCATACAAGCCAATCACGTATGATGATAAAGCATATATCGTGTAATCAATCTTATTTATTTATTAATAAAAGAATTATTTATTAAAGGCATTTATTATCTACATACGTGGTGTTTTTTAATAATATGTGATAAACCCATAGTTTTAAGCAACGCTTTTAGAATAATGATGATGATCATTCTAATGAGATCTAAATTTTGTAAAGCTTAAAACTAAAATAGTTCCCAATCATCGATTACTAAATCGGGGATTAGTGAATCCTGATAGATCGGGTACATACGCTGTTGCTTCATCGATGAGGATGATCGATCTCACGATCATTTGTGTGGAGACACTAAAGCAAGTATGTAGGTGCTTATTAGAGAATAAGTTCATCGAACGTGACTCGCTAAGGAATACCTAATGGAGTTTTACTTACCGTCAATAGAATTTCAGAAGTGATAGTAAAGACAAATGATCTCAGACTTGAGATCATCATAAGATCTTATATATAATGAATTACACTTTGACTTATTCCTTAAGACTCTTAGAGTATATCAAAGGGTATGCTTGGGTGTAATAAGTTATATACGAAGATAATGAATGATCAATAAAGAATCTACCACTTCTAGTAAAAAGGAGAGATGTCCTATGTGATTCGATAAACGACAACCTGTGAAATTGGTTAAGGTGGAATGAAATTAGAAAGTAGTTTCTAATTTGCATTCATTAGAGTTGTTCATTTAGAATCAAATACATATAATTAAATAAAATAAGACTTGACAAAGAATTCCATGTCTTATATTTAATCGGGACATCAGATGGTGGAAGGATCAAATCATTTGCAGAACTATTTACTCAAAGGTTCTTTTATGATTAATGTTGAAATCTATATTATCCGGAAAGTCGCTGATCGCTAGGAGGCTTATCCCTATTGTAGAATAAATATTATTTATTTAAATAAATTATTTGTTTAATTTATTTATTTAAATGAGATTAGAATTGTTCTAATTCGATTTATTCACAACCGGCTTAATACGGAGAACCTAAAGGGTCACACCATAAAAGGAAGAATAATTATTTAAGAAGTTAATGGCATAATTGTAATAATATGTTAAGTATATTTAATTTAATCTATGGTGATAGAATAAATTAAATAAATTTTAATATTTATTATTTAATATTTTAGAAATATTAAATATAAATTAATAAGAGGAGTCTTATTAATATTATTATAATTATTATTATTTTAATTTCTAAAAGGTTTAGGAATTAATTTAATATTAGTATTTCATTTATTCCTAATCGATTAGAAAGAAAAATTAGTTAAAGGAGTTTAACTAATTATCCCTAATAGATTAGGGAGCCCATTTAATTAAAAGAGTTTAATTAAATAAATAATACCTTATTTTAATAAAAAATAGGTTATATAATATCTTTATAAGAGGAGTCTTATATTAGATATCTAGATATACGTAATTCCAAGATTCGAGAGAGACACCCCTTTTCTTATTCAGATAGAAAAACTAGGTTCGAGCCAACATCCCTTCTTCTCGAAAAAAATTCTCTTCCTCGTGGATCACCTATATAGAGGCCACACACTGGGTGGCTTATATCGATCAAAGGAAGGAATCTACCCCGAGATTCAAGGAGATCGCGGAGAAAGAGGAGGTGAACTCGCACTCGAGGAAGCTCGCTTCTCACAAGGGTATGATTTCATAATTTCTTATTCTTCGCTTTAATTAATAATACGCATAAAGGATGATCCGTAATCGGTTTGTGAAAATTTTAAAATCGATTTTATCTCGCCCGCTTATTTTTTTGCAATTTGATTGCTACTTTGATTTTCATTAAAAACCCAATAAAGGGTATCACGAGCCAAACTTTATGCTAATTATTAATTATTTAGATTCTATATATGTATGGGTATGTATTTTGAATAATTTATCGGGCATAATTTGTCAGATAAAATTATTATTTTAAAAAAAAAGTTTTCAAAAAAAAAAATGATCATTTAACAAAATAAATTTAATCAAATCCACAATTTTTTGGAATGCAATATCATTTTTATTATTTTTTAAAGATATATATAAATTTATCATGCTATAAAAAAATATTATCACAAATTTATTTTCGAATAGTAAGCCATATTTTAAAAGAGAAGATTTAGCATATTATATTATATTATATATATATAAAAAAACCAATATATATATATAAATAAAAAAAAAAAAAAATTTTTTTTTTTCATCAAGAATAAAGACCTACGTCAATACGATAAGATTATTTTTTTTTTTTATTTATTATGATCAATTTAAAAAAGACCGAAAATTAAAAAGCAAGTCCTTGGATTTTTTTAAAAAGTGCTTTAGACTTTTATATATATATATATAATATATATATATATATATTAATTTTAATAATTTTATAATTAAAATAAAAGAGTTTATTTTAATCTTGAAATCGATTTCATGCAACATAAAATTGCCCATTAAATGATACTCATATATATATGGAATGATTTTATTTATCGATACATACGATGATATGTATGATAATAAATGGGATTGATTATGGACAATCGACCAATATGATTGGATTTATTTTAGTCGATGTTCGAATGAATGGGTTTTATTAAATGGGGTCCGCAGACTCGCCTTTTCCGGTTTTTTCTTCGATGTAAATTCTATCTCTCTCCTATGCATTTCCCTCGATCACGATCAAGGTTTCTATTTAAATTAAATAGTTTAATGTAATAGATTAGTTAGAATTTTTTTAAGAAACAAGAAGACCAAGATCAAGGAGCGCCAAGAAGCTTTGTAATGGAGCCCAAGTTTAAATGTAATAGTTATATTTAAATGTTTATTCTTCGCACCCTAGGGTTCGAATTTTCGTTCACTTGGTGGCTCTAAGTGAACCAAACTAGAATAAAAGTCCATAATCAATCCCGTAGAATATAGTATTCTATATGTGCATGCTAAGTATATATATATATATATATTATGCAAACATGCTTCGCATGTTTAATAATACGACGCGTATTTTATATATATATATTGCATGCGCCGCTAAAAACAAGATGAGACAAATAATAACAAATCCTCAAAGTTTTTTATTAAGTCTTAAGCGCTCAAAGATATTTAGAATATCGAACGTCGCTTTCTAAAGCATGATAAAATTAATAGAGTATTAAATATTTAATATGAGTTTGTCAGGTCACCACAAGGCAAGTATTAAGTATTTAAGATGTTAATTTATCACATTTGATGCTTATAAAGAAAATTGAACAATATTGTTTTGTCAGGTCACCACAAGGGCTTATATTTTTCTTTTTGAATATATGAAGTGTTAGGTTGACTTAACTTAGATAATTTTGATTCTGGATGTGCCACCACTGATCAAAATAATCCAAGAGGCAAAACATAAGGAGTTACATGTCGATGTAATCGACAAGGAGTTGTCTACCTATTTATTTATATATAGTTTGTCAGGTCACCACAAGGCTATATATATTTGAAATGGGATCCTTATTCTCACTAAAGAAAAACTTTAATTAGATTTTGCCAACTATATAAATGAGGGTAATATAGTTTGAAGAAAATAGTGAGGAGATACCAATATAAAATAAGACCTAATTTATTTTGGTAATTAATAAATGAATGTTTGCTAAAATATCGTCTTTTTACATGCAGTAATTTTGAAAATGTCACATTCACTAATTTCATCGCGAAGCATACTTGATGCTAACAAACCGAACCGGACCAACTACACCGGACCGTTAAGGAATCGAGAATTGTTCTCACCGCCGAAAAGATTTCTTATGTCCTAAATTACCTGCACTCGCAAAAAAGTTGCAGAGACCTCCGAGGAAGAGATTGCTACTTTTAAACAAAGGGCAAGATGATGCATCCGTGGGCTCAACGCATCATGCTCAGATCCACGAAAGTAACGAGCTTCAGCCACAAGATGAAAATGATGGATGCTCCTACTATGCCATCGCACCTTGGAGAGTCAGATGGTGAGCAAAGTAGATCGCTAGATATGAAATATCTAAGGAGCTCTTCCGATCTCTTGGACGACCGAGGGCACTACCGCTGAGACTCATGTCCTAAAGATGATCAACTGATCAACGCCTGGACAAACTTGGGTTTCATGGATGGGGAGTTGAGTCAAGATTTAGTCTTGCAACACTCCCTACACCTTCTCACAATTTGTTGTGAATTTTCACATGAATAAGTTGGATGTCACCGCTTCAATTACTTAACATGTTGAAAATCATCAAGGTCACTTCCCATCCAAGAAGAACCATGTCTTCATCGGTGGATGATTCTTCCAAGAAAAGGAAGAGGCCCAAGGTATCTTCCGAAAAGAAGAAATCCAAGAAGGCTAAGGGAAAGGCGAAAGTGAAGGATCAAAAGAAACCGATCCAAATTTAGAAAAGGAATTTGCTTCCATTGCAATAAGCCGTCATCGGAAGAGGAACTGCAAGGATTATCTTCGCATCATCAAAAGCGTAAGAAGCTTGGAGAAGCTTCAATCCTAATCAAGGTTTGTTTATGATTGAAATTAATTTTTCCGAAAGTCAATCTTCTACTGGGTATTGGATACCGGATGTGGTTCTCACATATGTAATAATATGCGTGGACCGGTCAAGTAGAAAGTCGAAAGAAGGATGAGGTCGTCCCACGAGTGGGAAATGGAGCAAAGGTCACGATTAATGTAGGGACTTATTGTTTAAGACCGCTTACGGCAAGTTCATTAATTTAAATAATTGTTATTTTGTTCCAAATATCATTTAAACATTATTTCTATCTCTCAGATTGATATGGATGGTTTTAATATTATAATAAAGAACAATAGTTGTTCCATTTATAATGATAATGTTTTATATGGTGTGTGGTAATTTACGTAAATGGACTTTATATACTGACTTGCATGAAAATATATTTCAAATCGAACAAACTAATAAAAGGAAAAGAGATGATGTTAATTATACCTTCATGTGGCAATCGTAGACTTGGTCATATTAATGAAACAAGATTATCCAAGTCAGATAAAGATGGGCTCCTAGAGCTATCTCGATTATGAATCATATCCAACTCGTGAATCTTGTCTCTCACGGGTAATGACTAAATCTCCTTTTTAGTGGAAAAGGAGAAAGAGTTACAGAGTTGTTAATATTGGTACACACATGTATGTATGTGGACCTACGACAACTAATCGCACGAGGAGGGTATTCTTATTTTATTACATTCATCGATTTCCACCACTCAAGATTTGGATATGTGTATTTAATGAAATACAAATCAATCATTTGAAAAGTTCAAAGAGTTCGTAAGTGAAGTCGAGAAGCAAACCGGTAAGAGTATTAAGATTCTTCGATCCGATCGAGGAGGAGAATACTTAAGTGGTGAGTTTTTCAATTGTCTCAAAGAAAATGGTATAATCTCACAATGGACTCCACCGTGGACGCCACAAATGAATGGTGTATTCGAAAGGAGAAATCGAACATTGTTGGACATGGTTCGATCTATGATGAGTTTTTACCGACCTTCCGCTTTCTTCCGGGATACGCCTAGAATCTACCGATACCTACTTAACAAGGTACCTACAAAATCCATCCCCAAGACCCCATATGAAGCATGGATAGGAGGAAACCAAATCTTAAGCATGTTAAGACTTGGGGTTGTCCAAATTTTATGTCAAAAAGTTTGAAAACGATAAGTCGCAGACTAGATCCGATAAATGTAGATTTGTGGATACCCTAAAGAAACTTTGGGGTATTATTTCTATCATCCAACCGATCAAAAGGTGTTTGTTATGAAACATGCCGCTTTCTCGAAAAGGAGTTTATCCTCAAAGGGGGTGGGGAGTAAGATATATCTTCAAGAAGTTCAAGAACCACAAAATACTACAGATCAAAGTGAGGTACCTAACCAAGTAGAGATTCCTTCGCACACACCCTATTCAGAACTGAAGAGTACCAAAGATACCAGACAGTATGGACTTGTCATGAAGATGACAATGAGGTACGATCATAGATGATGATGATCCATGAATTACTTAACAAAGCTATGAGTAGTAAAGACTCAGAGAAGTGGCAAGAAGCCATGAAACCGAGATGGACTCCATGATGAGAACCAAGTATGGACTTTGGTCTCACCACCAAGGCATTAAGCCTATTGGGTGTAAATGGGTCTTTAAAAGAAAGACCGGAGCAGCAGGCAAGGTAGAGACCTATAAGGCCCGATCGGGTTGCAAAAGGTTTCAAACAAAGACAAGGAGTCGACTATGATTTAAACCTTCTCACCAAAGAGTAATGCTCAAGTCCATTCGGATTTTGCTTATGATATCGCAGCCTTACCACGACTACGTAAAATCGCAGATGGACGTGAAAATGGCCTTCCTCAATGGGAAACTTGAGGAGGATGTGTATATGACACAACCAGAGGGATTTGTTTCAAAGGTTGGAACAAATCAAGTCCAGAAGCTACAACGATCCATTTATGGATTAAAGCAAGCTTCTCGTAGTGGAACATCCGCTTTGATGAGACAATCAAAAGTTTGATTTTATCAAAATGAGGATGAACCATGTGTGTACAAGAAGGTAAGTGGGAGCGCTATTTCATTCCTCAGATTATATGTGATGATATATTACCGATAGGGAATGATATTCCTATGCCGTAAACAATTAAAATCAAGTTATCTAAACACTTCTCCACGAAGGACTCTGGGAGAAGATCCTATATTTTGGGGATAAAGATCTATAGAGATAGATCTAATAGGATGCTTGGCTTATCCCAAGGAACGACATCGACATGATGCTAAAAAGGTTTAGCATGGAAGATTCCAAAAGAGGTCTCATGCCGATGAGCCATGGAATACATCTCCAAGAAACAAGCCCCAAAACACACTGAGAGAGAGAAACCAGATGAGTAAGATTCCTTATGCTTCAAAGAATAGGATCTATCATGTACGATGATATGATATGTACTAGACCGTGATGTCGCCATGCACTTAGTGTAACAAGCAGATATCACGAATCCAGAGAGAAGAACACCGAAGGCAAGTGAAAATATCCTAAAGTACTTAAGAAGAACTAAGGATGTATTTTTTGTTTACGGTGGGTCCGAATTAAAACCAGAGGGCTTCATGACTCAAGTTTTCAAATGCACCAAGATGACAAGAACCGCTTTTGGGTATGTGTTTACCTTAAACCATGGGCGCAGTTGAGTCGAAAAGTTCCAAGCAAAGAAAAAAAGCTTGTCGATTCAAAGGATGAGGCAGAAAGTACATACCGCAAGTGAAGTCGCAAGAAGTCGCTTTGATGAAGAAGTTCATTACCAACTTGTGTGGTTCCTAAGATTAAAGGACCAAAGGTTTTATTCGCGGACAACATCGAGTCAGCTACATGCAAGCTAAGGAACCTGTGTCTCATCGTAAATCCAAACACGGTCATGCATGATTTCATTTGATCGAGAGATCATCGAAAGAGAGACGCCACCCCGAGCGTGTGGACTCTCAAGACAATATTGCAGATCCATTTACTAAAGCGTTAACACAACAAAAATAGCTTTGATCATCACTTAGAGAAGATGGGTATGAGATACCATGGCGATCATGGGTTTTAGTGCAAGTGGGAGATTGAAAGTATTATGCATACAAGCCAATCATGTATGATGATAAAGCATATATCGTGTAATCAATCTTATTTATTTATTAATAAAAGAATTATTTATTAAAGGCATTTATTATCTACATGGTGTCGCTTTTAATAATATGTGATAAACCCATAGTTTTAAGCAACGCTTTTAGAATAATGATGATGATCATTCTAATGAGATCTAAATTCTGTAAAGCTTAAAACTAAAATAGTTCCCAATCATCGATTACTAAATTGGGGATTAGTGAATCCTGATAGATTGGTACATACGCTGTCATTTCATCGATGAGGATGATCGATCTCACGATCATTTGTGTGGAGACACTAAAGCAAGTACGTAGGTGCTTATTAGAGAATAAGTTCATCGAACGCGACTCGCTAAGGAATACCTAATGGAGTTTTACTTACCGTCAATAGAATTTCATGTAGTGATAGTAAGACAAATGATCTCAGACTTGAGATCATCATAAGATCTTATATATAATGAATTACACTTGACTTATTCCTTAAGACTCTTAGAGTATATCAAAGGGTATGCTTGGGTGTAATAAGTTATATATGAAGATAATGAATGATCAATAAAGAATCTACCACTTCTAGTAAAAGGAGAGATGTCTCTATGTGATTCGATAAATGACAACCCAGAACTTGGTTAAGGTGGAATGAAATTAGAAAGTAGTTTCTAATTTGCATTCATCGGGAGTTGTTCATTTAGGAATCGAAATACATATAATTAAATAAAATAAGACTCGACAAGAATTCCATGCCTTATATTTAATCGGGACATAGATGGTGGAAGGATTGAATTGCATTTTAAGAACTATTTACTCAAAGGTTCTTTTATGATTAATGTTGAAATCTATATTATCCGGAAAGTCGTTGATCGCTAGGAGGCTTATCCCTATCAGAGAATAAATATTATTTATTTAAATAAATTATTTGTTTAATTTATTTATTTAAATGAGATTAGAATTGTTCTAATTGATTTATTCACAACGGCTTAATACGGAGAACCTAAAGGGTCACACCATAAAAGGAAGAATAATTATTTAAGAAGTTAATGGCATAATTGTAATAATATGTTAAGTATATTTAATTTAATCTATGGTGATAGAATAAATTAAATAGCTTAATATTTATTATTTAATATTTTAGAAATATTAAATATAAATTAATAAGAGGAGTCTTATTAATATTATTATAATTATTATTATTTTAATTTCTAAAAGGTTTAGGAATTAATTTAATATTAGTACTCATTTATTCCTAATTCGATTAGAAAGAAAATTAGTTAAAGGAGTTTAACTAATTATCCCTAATAGATTAGGGAGCCCATTTAATTAAAAGAGTTTAATTAAATAAATAATACCTTATTTTAATTAAAAATAGGTTATATAATATCTTTATAAGAGGAGTCTTATATTAGATATGAGATATACGTAATTCCAAGATTCGAGAGAGACACCCCTTTTCTTATTCAGATAGAAAACTAGGGTTTGAGCCAAATCCCTTCTTCTTGAAAAATTCCTCTTCCTCGTGGATCACCTATAGAGGCCACACACTGGGTGGCTTACATCGATCAAAGGAAGGAATCTACCCGAGATTCAAGGAGATCATGAGAATAGAGGTGAACTCGCACTGAGGAAGCCTCGTTTTTACAAGGGTATGATTTCATAATTTTTTATTCTTCGCTTAATTAATAATATGCATAAAGGATGATCCGTAATACATTTGTTCAAATCCTTTGAATGGAAAATTTTAAACCGGGTGTCTCGATTTTATCTCGCCCGCCATATTTTGCAATTTGATAGGGCGTGGATGGATAGGTATTTGTGGACTTTGATTTTCGAGGAGAACAAAACTATTATTATTTGTAATATTGACAATGTCTAGAAGTTCATCGAGGAGAGGTTTGGTCACCTAATTGCGCTAATGATAAAGAGAAATCCTTATCGGAAAGCCCCTCTTTCACAGGAACGAATTGATTGTTAAATATTGTGAGTTATAATATTAATGATGAATAAGTTCGTGTTGATTAAAGATGAAATTTATAGTTCCATTGTGTTGGGATTATTAGTGTTAGTGGAAATCGACGTTTATTTTGATAATAATTGATGTCTGGTGGTTATATTGACCAATCGGGTAATTAATCGGATAAATGAGAAATTAATTGCTATTAATTCACATGCTTATAACTATGTGTTCACATGTGTGTACTATTGATTCACATGATTTTCTATTAGGGGAAAAGGTGCAAGATTGATAATACTTGCATGACTAAAATAAAAAAAGAGGTATAGATGAAGGTACTATACTGTAATTAGTTTTTTCACATGATTATACTATTGAGTCACATGATTATACTATTAATTCATATGATTTACTATTAGGGGAGGTGGTGCAAGTTTGATAATACTTGCAGGACTAAATTAAAAATGAAGAAAAAGAGGAATGTATTATACTGTAATATTTTGAGCCCCAAAACGTGCAATTATCGAAACTATATTTTCCTATAAATAGAAGCTCATTCTTCTTTCATTCTCACCAATTCACTAAGTCTCACAAGAGCAATTATTATAGAGAAATTATAAAGAGAAAGAAGAAGAGAAGTCTGCTACCTTACTATTTCAGTATCCAGTTTTCTTCTAAGGTAACGGGGTATTATTTTTTTCGTATTCATGAAGAGAGTTATTTTCTTTCAAAACTCGTAAGGGCTGTTATTCCATTTTTTATTATTTTGTTGGAATAACTTGTCTACGCGGACTACCGCATGCATGGTGAATTCTTCTATTATTCCATTCTTTATTATTTACATTGGAATAACTTTGCTCACGACTACCACATGCATGGTGAATTCTTTTGTTATTCCATTCTTTCTTATTACATTGGAATAACACATCTCACTTGAGATTACGGCATGTCTGATGAATTCTTTTGTTATTCCATTCTTTATTATTCTGTTGGAATAATCTGTCTACGCGGACTACCGCATGCATGGTGAATTCTTTTGTTATTCCATTCTTTATTATTACATTAGAATAACTCGCTACATCTGCGGATACTCGCATGCATGGTGAATGACCCTTCGTATTCATTCCTTATTAAATTGTGGAAATGATCTGTCTACGTGGATTACCGCATGGCTAGTGAAAATCCATTTGCAGTTTCGTAATTTTTCTGACCCTCAAAAATTCTAGAAAAATTGGAAATGATAATTTATTGAGTTTTCTAGATTGTGTCCAAAAATGGTAATTTTTGGATGTATAGATTAGGAGTTATGAATTTTATGGGAAAAGACTATTTTAAAAGTAAACCCTTATAACTCCTTGTGGTTAACTCCAAAATTAGTGAAATTTTTATTGGGAATACATGTATATAACAGGAGTATACCCTTTAAATTTTGGAATTTTTGGAAAAAAGTACAGTTTATGATAAATGTCTAAATATTCGGCAGTTTTGATATATCAATCATCAGATCATTCAAACTACATCAAAATCATCAGATATCATCCGGTCAAACATTGTAAGAAATAATGTTCTTGAGTTTTCTGGGTTTTCCATAAAACTGCATCCGTGATCGAGTTGGCTAGTTTGACCTTAAATAATTTTCATTATATTTATCATTTATGTGATCTAAAGGCATGATTCTAAAGTTCATCTACCATACTATAACCTTGTTACAACAAAAAAATCAAATTAACAAACACAAGCAAGATCTGGGTTATTAAACTTGTTGTCAGACGCTATTTGGTAAGTTCTGGGTTACCCACAAAATAGCCAGTCATGGCGGTCAACGTAGTTTGACCTTCCATAACTTGAAATCTACACATGATCTGATAGTGATTCTAGTTCCAGATTAAAGTCCACATATCATAGTACAGATTTAAAACATAAAACACCACAAACCATTAACAAGGAAAGATTTGTGGCCTCTGACTTTAGCTTGTCAGACAACAAATTAGGGTTCATAGCAGTTTTGAAAAACTTTGATTTCAAGGCATTTTGATGCTATAGATCTATGATGTAACATCATAGATCATCATATAACATCTTCTAACACTTAAATAAACACATAAACAAGAAATCTAACATGGCTTTAGGAATAAAAATTAAGTTTTAGGGTTATACCTCTTTCTTAACAAGATTTGAATCCTTGCTTCCTATTCTGATCCTGATGTTCTAGGAACTTGTTTGGGGACTGATTTGCTAAGAAATTTCATGGCTTGGAGGGAAATAAGAGTTTGTCTAGGTGTTTGGATAGAAATGAGACTAAGTTTAGACTTTTCTCTCTCTTTAATCCTCTAATTTAGATACAATGGACGTAAGTAATGCTAGGTGGAACTTGTAATCTAATCTTGGATGATAATTTAGCACATAGGATAAGCCACAAGTGATGAGTCATGCTATTCTAGAAAATTCTCTTAAGTTTTCATTTTTTTTTCTCTTTCTTTATCTCTTATAATTTGATTCAATGAATCCAATCTTGCAAGGTGTCAATTGGGATAAGGATGGCTGAGATTTTAGGCACATGGAAGATCTAACATGGTGAGTCATAACATTCTAGAAAACCTTTTAGCTTACAAGTTAAGTAAAGGGTAATTTAGTCATTTTACACACTAAAGGGTATTTTGGTCTTTTGCACTTGAATTGTAAGGGTAGTTTGGTAATTTCATATATTTCCCATAACTTTTAATCTTAAGATTTTCTAATTACCATTAGGCTTGCTAATCACCAATTAGGGTTTTAAAATTAGGGTTTAGGATTTCTCAAAAATTAAATTAGGGTTTTTAACTTAGCATTTAGGGTTTCTTGGTAATCGTTAGGGTTTACCCTAATTAGATTTATAACATTAACATGTCTCCTTGATTACACATACCTGATTAATAATCAGTCTTAGTTTTCCTAGTTAGGGTTTGAATTAGGGTTTTTGGTTTAAACTTAGGGTTTTCTACTATTTTGTTATCTCTAATCAACACTAAACCATACACGCATACAGTACATACATATCATATTGAAATATAATTATTATATATTAATATTCTCATTCCTTGTTCATAATCCAGAATTAGGGTTCTGGACCATAACTAACTTAACTTTCATTATTAGTCAACTCAAAAATTTAAATTGACTATTCTGCTAAATCCATATCGTATATATTCAAAATATTATTTGTATTAAAAAAAATTATTCGTAAAATTATTGATATAATTATTCGAAAATTTTCGGGTCTTTACAAATACATATTGCCCAATTATAAATGCTCAGTTAAAACCAAATATATCATCAATAGTGTAAAATTAACTAATTTTCATGAATTACTTAGAGAAATATATAATACCTTCTAATGAAGCTTAATCAATGCAAAAAGCTTATCTTCTTCTTACTGATATTGCCTTCCTCTTGCTGCAATTGGTTCTTAATTCCCCACCGCCCAAATTCAATTGTTAACTTCAATATTCCCTAATATATTTGGGATTGGTTTTGGAATGGAGAAGATGGGAGGAGCCGAGAATTGATTGTTTTTCTTAGTATCATGAGATTGCCTTATCAAGTAACACCTCATGCTTAATGCTAACAGCTCTGGATACAAAATCATTTATGATAACCTGCAATAAATTAATCAAAATAAGAACACTTCTAAAATTAAGGTAATTAGCAAAAGCATAAAAAAGCAATCCTTTAGTGTGTCAACATCCTGCTGCAAATTTATAAATCTCACTACTACGAGAGACTTCCAGATGCAAGAAATATATACATATAATCACAAAAAATAAAGACAATATACAAGTATTTCTTATTCTTTTGGTAAGCTGCACTTAAACAGATGGCCTCATTGAGTATTTCATAATCAACAAGGTTATTGAACATGATTGCTTATTCAATGAAGGTAAAAAATTAAAAAAATAAACCAGCTGACATAATTCACATGATAGACAAGAAAACAAAAATCAGATTTCCATTGCCAAGTGGGGTAGAAGGGCTAACACCTAGAGATGGGCTCAGACTTTGGGGACTTAAGCGTCATGTGTTTGATAACAACGGATTATTGGAAGCATAAGCTAACCACCTGGGGCCCACAACCATAGGACCATAGCCAATGTTAACTCCAACGAGTCCTTGGCCTCCCAACTGAGGGACAGGATAAGTGAGCACACTAAACTTATTCTCAAGAGTGAGTGCGTCAAAGCAATATATCTGCCAGTACATACACACAAGTCAGGGTGGCAGTTCTAAACTCATATTGTGTTGCACAACAAATGATTATAGCATGCTCAGCTCCCAAGGCATTTCAAACTAAACAGAATACAAATATTCCAAAAGAAAGAACAATGGGAGTGTGCCCTGCAGAACACGTGATACACAATCGGGTTGCTCATGTAGCAGACCTCTAGAGAGTAGTAAAAATGAGAAAAAAAAACATAAGACAACACGACGTGCTTCATATGAGCACTTAGCTAACTAACAGCATTCTTGTAGCCTGCAAAGTTTTGCACAACATCTCCCAGGTATAAAATTAATGATACCAACCCAAATCAAGTTTATAAGAGCATAGAGGACACAAATTTGGTCAATGAATTCTAGCATCCAATACTCAAATTAACTGAGCCTATTATAACAAAATTAAAGATTAGTTGATAAAAGTAAAGGCTTACTTGTGCTACCAGACTGACAGCCACTATCTTTGGGCTACATCTAACCATATACACAGCTGACCGAAATCTCAAAACATGAATATAACTGTGAGATCTTAATGAGTAAAAATGGACGGCTGTAGGAGACCGCATAATGGTGCGGTATTTCTAAATTAAAAACTACAACTTCTTTCAAAGTAAATCTCTAGGAAGAAAAGTTTATAAACAAAGAGGAAAAAAGTATATATTTTACTTTACCATGTGCAGACTTAAGTTTAAATACCTTACTCTCCCTTTGTTGGAGGGTTTATGCACCCACAAAATGGCGCCATCTTATGCCTAGGGCTTTTTCTTACTCCACCATAGAGATAATCTCGTAGCAGGACTCTTCGTTTGGTCTCTGTAACTCTAATTTTTCCTCTGCTTTCTTTTTCATCATCAAGTTTCAGCAAATCAAAATGTATTCTCTGCATCGCCTGCTTCCTTTGCTACCTCCATCGTAGAGAGAGAAAGTAAGAGATAGGAGAGAGAAGAAAGTAGATCTAAAGAACTATGGTTCCTTTGCCCGCTTCCTTTGCTTCCTTCGCCTGCTTCCTTGTTTTAATTTCAAATTTTCACTTCCGTGTTTTTAAAATAGATAACGTTTTTAAAAAAAACGTTATCTATTTAAAACCAAAAATTTCCCTTATAAATACATAACGTTTTTTCATATGTATCTATAACGTTTTGTTAAAAAACGTCGTAAAAAAAACACCACAACTTTTTTTTTATAAAAACGTCATCTTTTAAGTGTTGTCTTTTTATGATTTTGTACTGGTGATTGTGCTCTTTCTAATTAGAAGTGATTCAATTAATGTTTTGAAAAATTATTTAAATATAGAAGGGTATTAATAATTTCAATTAAAAAATTTATTAGTATATTTTTTTAGCATTTTATTATTTATATTAAAAAAAATTATATCATATTATTACTTAATTAATATAATTGTGATGGTCACAATTTTATTTTTCAAAAGTTTTGTTTAAAAGTCAAAACATCTTAAAATGGTTAATATGATTAATATGATTTTGAACCATAACCATATAGTTCCAACCCACACAACCCATATTAAAAATAGTTAATATGATTTTAGTTCTTAAATAGAACCATTGTAAAACCCCAAAATTTTATGAATAAAGATTTAATTTTCTCAAAATATTTTTTTGGATATTATGGTGTGGATTTGAGATAATGTTATAGTTGTGGGTAGTATTTATAAATATTACAAAGTATGCAAGTTGTATTATATTCGACTGGTCGGGAAATATTCATTTTAACAAGGAATATTAAATAACCAAGACAATCATTTAGAACCCCTAATAATGTAATTATTCATTCGGATCGAGAAAGCGACAAAAATATTTTTATAAAAATAACGGCGGAAGTTTTACCGTTAAAACCGTTGAACTACTTTCGATTTGTAAAAATACGATTATATGGCGTGGTTGCATAAGAAGTAACACCAGTATTGATTGATTACGCTTACGTGAGAAGTCACCGGTTTTGTTCAAATATTACTACGATGAATTGTTGACAAGTATCTCACATTATTTGATTCAATTATTCATCGATATTTTATATATTATTAAATCAATAATTAAGATAACAAAGTTATTAATATTATTATTTGCAATATTAACGATGTCTGAAGTTCTCGCTTAACGAGAGGTTTGGTCACCAAATGTGCTGCCAATATGGAGAAATCGCTTATGGAAAGCCCTCTTCCTGAGAACGACGCACAGTCGATTAATATTGTGAATTATAATAATGATGATAAATGTTGTTAAATATATTGAGGTGTCTTTTTTATGAAGTCACGGAAGTTTATATATATATATATATATATATATATATATATATTATTAGTATTATTAATGTAATAAAATGGAAAAGCTTTTTATATAAAAGCAGAATACTTTTATAAAGTTATTTGTTTTATTAGATAATAATTAGAATATAATATATTTTCTCACACGTAGTGTTTTTTTCGTAGTAAGAAAATCTTTTTATATAAAATAGAATACTTTTATAAAGTTATTTGTTTTATTGTATAATAATTAGAATATTATATATTTTATTACGATAGTGTTTCAGATAGTAAAATCTTTTTATATAAAATGTAATACTTTTATAAATTTATTTGTTTTATTAGACAATAATTAGAATATTATATATTTTATTATGATAGTGTTTGCATAAGTACTCGATATAGTGTTTCAGATAGTAAAATCTTTTTATATAAAATGTAATACTTTTATAAAGTTAATTATTTTATTAGATTTTAAATAATATATATATATATATATTATATTTTATCGCATAGTATCCTTTCTATTTTTCTATAAATAGGATCTTTAGTTAGAATTGAAATCACATCGTGAATTGGAGAATTCTCTTCTATAATCTTGAGCGTATTTCTTTAGAGTTTAAAGAAGCTTTAAGCGTAGTGCAAGTTTTCTTCAAGTATATCCCCGCCCTACCCATCGGAGTACTCTTCTTTATAAGGTAAAGGATATTATTTGTTGTACTCGTAAGGGGTATTATTTCTTTCGTATTCATGAAGAGAACTTCATTATTCCATTCCTTATTATTATGTTAGAATAACTTTGTCTATGCTGCAATCCGCATACGTGGTGAAATTCTTCTATTATTTCATTCTTTATTATTCGTTTCGGAATATCATATCGTATGCGTTACGCGTGACCGGTTCCATTCTTTATTATTACATTGGAATAACCTATCATGTGCGGTCTATCGCATGTATGGTGAATTCGTTGTTATTCCATTATTTATTATTCATTGGAATATCCGTCGGTGCGGACACGCGAATTGGTTCCGATTCTTTATTATTCATTGAGAATAACTTGTCGTCTTGATCGCACGCACGGTGAATTCTTCTATTATTCCATTCTTTATTATTCTATTGGAATAACATGTATATGTGGATTACCACATGCATGGTGAATGATCATTTGTATTCATTCCTTATTAAATTGTGGAAATGATCTGTTTACGTGGATTATGATGAAAGTCATAATATAAGCATTGGACTGTTGATTATGATGAAAGTCATAATAAAAGCATTGGTTTGATAAAAATCATGGGTATATGTAGTATTAGTAAGTGTTATGATGAGTTATGTTGGTTATTAAGTGAAAACATGAAAGTTTCTTAGAAAACACAAAGGGTTGAAAATCAGATTTTGGTGAAAATGGAACATGAAATTCAATTGACCATATCTCCTATTATATTTCTAATTTTTGAGTGTGATCAAGTTCTAGAGTTAGATCTAGGAGTTTTTTTAACTTATCCAAGTGGAATCACTGAAAAAGGTGTTGTAGATTTTTCTGTGGACTAATTTTAGCAAAGAAGTCAAAAACTGTAAAGTACCAAAAAGCTACTGCCTACAATTTTGTAAGGGCTGTTTCAGCCACTTAATTTTTGAAAAAAATTCTGGCCTTTTGGGACATGAAAATATATGGTATAAAGTACCTCCTAACCAAAAATGAGCTCATTCCGACTTAAAATGAGCAAGTTATGACTATTTCAATATTTAGGTTTTTTTGACGAAAAACGCTATAACCGGAGTTCTATAACTCCGATGACCATGAAATTTAAACTGGAAGCTCACGTTAACATGTGTAAGATTTTTCCAAGATTTGGGAAATTTTGGAGTTAAACTTAAGGTAGCTAATTTCTTAAGGAATTAATTAGAAATTGATTTTTGAAAAATACTTAAGGGAGTTGAAAAATTATAAAAAAATACTTGTTGTGTATGAAATACATGTATATATGTTTGGACAAATGATAGAAAAATTATAAATTGATTTGGTAATTTTTCATGAAAATAGTTTAGTTTCAAACATATGAGTTAAATATGTTATGTGAAGTTGAAAAATTGGTAAATAGGATTTTAGGGCTTGAAAATCCTATATAAGGTATATATCTTGATTTTTTATGAGTGATTTGATCATTGGTGATGAAATCTTATGAGTATTACATTTTGAATGATTAAATGCATTATTTGGTAAAGTATAAACAATTAAATTAAATTGTTTATAAGTTTAAGAAGTGATTAAAATATTGTTATAATATTAACAATATTAGATTATGAGTTATTTAAGTGATGGATAATATTTGGATAAATTTAAAGTCTTTAATATTTATCCTTGTTTTTGTTTGATTAATGCGTATATTAATGTCATCATCCTCATGCTTATATTGTGATGAAAGTCAACTTTGGCTTACGTGCAGAGATGGACTTGATATGATTATGACCAGGGATTATTTGGTATAATTATGACCGTAATGTAACGAATGATGTGGTAAAAGTCCTCATTGGCCTGTAGTTCATTAGTGGACAGATTGTTGGTATGATTATGATCGGGATTATTCGCAGATAATTGGCGACCGCTTTTATGATTACATGAATATCATTGGTGAGTGGTCATGCGGGGATGATGTGGTTTATTTATTAAATTCGAGTCTACAATGATAAAGTTTATGAATATCTTTTAAATCATAGAAGATAGTAGATTTTACTTCTACTGACTCTTCAAGGGATTGCTTGTTTTACCGCAGTTAAACTTGATGTCTATTGTAATTTATCGGTTTAACATTGTTAAAGACTAATGATAATTTATTCCGCATTATCTTAGTCATAATATTTCTTTACTAAATTAATCGATTTCACCCTTTCTTTTATTGTTTTCTCTTGAAATAAGAATATAAATTTAAATTTTAGTCGGGGAATGGAGTGATGGTCAGGATGATAAGATTAAGTAGTCCTCACTATTCGTTAAATAGTGTGACAATAAATATAATGAGGACTTCATTGAGTTTGTATAATCGCCTCTAGATGACAATATCACGTATTAAAACTCTTAGATTATGTTTTATCGTATTTTACACGATTCTTTGTATAATTAAGTCAGATTTAAATTGTACCACGATTCCATGACTCAAGATGGGTGATGTGTACCAATTTTGGGAGCGTCACAACCATAACTATATTTTAAAAACCAAAACCAACCCATAACCAACCCACATTCAAAAATGAAAAAACTGAAGGTAAAGGTCTTTAGGGTCAAGGTATTAATCTTTTTTATTATAAGAAAATATAGCGCCAATGGAGTACTACGGTTAAAAACAAACATAACATAATGTAAAACAAATAAAAACTAAATAATAAATAATAAATAATAATAATAATAATAATAATAATAATAATAATAATAATAATAAGATACTTGACTACTTAATATTAAATATAACTGGGAGATGCCGACCGGGACAATAAATAGACATTAATCATCTCCAACTAACTTAATGACTGACCACATACCACTACATCAACAAGATTCATATCACCCGGAAATGGACCAATTTTAATAAATGCATCGATCAAAAACACCTACCTCCTTTATTCTTTTTTTTAAAACCTATTCCATTACAATTGGATTATACGGACACATTTCGCCCCAAGGCTTAGGGGATACATCTTTTTTTCAATTCCACTATAACAAGAAAAAAAAATTAAAAAACGAAAAAAGAAAGATAAATTAATCAACATCACCTACCTCCTTTTTTTTTTTCTTTAAACCTATTTTCTTACTATCCAATTCTACGAATACATTTTGTCCTGCTGCCTTGGGAAAAAGGGGCCAGGGAATTTAACACATTTTGTTCCCAATTCCACACACAAAATAAAAATAATACTATAAAAAAACTAGATCAGTTTATGATTTTTTCTATAAGTAATGCTATATACACAAACCAAACTATTTTACAAATATTTTATAAATTGTTGATGTGAAATACTTTACTTCATTATATATTGATCAACAAATTATTTAAATGTAGTCTTCGGTCCCACATAATATGTTGAGGTAGAGTATGTCACATCAGCAATTTATAAAATATTTGTAGAATAGTTTGTCTCTAACATTGTTATTTTTGTTATGTAATTATGATAGTGAGTTGCCACCTTACAGGATAAAACAGTATACCTTTACCTATCAATTTCTTTCCTTTCAATATATACACCCTTTTCCTTCTCATTTCTCCTGCACTCTTCTAAGCAAATATCAACACATGATGGGCACCACTACTACTCCACTGCTGTCAAAGCCCGACTCGCCTAACCAATCCTCCTCCTTGGAAGAGACAATCGAACAATATATTGGCGACTTTGACTGGAGGCAGCTCCTCCAAGTCATGCTCATATCTCTCGCATTCGTATTCGATGCACAACAAGTGTTCATCAGCATCTTCACCGACGCACAACCAACATGGCACTGTAATATCCAACCATTCAGCAGTGCCGCAAACTCATCCTGCAACCCAAACATATGCCTCAATCCCACCAGTTTATGGTCCTGGGATTTGCCTGCCCATGCGTCAATCGTATCAGAATGGTCCCTAGAATGTGCTGGCTCGATCATCACTGGCCTGCCCGCCTCATCTTTCTACCTAGGTTGCCTGACCGGTGGATTTATTCTCATCACACTTGCTGACTCCTCACTCGGCCGCAAGAACACCATGCTCTTGTCATGTCTAATCATGTCCGTGGCCGGATTACTCACCACGATCTCCACCAATATATGGGTATACTCTTCCCTGAGGTTTATTTCCGGGTTTGGCAGGGCAACAATAATAACATGTGCGCTCGTGCTATCGTCAGAGCTCGTGGGGAAACGGTGGCGAGGACAAGTGAGCACCATCGGATACTTAGGGTTCATGCTAGGGTTTCTATCTTTACCGGCTATAGCGTATTTGAATAGAAGCTCTTCGTGGAGAGTTCTCTACCTATGGACTTGCACTCCAGCAGTCCTCTACTGTTTACTAGTATATTTCTTCGTTCACGAGTCTCCCAGGTGGCTTTTCGTGAGAGGAAAGAAAGAAGAATTTGTTACAACCCTAAAAGGTTTATCACCACCGAGTAAGCGCAACAACTTAACCCAAATTAGTTTTTCAGACATGTCTATCGAACAGAAATCCAGAAATATGGACATATACTCTGCCCTCAAGATCTTTTTCTATAGAAAATGGGCTTTAAGACGATTGGCAGCGACTATGGTGCTTGGCTTCGGCATAGGACTAGCATATTACGGAACACCATTAGGGGTCGGGAACTTGAATTTCGATATCTACTTGAGCACTACGCTTAATGCCTTGTTGGAACTTCCAGCTACAACGGTCACCTTTTTTATACTAGGAAAGCTTAACAGGAGAAGTGCAATGTTAATATTCACTACATTGAGTGGTATCTGTAGTGTACTGTGTGTGATGATTAGGTCTAGCAAATGGAGGGGAGTTCAAATTGGGATGGAATTGGTTTCGTTCTTCAGTACATGTACGGCGTTTGACGTTCTATTGATTTACGCGTTAGAGTTGTTTCCAACGTGTATTAGGAACTCAGCCGTAGCAATTGTGAGGCAAGTGACGTTGTCTGGCGGGGTAACTAGTCCGCTGTTGAGTGCTGCCGGGAGGGGAAATGCTGCACTTTCCTATGGGGTATTTGGGTTGACCATCGGAATTTGTGGCCTGTTTGTGGTGTGCCTACCGGAGACGAAAGGTGGAAAACTTTGTGATACGATGGATGAAGAGGAACAAAAGGAGAGGATAACAGCAACACTAACACTTAATAATGGAGTTGTTGGTGTCTAAGATTAAGAATGCTACTTTTGTTGTAATTTGCAGTTAAAATGATTGAGCATTAGTGAGCAGATTAGCTCAAGAAAGAGATGAGAAGCACTCATGTCCACAAAATAAAGTAATGTACAAAAAAGCGAGTTTGTTGCGTATGGTATGTTTAAATGAAAAATGGCAGTCACAATTAATGCATAGTGACACCAGTACTAATGAGGTTAGGATATAACGCCATGTTCAGAGTTATAGTGTGCTGCAGAGTGTTGGGAAAATGTATTGTTGAGTTCACACAACCTTTTAAAAAAATTTCTTTTTTGTCTTGAAACAACACAAAAGGCTGAAATTTATTGAGCATGAATATCTAAACCAACTATAGGGAAGAATACAAGTGGGAATTTCTTCCACCCAATTAACACACAGACTAAGTTTACTATCACATAAAACGACTTATATACCGTTTGCATACATTTACATGCATATT
Source organism: Panax quinquefolius (assembly GCA_020205615.1). NCBI lineage: Eukaryota > Viridiplantae > Streptophyta > Magnoliopsida > Apiales > Araliaceae > Panax > Panax quinquefolius. The sequence goes on along the minus strand of CM035161.1, from coordinate 38,628,472 downwards.
TTGATGACTCACGTGATATGCATGTTTTGATGGTCCACGAATCATGTGGGCCATTAAAATATGTACGCAAGTGTATGTGAGCATCTTTATGTGATAATAGATTTATTTTAACACAAAATCAGAAGAATCAACAATTTCAGCTAACCCATGTGTCGCACGATTACCACCACATTTTACAAGGGAAAAGTTGATGGCAATTTCAGGCTATAAAATGAACAAAATAGCTCGGATTCAATTCGTACTCGTTCGACTAAAAATTCGATTCGGGATCCACTCGAAATGTAAATAATTTAAATATAATAAAATTTTAAAGTTCGATAAATTATTCGAATCTCTTCAAATTACAATTTTCTATTGATACTAAGATTATATTCGCTCGAAAAGTACAAAATGTTCGGGCTTGATTCGATATCGTGCTTGACAAGATAATTCAACGAGCATCAATCAAATCTTATTTCATACTCAATAAATTTTGTAAACTAAATCTAAGCAACTCAATACATGACTCGACTCGATTCATTTACACCATTGAAAAAAAAAAAAAAAAAAAAATAGTACAACAAACTTTTTAAGTGGAAACATCTAGTAAATGAAAAAGAATTAATTGGCATGTCAGAGATCTGACTCACTCGAACAACCACCTCATTTTTAATGTACCTCGTCTTATCGAGAATCATCATACTAGATGTGACGCCCTCAAAATAGGTATACATCACCTATTTTATGAAGTGCAAATATCAAGAATATTCCACCAATTTCATGGAGTATAGAATTCAAAACTTTAACCAACTGAGTATAATAAAGAATGAAATAACTAAAGAAATCACCATGCATGCGTGGTACTTTATTTATGCATGAGTTATTCCAATGAGAATAATAAATAATGGAACTGTGTCGAGGCGTAAAAGCATGCATGTATGAGGATATTTCCAGAATAATAAAAAGATTTTAACAGTCCCGGCGTGAAAAGCCTTATGCATGGATATTCCAATGTAATAATAAAGCGAGAATCGGTCCGTGCAGTATAACGCATGCGCAGGATGTTCAACAGAATAATAAAGAAGCGGAACCGGTCCCACATATAACGTAAATGAGGATGTTCCAATGAATAATAACGAATGGAATAACAATGCGAAATTACCAAGTATAGGGTGAATCAGCGTATCAAAAGTTATTCCAATGAATAATAAAGAATGGAATAACAGAAGTTCTCTTCATGAATATGAAAAATAATACTCCTTACCGTAAAAAGAAACTTGATATCGGAGTAGTGAGGTAGCAGAATACTTTTCTTCTTTCTCTCTATAGTTTCTCTCTTTAGAGTTTCAGTGAATTCGTAAGAAATAATGAAGGAATGAGCTTCTATTTATAGAAGAATGGAAGGGCACTGTTTATGAACGAAATAATTTTGCAGAGTCACGGGCGAAAGGAAATTTCTTCAAACGCAACGTAATTATCTCACATGTGAATTTCCTTAATTCAACGACAACTTTTTTATATATATATATATATATATATATATATATACCCCATTTTAGACTCCACCTTCCCGTGACTACATCATTTCCCCCACCAAAATCAATTCATGTCATACATATATAAAATATTTACCACCACCCACCAAAATCTTTTACATATTAAAACATATAATCCATTCACCCATCAAAATCTCTTACCACACATTCACGGCACAAAGTTTATATATTATATATATAACTTATATAATACGCATGTATATATATATATATATATATATATATATATAAATTTAATAATACGTGAATCGAGACAACTTTTTACCGATGATTTTGGAAAATGGGAAAATGAGAATCCAAATAATAAGCCAATATTTACAACAAATACTTCATAAAAATCATCTCAATATTTTTAACAATATTTATCATCATTATTATAATTCGCAATATTAATCGACCAGGTCGTTCCCAGGAAAGAGGGGACTTTCCAATAAGGATTTCTCCCTATTGGCGCGCAATTAGGTGACCAAACCTCTCCTTGACAAAACTTCCAGACATCGTTAATATTGTAAATAATAATACTAATAACTTTATCGTCTCAATTATTGATTTAATAATATAGAAAATATAGACAATAATTAAATCAAATAACGTGAGATACTATGCAGCAATTACTATAGCAATAATTGAACAAAAATGAGTGACTTCTCACGTAAGCATTAATAATCAATACTGCAGTTACTACGCAACCACGCCAGACATCAGACTTTTTACTCTAACTGAGTAGTTCAACAGTTAACGATAAAACTTCCATAGTTATTTTCATAAAAAATATTTTTGTATTTTCTCAATCCAACAATAATTCCGTTGTGGGGTCCTGATAATGATTGTGTCGTCGCATTTAATATTCCCTATTTAAAATGAATATTCCCCGACCAATCGAATATTATATAACAACTTGTGTACTTTGCAAAATTTATAAATATTACCCACAACTATAACATTATATCAAATTCATTCTATAATATTTAAAAATGATAATTATAGAAAATTTATCTTTATTCATAAAAGTTGGGGTCTTACAGTGAGTATTTTTCTTGAGTTTGGATACTTTGAGTGTAGTTTTTTGTGCAAAATTTTCTCAGAATAATATCTGATATTCTAGTCAAATCCAGTTTCTACTAAGGTAAAGGATATTATTTTATTACAATACTCGTAAGAAATATTATTTTCTTTCATACTCCATATTATGGAAGTGATATTATTTCATTTCATATTCCTAAATTTAAACTTACTATGGTAAGTATTGCTTCTATAATTCCTGAAATGATTAGAAATTCCTTAAGTTTTGCGCTTCATCTAATATTATTTCACTGAAATATTGGTCTGAACTTTCATATTAAATTTTAATTTTTTCATGTCTGGGTAATATTTATACGATACTATTTATGGGCACTATTCATACAGTACTATTCATACGGTACTATTCACAACAAAATTTAATTTTCTTTTTTGTCCAAATTATTTTTGATACATGAATATCATTCTTGAATTTTACTCCATAAAGTTATCATGTTGACAATTTAGATATTTTTGAACTCTCGATAAATTGAATTGGAATTCTATAATGTTTATCATTTATCTCACTTGATTGAATCTTTATATCATTGTCATCATCCTCATGCTTATAATGTATTAGAAGTCATCTTTGGCCCGTAGTTCAAAGATGGACTGTTAATTGATATGATTATGACCAGGAATTGTGTATTGGTATAATCATAACCTTTAATGTTACATATAAGGTTTGTGGTGAAAGTCTTCTTTGGACCGTAATGCATAGATGGACAGGTGTTTGGCATGATCATGACCACTGGTGATACAAATGATTATCTTTGGCCCGAAGTGCATAGATAATTCGTTGATTGGAAATAATTATTTATTGATGTTACAGGGATAAAATATTGATGATGTACTCTTAAATCATGGAAGATAGTAGACATCATGTTCTACTTGACTCTTCTAATGGATTGTTGTTTCCGCTGCAATTGTTGATCTAAAACTTGATGTCTATTGTATTCTATCAGATTTTTCCCTGTTGAGGACTAAGGATAATTTGTTTTACATTATCTTAGTCATAATATTTTTACTGGGCTAGTTGAGCTCACCCTTTTCCTTTTTGTTCCATTGTTCTTCTCAGGAGGTGAGAATATAGTTGGGACTAGTCACGGTGTGGAGTGATGGCTCAAGATAGTTATTATAGCAGTCCTCACTATTTTGTAAAATAGTGTATCAATAATTATAATGAGGACTTTATTTGAGTTTGGATATTGTCTACAAGATAATATTTGTACTAAAACTCACAGCACATGTGTTGTCGTATTTTGCACGACAGTTGTATTAATGAAGTTTGTATTTGGTTTCTGTATCATGTATTTGGCGACTCAAAATGGGTTGTGTGGACCTATTTTGGGGGCGTCACAGTTGGTATCAGAGCTTAGGGATATGATCTCTGATGGAGATCTGGGATTAGAACTAGGAGGGGAAAGACGAGTAAATCATTCGTTAGTGTCCTATCTAAGCTTATTTGTTATTGGTCGGTCAAAAAATAGGGTTAATATGTGGCATGTTAATTTCTTTAATTAACCCTTGTTTTGTGGCAGTGTTTGAGAATGGTATTTGAAAATTTTTTAGATGAGCAATGGAGCACATGAGACCGTTGAGACACCATTAATTAATAATCAGGATAATGTGCATCAGGAAGGCAATAATCCTCATATAAACAACAACACTGACAAAATGATGAACGATGGGATGTTTAGAAGCTTTTTACAATTCATGCAACACCAAACGAGAGAAACTCCTATTCAAAATGCAGGTAGAAACAATGGCAACTCACGGCTGGTCACTTCTAAGCAATTCAAGGAGTTGGGACCACCGGAGTTATTGGAAAAGCAGGAACCACTCAAGGCAGAAGCATGGATTAAGCATATCACGAAGATATTTGATGTATTGGGATGCACTGAAGAACAAAAGGTTCCCTTTGTCTCTTCATATGTCGCATTTACGAGAGAGTGATTCATTGGTGAAAATCAAGTAAAAACGTACTCATCTGTCCGCACTTAAGATGTCTTGGGAGAAGTTCCAAGAATTGTTCAACGAAAAGTACTTTCTAGAAAGTATTCGTCACATGAAAAATATTATTGTATCGCAATACGAGGTAAAGTTTGCGGAGTTATCCTAGTTTGCATCCCATTTGGTAGATAATGAGGAGTGAATGACGTGAATGTTTCTAAGTGGTTTAAAACCTGAAATTCATCAACATCTCATCTCTTATAAACTCTATTTATATTCAGATGTTGTAAATAGAGCTCAGTTATTGGAGCGGGATTATGAGTCAGCTCTACCAAAAGACAGCAACCGACAACAAGATAATTGTCATACCAGTGGCAACAATCATCGAAGTAGTGATAACCAACGTGCCATAAATGGTAACCACTTCGGTGGTAATCATGGCCAAGATAATAGAAAAAATGATTCAAGTGAAAATTTCAAGAAGAGAAGATTTAACAATAACGAAAAGACATCGGCAGCAGCACTAGCAACAATAATAGTTTCTAGGGGAGGAGAAAGACCGCCAGTTAGATGCTACAAATACGGAGAGGAGGGACACATAAGTCCAAATTGTTCACAGCTTTCCAAGTTATGTTTTAGTTATGGAAAGGACGGTCACATAGCCCGATTTTGTCTTGTAGCGAAGTCAAGTCCAGCTGGGACGGTGGCACCAATGGCGGCTACGGACAAAACAAAGTCAGTGGTTCAAGGGAGAGAGTTTTTCGTGACGTCCCAAAAGGCGAGGAACCCAAACTAAGTTATCACGAGTAAGCTAATCATAAACTCTTGCGAAGTCTATACCTTATTAGATACCGATTCTACCTATTCTTTTATTTCTCCTGCTTGTGCTCAACATTTGAACTTGATCCCTGAGAAATTAGACTTTAACTTATCTGTTGAAACTCCATTAGGAGAAACCTTAATTACATCCACTGTTTATAAATCTTGTTTGATTCAAGTTGGCACCATCACATTACCTGTTGATCTTATCTCTTTAAAGATACTTGCATTGGATGTGATTTTAGGGATTGATTGGTTAACTACTCATCATGCTAAAATTGATTGTTTTCGTAAGGTTGTTATTTTCATATATTCCTAACAAACCTATTATTCGAATTCAAGCAACCAAACCACTAAAGTCAATCACTGTCATATCAAGTCATAAAGTCATTCGTTTATTAAAAAATGGATGTCAAGCTTTCTTAGCCCATGTCATTGACTTGAATAAAAATACGTCAGATTTGAATAATATTTTTGTTGTTAATGAATTTCCTGACGCATTTCTAGGCCTACTCCAAAGCGTGAAATTGAATTTTGTATCGACCTTGAACCTGGTACAAAATCCATTTCTAAAACCCCATATCGAATGGCTCCTATTGAACTTCAAGAGTTAAAAACTCAACTACAGTAGTTATTAGACATGGGTTTCATTCATCCTAGTACATCTCCTTGGGGTGCTCCTGTTTTATTCGTAAAGAAGAAAGATGGGAGTATGCAACTTCGCATTGACTATCGGGAGTTGAATCATGTCACCATCAAAAGTAGGTACCCGTTACCTCGCATTGATGACCTGTTTGACCAGTTGCAAGGTGCTAAATATTTCTCAAAGATCAATCTTCGTTCTGGATATCATCAGTTAAAGATTAAAACTGATGACATTCCAAAGACTAATTTCAGAACTCAATATGGGCATTACGAATTCCTAGTCATATCTTTTGAATTGATTAATGCTCCTGCTACTTTCATAGATATGATGAACCAAGTATTCAAGGAATACTTGGATCATTTTGTGGTTATTTTTATTGATGACATCCTCATCTATTCCAAAATCCGTGAAGATCATGAGCAACACTTGAAGCTGATACTCTAAAAGCTTCGTGAAAACAAGTTATATGCCAAGTTGAAGAAATGCGAGTTCTGGCTTGAGGAAGTATCATTCCTTGGGCATGTGATATCATAGTATGGAATATTAGTGGACTCGACAAAGATTGAAGCAATACAAAGTTGGGAGCAACCTAAGTTAGTAACCAAAGTACGTAGCTTTCCGGCTTAGCTGGTTATTATCGAAGATTCGTTGAAGGATTTTCTCGAATCGCTACTCCATTAACTCGGCTGACTTGAAAAAATACAAAATTCGGATGGAGCGAGGAATGTGAGAAAAGTTTCCAAGAACTCAAGAGGGGACTCATTTCAGCACCTGTTCTGACAATACCATCAGGTTCAGAGGGATTTTTCATCTACAACGATGCTTCAAGCAGAGGTTTAGGATGTGTTCTCATGCAACATGATAAAGTCATAGCTTCTGCCTCATGAAAACTCAAAGAATATGAAAGGAATTATCATACTCATGATCTAGAGTTGGCAGCAGTTGTTTTCATGTTAAAGATCTGGAGGCACTACCTATATGGGAAGAAAGTAGATATCTATACAGATCATAAAAGCCTCAAATATTTCTTCACCTAAAAGTAACTCAACATGCTAAAATGACGTTGGCTCGAGCTGTTGAAAGATTACGACTATACCGTTCAATACAATCCTGGAAAAGCGAACGTGGTAGCTGACGCATTGAGTAGAAGATCATATACGGGTACGAGTGCGATGTTGTTAACACAAAGGCCCATTTTGTATGATTTACAAAGGATGGAAGTAGAGTTGAAAACTCCAGGGACCTACGTGATGATGACAAATATATGAGTAGAACCGACTTTAATCGATAAAGTTAAAGTTGTTCAAGCCACAGACCCGGAGCTGATGCGTATGAAGGAGAAACTACAAGAAGGTGTTATTCCAGAAGCAAGAATCAACGAAGAAGGAATACTTCGAGTCAACTACAGATTTTGTGTTCCTAACGACTCTGATTTGAAGTACAAAATCATGATGGAAGCACACAACATACCGTTTTCAATCCATCCTAGGAGTACCAAAATTATCGTGATCTTCGACATACATTTTGGTGGAGCAATATGAAGAGAGAGATTGCAGAGTTTATCTCAAGGTGTTTAACTTGTCAACGTGTCAAGGCAGAGCATCAATGTGACGCCCCCAAAATAGGTATACATCACCCATCTTGAGTCGCCAAATACATGGTACAGAAATCAAATACAAACTTCTTTAATATAACTGTCGTGTAAAAATACGAAAAAATATAGCTGAGTTTTTACATGAATATTGTCTCATAGACAATATCCAAACTCAAATTCAATCTTCATTACATTTATTATCACACTAAGTAGTGAGGATTACTAAAATAACCATCTCGGACCGTTACTCCATTCCCCGACTAGTCTTGGCTACGTTCTCATTTCCTGAAGAGAACAATGAATGTAATGATTGAGAAATTTATAATTTGATTTAAATATTTATTGAATTAAATAAATATTTAAAATAATATATTTATTGAGGAAAATAAATATTTGATGAATTGTGATGAATTAATTTAGTAATTAAATTAATTAATGTTAATTGAATCGAATAATAATAATTTTATTTGAAGGATTTAATTTAAGGAAATAATTAAATTAAATCAATTGCTTAATATGTAAGAAAATAATTAAACTAAATGAATTGTTTAACTTGATGGAAATAAATAAATTAAATAAAGTAGCGTTTCTAATTTATTAATTAAATTAGATATATAATTATAAGTATAATTATAATGAGATTATAATTATTATTAATTATTGTTATTATAAGTTATTGGTGTGACATGAGTGTGACATGAAACTATATAGTATAAATAATATAATAATAATCTAGTATGGGGAATTAGTGTAGAACCAAACATAGCCTTATGGCTTTTGGTTATTTCAACTGACGCTGCCTTTTGGCTTATTCAACTGACGTTTGTGGGAGTCAGTTTATAACTCTACGCATTATTTTCAAAGGTTTGTTAGCATAGAAAGAAATCAGAGGAAGAGAGAATTGCAAAGGAGATTGAGAGTGAGAGCTTAAGAGAGTGTTCTGAGATTTCAAGAGGAAGGAGAGGATTGCTAAACCTACCCACCATCTTGTGCTAATCAAGAAGATTAAGATATAATTAACTCCTAAATCTCTAAATTTTAGTTTTGTCTGAGTTCTCTATAAATTGATTTTTATTGAATTGTTGTTTTAAACGTGATTATTGAAAGTAGTATGCATACAAGCCAATCATGTTTGATGATAAAGCATATACTTTGTAACAATCTTATTCATTTATTAATAAAAAGTATTAATTTATTAAAGGCTTTTATTATCTACATGATCTTTGTTTTATAATATGTGATAAACCCATAGTTTTCAAAGAATGCTTTTAGAATAATGATGATGATCATTCTAATGAGATCTAAATTCTTAGAAAGCTTAAAAACTAAAATAGTTCTCAATCATTGGATTACTAAATTGGGGATTAGTGAATCCGGATAGATTGGGTACATACGTTGCTTTACTCATTGGATGAGGATGATTGATCTCATGATCATTTGTGTGGAGACACTAAAGCAAGTATGTAGGTGCTTATTAGAGAATAAGTTCACCGAACGCATTGGCTCGCTAAGGAATACCTAATGGAGTTTTATTTGCTGTCAATAGGAATTTCTGTAGTGATAGTAGACAAGTAATCCTTGGACTTGAGATCATCATAGTATCTTGTGTATGATGAGTTATACTTTGACTTATTCCTTAAGACCCTTAGGGTATATCAAAAGGTATGCTTGGGTATAATAAGTTATGCATATGGAGATAATGTATGATCAATAAAGAATCTACCACTTCTAATAAAAGAAGAGAAATGTCCTATGTGATTCGATAAATGACAACCCAAGTAGTCCTTGGTTAAGGCGTAATGAAATTAGAAAGGAGTTTCTAATTTGCATTATTTGAGTTGTGCATTTAAGAGTCGAAATACATATAATTAAATAAAATAAGACTCGACAAGTAATTCCATGTCTTATATTTAATTGGGACATCAGATGGTGGAAGGATTGAATTGTATTTCAAGTATCTATTTACTCAAAGGTTCTTTTATGATTAATGTTAAAATCTATATTATCCGGAAAGTCGTTGATCGCTAGGAGGCTTATCCCTATTGTAGAATAAATATTATTTATTTAAATAAATTAATTATTTAATTTATTTATTTAAATAAGATTAGAATTGTTTCTAATTGATTTATTCACAACCGGTTTAATATGGAGAACCCAAAGGGTCACACCATAAAAAGGAAGAATAATTATTTAAGAAGTAAATGGCATAATCGTAATAATATAGTTATGTATATTTAATTTAATCTATGGTGATAGAATAAATTAAATAGCTTAATATTTATTATTTAATATTTAGAAATATTAAATATAAATTAATAAGAGGAGTCTTATTAATATTATTACAATTATTATTATTATTTTAATTTCTAAAGAGTTTAGGAATTAATTTAATATAAGTACTCTCATTTATTCCTAATTGGATTAGGAAGGAAAATTAGTTAAAAGAGTTTAATTAATTATCCCTAATAAGATTAGGGAGCTTAATTAATTAAAAGAATTAATTAATTAAAACCCAATTCCTTAATTGTTAAGGTGGGTTGCCCACATCTATAAATAAGAGGAGTCTTATTATGGGTGGTATGGGTTGTTGACTTTAACAAAGTACGTAATAATTTCAAGTTGTTGGGAGTATGCATTTTCTATAGTGATAGAAAACTAGGGTTAGCCATAACACCCTTCTTCTTGAATTTTCTTCTTCCTTGGTGGATCACCTCTAGAGGCCAAACATATGGGTGGCTAACGTTGATCAAAGGAAGGAACCAAACCCGTGGATTCAAAGAACGCGAAAAGGATTTGGAGGTGAACTTGTACCGAGGAAGCTCGATCTTCAAGGGTATGATTTATTCTTTATCTTTTTCGTTTAATTAATAATTGTGCATAAAGGATGATCCGGGTATATGGTTTGTAAATATTTTAAACTCTGATTTTTACACGCTTCCGCTAATTTATGCAATTTGATTGCGCACATGAATATTACAAACCTAACAGTGGTATCAGAGCCAAACCTTTATGCGAATTATTAATTGTTTAAATTTGATATGAATATTGATATGTGTTTAGAACAATTTAATTGGGCATAATTTAATTGTATAAAATTTATAAAAAAAAAAAAAAAAAATCCCGACCCATTTTTTTTTCTTTCGTTAAGTGTGATTTTTTTTTTGGGGGACATGCGAGATTCATTGCATACATTTTTTTATAACATATATATTATACTTATATATATATATATGTATGGCTTAATAAAGCAACGGACTTAAAGATTACAAGAAAGGATTGTCATTATTATGGTTTTACAATATATAAATAATAACGTGGCCCACGTGAAAAATTTCATATATTGATCTGTTCGGTTTTTCATTTTTCAATGGGCATGAAGTCACATGTAGAAAAACCGGAACAGATTACTAAAGGAAATGGGACAAGAATATATTATATATATGATAATAATGTTATTTATTATATATATATAATAACGGTTTTATTATATATATATATATATATAATAACGGTTTTGTTTTATTATTATTATATATATATAATATTAATAATTTTATTATTAAAGTAAAAGTTTATTTTAATTTTAAAATAAAAAGGTTTATTTTAATATTAAAATATAAAGTTTATTTTAATTTTAAAATTAGAATTTCATGCTAACTAATTAGAGTTGGAATTGGATTCCATAATAACTAATTGGAGTTGAAATTGGATTTTATTTTTCCTAAAATAAAGGGGTTTATTTATGAATGGGGAAGTAAATCCATCTTTCCTTAAATAAAGGAGTTTGTTTAGATATGAAATAAGATTTCATATTATTCAAAATAAAAGAGTTTATTTGTGAATAGGAAAGAGAATCCTTATTTCCTTAAATAAAGGAGTTTATTTAGATATGAAATTAGATTTCATATTATTCAAAATAAAAGAGTTTATTTGTGAATAGGAAATAGAATCCTAATTTCCTTAAATAAAAGAGTTTATTTAAATATGGAATAAGATTTCATATTATTCAAAATAAAGGAGTTTATTTTGAATAGGAAAGAATATCCGTGTTTCCTTTAATAAAAGATTTTTTTTTTTACATGGAATTCGATTCCATAATTAATTAAAATAAAAGAGTTTATTTTAATTAAAGATTTTTTTTTACTTGGAATGGATTCCATAATTAATTAAAATAAAGGAGTTTATTTTGATTAAAGATTTTGATTAAAATAAAATAATTTATTTTATTCAAAATTGGATAAATTAAAATAAAATAGTTTTGTTTTGATTTAAATTTGGATTAAAATAAAGGAGTTTATTTTGATTCAAAATTAGATTTTATACTAATTAAATTTGCCCATTAAATGATATCAATATATATATATTAAATGTTTATTATTCATGTAGATGAATGTTATTTATCGATGCATATGGTGATGTGTATGATAATAAATGGGATTGATTATGGACTATTGACCAATGCGATTGGATTTTATTTTAGTTGGATGCATTGAATGTATGGGTTTTATTAAATGGGGTCTGCAGACTCGCCCTCTCTAATTTTTCCTTAATGTAAATTCTATCTCTCTCCTATGTACTTCCCTCGATCACGATCAAGGTTTCTATTTATTTTAAATAGTTTTGTAATAGGAATAGTTAGAATTAATTTTTGAAGAATTAGAGATCAAGGAGCAAGGAGCGCTTGAAGACCCGCTTTGTAATGGAGCAAGTTTAAATGTAATAGTTATATTTAAATATTATTTCTCGCACCCCTAGGGTTTGAATTTTTGGTTCACTTGGTGGCTCTAGTGAACCAAACTAGAATAAAAGTCCATAATCAATCTAGGTAGAATATAGTAATTCTATATGTGCATGCTTATACTATATATATATATATTATATATTATGCAAACATGCTTCAGATGTTAATTAATATGACGCCATTATTATATATATATGTGCATGTACGCTAAACAAGATGAGACAAATTAATAACAAACCCTCAATTTTTATATTAAGTCCTAAGCGCTCAAAGATATTTGGAATATCGAACGTCAGCTTTCTAGCATGATAAAATTAATAGAGTATTAAATATTTAATATGAGTTTGTTGTGTCACCATAAAGGCAAGTATTAAGTATTTAAGATGTTAATTTATCACATTTGATGCTTATAAAGAAAATTGAACAATATTGTTTTGTTGTGTCACCACAAGGATGATATTTTTCTTTTTTGAATATATGGAGTGCTAGGTCGGACTTAACTTGGATAATTTTGATTTGGATGTGCCACCACTGATCAAAATAATCTAAGAGGCAAAATACAAGGAGTCAGATAGTTGATGTAATTGACAAAAGTTGTCTACCTATTTATTTATATATAGTTTGTTGTGTCACCACAAGGCTATATACATTTGAAATGGGATCCTTATTCTCACTAGCAAATCTTTAATTAGATTTTGCTTAACTATATAAGTGAGGGTAATATAGTTTCAAGAAGAAAATAGCGGGGAGATACCAATTTAAAACAAGACCTAAATTATTTTGGTAATTAATAAAAGAATGTATGTTAAAATGTTGTTAATTATAAATTCATTTATAGAATTTTACAATGTCTAAAATTACTATCATCGCGAAGCATATTAGATGCTAAATTAATCGTACATCAATTAAACGGATTGGTTAAGGAATTTGAGAATAGTTTTCATAGGTGAAAAGCTATCTTATGTCCTTAATACGCCTATCCTCGCAATGGTTGCGCATAATGCTCCGAGGAAGAGATTGCTACTTTTAGAAAAGGCAAGAAGATGATGCATGATTGCTCAATGCATTATGCTCAGATCTATGTGTAACGAGCTTCGTCACAAGATGAAACTATAGATGTTACTACTATATTCCTGCACATCAAGTAGTTGATGGTGAGGAAAGTAGGACTGATAGATATCAGATATCTAAGGAGCTCTTCCGATCTAGAATGGCCAATGGCACTATAGTACAGACAAACAGTTCTTAACATAATCAATTTGATTGATCAATTAGGACAACGGATTTTGTCATGGATGGAAAGTTGAGCCAAGATTTAATCTTGCACTCACTCCCGGACTCCTTTCACAATTGTTGTGAATTTTTCATATGGACAAGCTAGATATCAGCCTCGCTGATTTGCTTAACATGTTGAAAAATGATGAGAGTCACTTTCCAACCAAGAAAGACCATGTCTTACTGGTAGGGGCCAAAGGATCTTCTGAAAAGAAGAACGATTCTAAGAAGGTAAATAGAAAGGCAAAAACAAAGGATAATAAGAACAAAACTGATATGGATAAGAAAGGAGTTTGCTTCCACCGCTATAAGCCCGACATGGAAAGAAAGCGCAAGAAGCATCTTGCAAAGGCTAACCAAAGAAGCTTAGTGAAGTTTTGCCATAATACAATTTTGTTCATAATTTAAAATAAATTTTTCTTTAAGTCAAGGTTCTACTTGGGTATTGGATACCGACTTTGGTTATCATAAATATAGATTTATGAAGGGACCAATGTAAGTAGAAAGCTAAACAAATATAAGTAATCCTATGTGTGGAAAAAGAAGCAAAGGTTACTTGATTAGCTATAGAAACTTATAGTTTAGCAATGCCTACGGGCAAATCTATTAAGTCAATAAGTTGTTATTGTATTCCAATTCTTGTTAGAAATATTATTTCCATTTTATTGTTGGACAATAAAATTTTGGTATTATAATTAAGAACAATTGTTGTTCTATTTATAATAATAATGTTTTGTATAGAATCGAATATTACTTAATGGATTTTGTATACTTGACTTACGTGAAAAATATATTTTGCAAATTGAACAAACTAGTATAAGAAAAGGAGATGATCATTCAAAGAGTTGAATGTGTGTATTTCTTCGAATACAATTGTGAATTATTTGAAAGGTTCAAAGAATTCGTAAATGAAACAAATTGGCAAAGTATTAAGATTCTTTGATTAGATCAAGGAATAAATACTTGTGCAATAAGTTTCTAGATCATCTCAAATGGTTTTTCATAATGGACACATCCCGACACGCAATAATTGATTGATGTATTTGAATGGAAAATCGTACCTTGTTGAACATGGTACGGTCCAAAATTATTTTACCGACATTCCAAAGATTCTTCTCAGTGGTCATGTCCTAGAAATGGTCAGATATCTACGGAAAAGGTAACCTCAAAATCGGCCCCAAGACTCCATAAAAGTTATGGATGCGGGGAAGGATTCCTAATCTTAAGTATGTTAAGATAAGGGTTGTCCAACTTATGTGAAAAGGTTTCAAAGGATAAGCTTGGGACAAAATTTGACATGTACTGATTTGTGGGACATCCTAAAGTAAGTTTAGGGCATATGTTCTATAATCCTACATAAAAAGGTGTTTATTGCAAAACACCTTGCCTTCTAAGATAAAGGTGTTTATCATAAAGGGGCTAGTGGGAGGATAATAGATCTTGAAGAGTTCAAGAACCACAAAACACTATAAGTCAAATAAGAGGAACTCGTAGATGTAATTCTATTATACCACAACCAATCAGAACTGAATAGTACCAAAGATACCTAGGAGGTATGGATTCATCATGGATGATGATGATGAGGTACACATCATAGAAGATGATGATCCGAGTTACATTCGATGAGGTAAGACTTCTAGTGTGTACAAAAAAGGGTCAAAGTGGGAGCGTCGTGAAATTTCTAGTATTATATGTTGATATACTACGGATGAGGAATTACATACCAATGCTACAATCAGTAAAGATAAAGTTGTCAAAAATTCCTCCACGAATGATTTGGGAAGAGTATCTTAATTGGGGATAAAATCTATATAGATAGATACAACAGGATGCTCGACTTAACCCAAGGAACGTATATTCATTTGATGCTAAAGTCGTTTAGCATGGCAAACTCCAAGAGATGTCTCATGTCGATGAGCTATGGAGTGTATCTCTCTTAATAGTCCCCACAGACTCCAAAAGAGAGATCACATGAGTAACTATCATGTATGCAATGAAATATACGAGACCTGATGTTGATCAGTCATATTCTGGAGAAGTTCACTATGAGTTAGTGAAAAACATCTTAAAGTGCTTAACCGGCACTAAGGATGTGATCATATTCATGGTGGGTCTTAATTAAAACTAGAGGGCTTAACAGACTCAAGTTTTTCGCATGCATCAAGATTTGAGAAAAATCCACTTTAAGGAAAAGCGTTATCTTGAATAAAGGGTGCGTTGAATCGAAAGGTTCCAAAACAAAGAAAGAGTTTGGTTTAGTAATAAAGACAAAGTATATAGCTATAAATGAAGCTACAAGTTGATTGTTTGGATTAAAGTTCATTACGTAACTAGGAATAGTTCCTAAGTCTCATCTTGGATCTAAACATGTGTTGTGGCACTTTCATTTGATTATTAGAATCATTGAAAGATGGGAAATCACTATAGAGATAGTGGACTCTCATGAACAACATTACATATTCATTAACTAAAGCTTATCCAACAGCAGGATAATCGTCACTTAGAGAAGAAGAGTATGAGATACCATGATGATTGGCTTTAGTGCAAGTGGGAGATTGAAAGTAGTATGCATACAAGCCAATCATGTTTGATGATAAAGCATATACTTTGTAACAATCTTATTCATTTATTAATAAAAAGTATTAATTTATTAAAGGCTTTTATTATCTACATGATGCTGTTTTATAATATGTGATAAACCCATAGTTTTAAGCAATGCTTTTAGAATAATGATGATGATCATTCTAATGAGATCTAAATTCTTAGAAAGCTTAAAAACTAAAATAGTTCCCAATCATTGGATTACTAAATTGGGGATTAGTGAATCCGGATAGATTGGTACATACGTTGCTTGCTCATTGGATGAAGATGATTGATCTCATGATCATTTGTGTGGAGACACTAAAGCAAGTATGTAGGTGCTTATTAGAGAATAAGTTCATCGAACGTGGGCTCGCTAAGGAATACCTAATGGAGTTTTATTTGCCTGTCAATAGAATTTCGTAGTGATAGTAGTACAAGTAATCCTTGGACTTGAGATCATCATATAGTATCTTATGTATGATGAGTTATACTTTGACTTATTCCATAAGACCCTTAGGGTATATCAAAGGGTATGCTTGGGTATAATAAGTTGTACTTGGAGATAATGTATGATCAATAAAGAATCTACCACTTCTAATAAAAGAAGAGAAATGTCCTATGTGATTCGATAAATGACAACCCAAAGAGTCCTTGGTTATAAGCGTAATGAAATTAGAAAGGAGTTTCTAATTTGCATTATTTGAGTTGTGCATTTAAGAGTCGAAATACATATAATTAAATAAAATAAGACTTGACAAAGAATTCCATGTCTTATATTTAATTGGGACATCAGATGGTGGAAGGATTGAATCAGATTCAGAACTATTTACTCAAAGGTTCTTTTATGATTAATGTTGAAATCTATATTATCCGGAAAGTCGTTGATCGCTATTGGGGAGGCTTATCCCTATTGTAGAATAAATATTATTTATTTAAATAAATTAATTATTTAATTTATTTATTTAAATAAGATTAGAATTGTTCTAATTGATTTATTCACAACCGGTTTAATATGGAGAACCTAAAGGGTCACACCATAAAAGGAAGAATAATTATTTAAGAAGTAAATGGCATAATCGTAATAATATAGTTATGTATATTTAATTTAATCTATGGTGATAGAATAAATTAAATAGCTTAATATTTATTATTTAATATTTTAGAAATATTAAATGTAAATTAATAAGAGGAGTCTTATTAATATTATTCAATTATTATTATTATTTTAATTTCTAAAAGAGTTTAGGAATTAATTTAATATAAGTACTCTCATTTATTCCTAATTGGATTAGGAAGGAAAATTAGTTAAAGGAGTTTAATTAATTATCCCTAATAAGATTAGGGAGCTTAATTAATTAAAGAATTAATTAATTAAAACCCAATTCCTTAATTGTTAAGGTGGGTTGCCCACATCTATAAATAAGAGGAGTCTTATTATGGGTGGTATGGGTTGTTGACTTTAACAAAGTACGTAATAATTCCAAGTTGTTGGGAGTATGCCTTTTCTATAGTGATAGAAAACTAGGGTTAGCCATAACACCCTTCTTCTTGAATTTTCTTCTTCCTTGGTGGATCACCTCTAAAGGCCAAACATATGGGTGGCTAACGTTGATCAAAGGAAGGAACCAAACCCGGTGGATTCAAGATTGAACGCGAAAGGATTTGGAGGTGAACTTGTACCTGAGGAAGCTCGATCTTCAAGGGTATGATTTATTCTTTATCTTTTCGTTTAATTAATAATTGTGCATAAAGGATGATCCGGGTATATGGTTTGTAAATATTTTAAACTCTGATTTTTACACGCTTCCGCTAATTTATGCAATTTGATTGCGTTCTTGAATATTACAAACCTAACAATTATGTGATATTGGTTATATTGTATAATCTATTGTCATCATGTATCAGTGTTGTGTCAGTGATCAAATTCGTGAGAATTGGTTGTAGGAAGAAAAGGAATTAGCAGTGTTTATGTTCATGTGATATAGCCTTAGAAAGTACCAATTTTTTTGTCCAATGTGTGTAGTTCATTGAGATATGAACATAATGTAATTTGAATGGAATGATTTGGCCAAATAATGAATTCACAATGATGATTTCTGGACAGAATATCAAAAATGGAGTTTTATATGAAAAACATGAAAATTGAGAAATTAAAATAGTTTAATTTGATGTTTAATTGTTCTAAGTTAATGAATATGTGAGGAAACATGTATTTGTTAGTTTTATATCAATTGGATGTGCTAATTTCACCGTTTGATGGGTAAAATTTGTGTTTGTTGGGCTAAAAACGGCTAATGTTCATTGCCGTATCTGCGTCTGTCAAAACACAAGCCATAACATTGCTTGCTTACGTGTGCTAAGCAGAAAAAACTACAAGAACAATTCTGGCCCCAAGCCTAAGTGTGGCGAAGCTGCGCCACACCCTGAACTGGGACAGTTAAGTCTGCTTATTTGCATATCATGTGTAATGGACTTATATTAGTTTAGCATGCATGTTAATGATGTTGAGGCATAATATAAACTACAATAACAGATTGTCATGCGTTGTTATATAAAGTGTAAAAGAATTTAAGTGATTACTTGAATAAGTTATGTAATGAACCAAATGGGATGTTTTTAAAAGTTAAATGTAAATGATAAGGTTAATAGTGTGATTTTAGATTCGTTAAGTATGTTAGCCTAAATGGTTAGGTGCTAAGTTAGGGTTGTGACCTAAATGATGGTTTAAACCCTAAAGTTAATATTCATGCGATTAATTATTATTGCGGTTTCAATGGTGTATGTAGGGTAATTGAAGATTATTTTACATTTGTGTAGCTTACAAGCAAGGCAAGTTTCTAAACCTTATCTCCTTACGATTGAGAAAGTTTTCTAACTCTACCTTATTATTATTGAGCAAGTTCTTAAATCTTAACTCTTTATATTGAGCAAGCTTATGAACTTCATTCTTTTCATATTGAATGCAAGTTTCCATTCCTATATTATTGTTGTTCAAGTAATTGAGCAAGCCTAATCTATCTTGAATACGTCTATACAAGTTCTTATAACCTAA
The DNA here is from genome assembly GCA_020205615.1 of Panax quinquefolius. Taxonomy (NCBI): domain Eukaryota; kingdom Viridiplantae; phylum Streptophyta; class Magnoliopsida; order Apiales; family Araliaceae; genus Panax; species Panax quinquefolius. Next base: position 38,609,215 of record CM035161.1, on the reverse strand, counting down.
TTCGTTATAACGAGCGAGTTTTACTTTCTTAATTATTATTCAAAGCATATATTGTTTTAACGCATCGATTCAAATGAGATTGTTCTAACACTTATGGTTATAGCATTTTGCTTGTATATCATGATTATTCATTCACATATTGTTGTTATCCGATCTTTGATCTTGATAGCCTTGTTCAGTTGTACATTTTGTATTAAACCTTTATTGATAGAAATTGAATGGTGTTCTAAAATTCTAGAAACACTGATAAGCTAGTTCCAAACTAAACTTTCTTTAGTGCGAAAATTCTAAATCCAAACTGAGACGAACAACCCTAACATAGGGGATTTTGTATGTGTAACGTTTAGATGTTTGTACACAATACATGGTACAAAGGGCTGATCCTTAAGTACGCGTAAGAAGGGTCCGTATAGTCTAAATGACTGTTAAGGTTGGGTAATAATACCTAAGTACCGAGGACATAGTTCGTGGTCTTAAGACCCTCAGATAATTAAAGTTCGAACTTATTTTCTATTTTGATTTGTAGAACAAGTTCCTTATTGTTCAGCCTTCGTTGTTCACTCTCATGTTATTATTATTGCTACGTTCTATATCAGTGAGCATTTGTTTGCTCACTCTTGCAATTAACACTGCAACTAAAGTGGAGAAAGTTGATGAGTCGTCGACTAGCAAAGGCAAAGGCAAGGTGTCCAAATAATGAAGACTTTTGAGAATTTTATCTTAATGAATTATGTTAAAGACTTTTTTTAATATGTGATGTATTCCGCAAACTTATGTAATAATTTTAAGGTTAGATAACCTGGGATTATTTTGAGAAAATGATGTAACCCTTTAATGGGGAAGATTATTGTTTAAGTTATTTAAATTATGTCTTTATCCTTTATTGATGGGTAGTTAGATGTAATAGTTTTGATAAGTGAACACCAAACTCGTGGGAATGAAGTACCGGATTTGGGGTGTCATGAGTTGGTATCAAAGCTTTAGGTTATGAACCTTAGGTGGGGAAACCTTAGGAAGTAACCTTTAAGGAGATAGAAAACGAGAGGTGTTTAACTCTTATCAAGTTTTAAGGAATGGATTAAGGTATCCATCAAGCTAAATAACAAAAGACATTATGTCTTTATGTGTTAATAACTTATGTGCTCATGAGTATCAAGAATGTTAAGTAAAACTTAAAATATTCTGTTGTCAGGATGTCTAACGAAGGAGGATCCAGTCCAGCAAGAGAGGTGATACCTCAGAGACCTATAGATGATGAGCCCCGGGATATTCACGGTGTGAGGGAACAGTTGATCCAGGAGGATGTGCCTGTAACCGATCCCTAGGAGGTTAGTTTTGAGGATGTAGAGGAGGAGGATGTGGAAGAGGATCTTGAGGAGTTTCCACCAAACTCCATATCGGCTGAGATGTATGATGCTTTGTATGACCGTAACATAAAGTTACAGGACGAGGTCGAGGAGCTGAAGGAAATGGTTGAGATGCATCACGCTTCGATGGAACAGAAGGATGCAGAGATTCGGGAACTTGATTCGAAACTTGGAAACACGGAGTGGCACTTAGTTCACACAAAGGGTCAGCATGAAGACCTGTTGGCAGTGCACGAGAAGATGAAGACTGATGTGACACCCCCAAACCCAGGTACTTCATTCCCACAGGATTTGGTGTTCACTTAATCAAACATTCATATCAAACTACCCAATCACAATAAAACTGGATAAATAAAATCTTTCCCATTAAAGGGTTACATATAAAATCTCTCAGGTTGTCTAACCTTTAAATACAATCATTCAAACGCGGAATTAAAATAAACTTCATTACAACCATTCAATTAAAATCTGAAAATCAAATATCAAATTACAAGTCTTCAAAACTTGCTCATCTTTCCTTTTCCCTTACTAGTGCTAGGTACATCAGCTTTTTCGTCTTTAACTGTAAGAGTTATATAAGCAAGAGTGAGCAAACAATGCTCACTTGAAATAATAAGGAATCGACAAGAGTATAATAATAATAACTGCCCATGATAGGCTCATCAAGACTGAATGGTACTCTAACAATGATAATCAGGAACTGAAATCCAAAATGTGGAATAAATATAACTGAGGGTCATATGACCATGAACTATGTCCACAGTTGCGAGTAATCTTTCAACTCCAACTTTAATAGTCATAAGACTATAAGGACTCCTTGTACTTAGGGGGATCACCCTTCGTATCATGTATTGTGCATTAAACATTTAACGCTACGGCGTAAGTTATCCCCCAATAATAGGGTTGTTCATCTCAAGATTTAGAGTACAAGTCCGCACCAAAGAGAGTTTGGTTTGGATAAGCTTTCAAGGGTAATTTGAAGTTCAATGATCATCAACTAGAGGACTAGTTGAATTAATAACATCATATTACGTAATAATCGTAATTGAATCAACATGGAAAACCAAAATCATGCTTTAGGAATAATCTAATAAAGATATACTTTGAATAACTATAACATGCCTTGCTTGAACAATATTAAGTCAAGGTTAATTAGAATTGAGTACTAAGCATGCATAGTAGTTTGAACGATAAAATTGTTCGACATTAGTATAAATAGTTGTGCATGCTAAACAACAAGTTAAATACAAGAATAACTTATCAACATCAAACCAAAGTTTAGAAAGCTTGCATCATTTATAAGGTAATCGAATTGAAACAATAAATAGTTCAACAAGATAAAGAATTAGAAAACTTGCCTTGCTCGTGGGCTAAACCGAACAATTCAAATCACAATATCCTATAAACATATGTCATCATGACATAATTAGTCATTACCACATTACAAACAAAAATAAGTACGTTCATCATGTAAAAATTAGATTTTTAATCACGTAATCAAGTTACAAAACAATTTAATTGCTAATAACATGTTCATTCTAGGTATAGAAACATTAAAATCATAACTTAACAGTCCTAATATTAACACATAATCATTTCTTAAAATTTTGAGTACAAAATTAACACTGTCAGAATTATTTCGCTAACTCAAGATCATGACGCCACGATTTATCTTGTGGTTGGTTATTGGCACAAGTGAGTGATGGCGTATTTAATGGCCTACATTTATACTACCGAACTGTACTGCCACAGAATGCGTAATGGCCATTACGACATGAAAATTGAATCATTTGGTCATGTGCTGGGCTGCTAAACTATGATCTTCGATCGATGACTTCAAAGAATAAGATGAACAAAAGTCAGTTTTGGCCTACAAGTTCCTTTCTAAAAGTCTAATTAGCATGAAATTCATATAGAGACTTCATGTAAACATAATTCAAGAACTCCTAACATGATTCTACCCATACAACAACATAAACAACAAATTTAAAACATCCAATTTCACTGTTTTTGATAAAAACTCACTTTTTGATGTTTTTAATGAAAATCAACATTGTAATTTTGTTTTTCAATTCAAAGCATCTTTAGCAATATGTATACATACTCTAACAAATTGAATAGCCAATTTATCAATAAAACAACTAAACAACCCATAATTTCTATTTTAACTAAATAATATATAATCACAAAAACTCTCTGTAAAAATACTTTTCTTCACAAACATATACATAATATAAATTCATGCACTATTCTCAATCATAGCTTAAGAAAATAGTTTAACTCACTAGATTATCATATAAAATCACATACATAACAACTAATTTACCCTTACACAAGAATTCTACAGAGAATTTGGGAAGAGAAAAACTAAATTTTTAAAACTAAAAGAATAGGTTAATACCTTGAAGAAGATGATGATGATGATGATGGCTATATCTTTAATTCTCAAGCTTCTTTCTCCAATCTCCTAGCCTTTCTTTCTTTCTTCTTTTCTTCTTTTCTTCTTCTTCTTCTTCCTTTGAGTTTTTCTTTTCTTCTCCCTTACCTCTCTCCTCTATTCTTACGTCTTATGATATAACGTATATGGATATAATATATATTAATTATATAATATAAATAAAACATATAACTGATATTAGTTATCCAAGTTTTGAAAATCAAAAGCCATAAGGCTTGTTTGGCTAACCACAAAAAAAAAATCAATTAACCCTTATGCCTTGTTTGGTAAAACACAATTAGAATAAAGACTTAATAAGCAATAGGCCATGTTTGGCAAAACTGAATTAAAACTCCTTTAAGTTATTTTAATAACTCCTTTGTAAAAGGTTATTTGCCACCTTTTTATTAAATTATTACAACACATAAATCAATACCACAAAATTAGAATTACAAATTCAAATAAAAGGATAATAATTCAATTAATCAAAACTTTCCAACTTAATAATTAAATTAAATTAGAATAAAATAATTAATTTCCTTAATTATTTATTTAACAAATAATTAACCAAATCGAATCAAATTTGAACAATTACAAATTCAACCATAAACACATCTATTAAATATTTATCTAATTCAACAAATATTTAATATAACAATTAAAATTCTAAAATGTTACAACTGACATGGAGAAATTGAAAGATGATTTCAAGGACGAATCAGCTAAGCGTGCAAGAGCAGAGGATGCGTGGATGAAGGTGACTCAACGTGCAGATCGTGTTGAGGCTAAGGTCCAAGTGAAGAAAGCCAATATGAAAGAGATGGATTATGCTTTTTAATTCGGCAATTGATAGGGCCCAGGATCGAGTCTACTATTTTCCACCTCAGTTTGAGAATTCGCCGTGGTTCGTGATGGATCGCAGAACGACATATCGTATCATGGAGGAAGAACGTTGGGAAGCCTTACGACGTCTTAATATGCCTAGACAGAATAAGATAGATAAAAATGTGTGGTTAATTATATGAATAAATAAATTGTGAATCCCTTATTTTGAGATAAATAAAGGGATAGAATGAGTATGTAATCCTGAAACGTGTTTAGTTTAGGAAAGTGGATGTTATAGCAATTATGCTATCTTTATCATGTGTTAAAACGTTTTGAATAAATAAAATGTTAGAGTTTATCTGAAATGCTATGTGTTAAAGCTTTAATCTTGGAATGTTTAAGTAAGACTTTAAATACCCAAGAAGTTGAGTAATGAGCTAATAAGCGTATATCTTAATAGAAAATGCCTCCTAGAAGAAGAAAACAACATCAACAAGCACCTCCTGAGGGGTCTACTAATAATAACAACGAGACCAACGCTAATCCGATTCAGCAGCTGGTAGCTCTGTTGACTGGTGCACTTGCGAATCAACCGCAAGCTCAAGTCACAACTTTCAAGGAATTCAAAGCAGTTGGACCACCAGAATTTCAAGGGTCTATGAATCCAGTGGAAGCCCAAACTTGGATTATGGAAATGGAGAAGGTGTTCGACGTTGCTAGAGTTAATGAAGATCAAAAGACTGTGTTCGCAACGTTCATGCTGAAGTCTAAAGCTAACTACTGGTGGCAAGCGAATAAGGTTCGTGGAGGACAAGGAGTGATAGCGTGGGATAGATTTAAGGAAATGTTTTTTAAAATGTACTTTCCAACGAGTTCTCGGAATCGGCTGGAAGTGCAATTTCTGGAGTTGAAGCAAGGAACTATGACGGTGCCGAAATATGCTGCGAAGTTTAACGAGTTGGCAAGGTTTGCCACATATCAAATCAATACTGACGAACGTAAAGTAAGAAGATTTGAATAAGGATTGAAGCCCTGGCTTTACAGCAAGGTTTCAATGTTCCAGCTAAACACATTTGCGGCTGTGTTGGAGAAAGCAATCATCGCGGAAGTTGGAAGTGATGCCTTGACCAAGTACAACCAAGAACAGAAGAAGAAGAAGAATGAAAATGAGAATAAGGCGGGTGGTAGTAATGTTGGAAATAATAGTCAGAAGAGGAAATGGAGCGAGAATTTGACTGCGGGAGGACAACAAGGAAATCAGGAGAAGAAAAAGTTTGAGGCTTGTGTGACTTGCGGGAAGAACCATATTGGGGTTATGTTTGAAGGGAAAGCGAGTGTGTTTTAATTGTGGTCAAGAGGGACACATTGCACCAAACTATTTTAGTCCAAAGAAAGGAGCATGCTTTACCTGCGGTTTAAAGGATCACATGGCTCGTGATTGCCCAAAGAAGCCAGTGGGAAGTACAAGTAACGGAAAAGGAAATAACAATGGTGGTGGTGCATTGACTATCACTGGACCAAATTTCAATTAATTCGAACTCCTCTGCGAGGACTTTCAATATGACCGTCTGCGTGATCTTCATACGATCTAAGGATGTGGTGTCAGGTATCATTCCGATTAATGGTATTAATGCTTATGTACTATTTGATTCAGGTGCTACTTGTTCATTTATATCCGATGAATTTGCTCAGAACTTAGATTTCCCTTAAGTATAGAGATTGCGAATAAGGAAGTGATTCCTGTTAGATACATATATAGGAATTGTAGAGTGGATATAAAAGGTCACGAGATGATGGTAGATTTGATACCAATTAGACTTGGTGAATTCGATGTTATACTAGGAATGGATTGGTTATTGAATTACGGAGCAGTAATTGATTGCCAAAAGAAGTGTGTTAACCTTATGACTCCGTCAAAGGTTGTGTTCTTTGGCAGCAAGTCACCTCAACAAGCAAGTTGCCTGACGATGATGCAAGCCAAGAAGTTGTTGAGACAAGGATGTGTAGGATACTTAGCCTACATCGTCAATACATAGAAGAAGAGTGCGAAGTTAGAAGAAATACCGATCATAAGAGATTTTGCGGATGTATTTTCAGACGATTTGTCGGGTCTTCCGCCGGATCGACAAATCGAGTTTGTAATTAACCTACTACCAGGAACGACTCCGATATCTAAGGCACCATACAGAATGGCCCCAGTAGAAATGAAAGAGTTGATGGTGCAATTGCAAGAATTGCTCGATAAGAAATATATTCAGCCGAGTGTTTCACCATGGGAGCACCGGTGTTGTTTGTTAAGAAGAAAGACGTATCGATGCGGCTCTGCATTGATTACAGAGAATTGAATAAGGTCACGATTAAAAATAAGTATCCATTACCTAGAATTGATGACCTGTTCGATCAGTTGAAAGGAGCGAGGTATTTCTCGAAGATAGACTTGAGAAGTGGTTATCATCAGTTGAACGTGAGGCCAGAAGATGTACCGAAGACAGCATTTAGGAATTGGTATGGTCATTACGAGTTTCTGGTTATGTCTTTTGGTTTAACTAACGCACCTACAGCGTTCATGGACTTTATGAACAGGGTGTTTAAACCATTCTTAGACAAATTTGTGGTGGTGTTTATTGATGACATATTGGTATATTCCAAAACCAAAGAGGAACATGTGGAACATTTGAGATTGACGTTAGAGACGTTGAGGAAAGAGAAGTTGTACGCTAAGTTCTCAAAGTGTGAATTTTGGTTGGAACGTGTACAGTTTCTCAGACACGTTATTGATAAGGACAGAATTTCGGTAGATACATCAAAGGTGGAAGCGGTAATAAACTGGGATCAGCCGAAGACACCATCAGAGGTAAAGAGTTTCTTAGGATTGGTGGGTTACTATCGGCGTTTTATTCAAGACTTTTCCAAGATCGCGACTCCGTTGACAAATTTGACTAGAAAAGCAGTTAAGTTTGTTTGGACAGAGAAGTATGAGGAAAGTTTTGAATCAAGAAGAGGTTTGAGTTCAAAGACTGTGTTGTCATTGCTTGATGATCTGAAGAATTTTGTGGTATATAGTGACGCATCGCATAAAGGACTAAGTTTGTGTGCTTATGCATAATCTACAGAGTTATTATAGCGCGACATCACGTCAGTTGAAAGATTACGAGAAGGGCTATCCGACTCATGACTTAGAGTTGGCCGCAGTGGTGTTTGCCCTGAAAATTTGGAGACATTATCTTTATGGAGAGAGGTATAAGATATATACTGACCATAAAAGTCTGAAGTATATCTTTACATAAAAAGATTTGAATATGAGACAAAGAAGATGGTTGGAGTTGATCAAAGATTGTGATTGCGAGATTTTTTATCATCCTGGAAAGGCGAATGTTGTTGCTGATGCCTTAAGTAGGAAGGGACGGGAGAAGTTAATGATGTTAATTGATCAAGAGAAGCTAGTGTCGAAAATGGCCAAGATGGAGTTAGAAATAAAATATCCGACAAAATTCGATGAAAAGTTATTCCAGATGGGAAATAGTTCAACGTTGGTGGATAAGGTGAAAAATGCACAACTTCCGGATGGAGACTGCGAAAAGATAAAACAGAGGATATTTGAAGGTGAGAAAAGCAAATTCAAAATCGATTCGGAAGGGTTACTTCGATTCGAAGGGAGGATTTGGGTTCCGCCAGCACCAAAGGTTAAAGAAGAAATTCTGAATGAAGCTCACAACTCATGATATTCTATTCACCCTGGGAGTACAAAGATGTACCAAGATCTTAAGCATCATTTTTGGTGGCCGAATATGAAGAGGGATGTGGCTAAGTGTGTGGCGAAATGCTTAACGTGTCAGAAAGTCAAAGTTGAACATCAAAGGCCAAGCGGATTGTTACAACCGTTAGAGATACTAGAATGGAAATGGGAGCATATCACAATGGATTTTGTGGTAGGTCTTCCAACGACTCAGCAAGGTTACGATGCCATTTGGGTGATTGTTGATCGACTAACGAAGTCAGCACACTTTTTGCCAATCAAGATTCAGTTTACCCTAGATCGGTTAGCATAACTATATGTGAAAGAGATTGTGCCAAGACACGGTGTACCTATGTCCATTGTATCAGATAGAGATCCACGTTTCACATCTAATTTTTGGAAACGACTACAAGAATGTTTGGGAACACAGCTGAGAATGAGCACAGCGTACCATCCTCAAACTGACGGACAAAGTGAGAGAATCATCTAAACACTAGAAGATATGCTCAGAGCATGTATAATGGATTTCAAGGGAAATTGGAATGACCATCTGCCATTGGGGGAATTTGCTTATAATAATAGTTATCACGTGAGTATTGGCATCTTTGCCTTATGAGCTATATCTGACGAAGTCTGAGTAACTCTGTTATGTTGGGACGAGGTAGGTGAACGTCAGCTATTGGGTCTAGAATTGGTATAATAGACTATCGAGATCATCAAAGTAATTCGAGTAAGATTGATAGCAGCACAAGATAGACAGAAGAAATATGCCGATCAACATCGACAGAATCGGGAATTCGATGTCGGTAGTTATGTTTTCTTGAAAGTGTCTCCCTGGAAGGGGAAAATTCGATTTGGCAAGAAAGGGAAATTGAGCCCTAGATTTATAGGACCTTTCGAAGTGCTTCGACGAGTTGGCGAAGTGGCGTACGAGGTAGCCTTACCTCTAGAGTTAGAGCATATTCATAATATTTTCTATGTTTCGGTATTGAGACCATATAAGCCTGACTATAAACATGTTATCGAATATGAGCCCTTATAATTTGAGAAAGATTTATCATATGAAGAAGTCCATGTTCAAATTGTTGTGAGAAAAAGAAGCGAAATCTTGAGGAATAAGGTGATACCTTACATTAAGGTAATCTGGAGGAACCACAATCTTTGAAGAAGCTACGTGGGAACTTGAAAGCGTTATGATGAAGAATTATCCTCAGTTGTTTGCTTGATTTTGTATAACGATTCTGGGGACAGAATCTTGTTAAGAAGGGAAGAATGTAGCGGTTTAATTTTTCGAGTTGTGATTCTGGGGACAGACTCCTTTTAAGGAGGGAAGGATGTAATGATTGAGAAATTTTTAATTTGATTTAAATATTTATTGAATTAAATAAATATTTAAAATAATTTATTTATTGAGAAAAAAAATATTTGATGAATTGTGATGAATTAATTTAGTAATTAAATTAATTAATGTTAATTGAATCGAATAATGATAATTTTATTTGAAGGATTCAATTTAAGAAATAATTAAATTAAATCAATTGCTTAATATGTAAGAAAATAATTAAATTAAATGAATAGTTTAACTTAATGGAAATAAATAAATTAAATAAAGTGACGTTTCTAATTTATTAATTAAATTAGATATATAATTATAAGTATAATTATAATGAGATTATAATTATTATTAATTATTGTTATTATAAGTTATTTGGTGTGACATGAGTGTGACATGAAACTATATACTATAAATAATATAATAATAATCTAGTATGGTCAATTAGTGTGGAACCAAACATAGCCTTATGGCTTTTGGTTATTTCAACTGATGCTGCCTTTTGGCTTATTCAACTGACGTTTGTGGGAGTCAGTTTATAACTCTACGCATTATTTTCTAAGGCTTGTTAGCATAGAAAGAAATCAGAGGAAGAGGGAATTGCAGAGGAGATTGAGAGTGAGTGTAAGACCCCAACTTATTATTAATGAAATTTAATTTTCTCTATTTATTATTTTGAAATAGTAAGGGTTGATGTGATTAATGTGGATAGTTAGGGGTAAAATACATAAATATTTCAAAATAAGCAAGTGGTTATAAAATATTCATTGTTGTTTGGGAATATTCATTTGGTCGTGGAATATTCGTATTTTGTGGGGAATATTAAATGCGACGACGCTTGACCATGTGTGGGCCCCATAACTAATGAAAGCGATTGGATGAAGAAAACGACAAATATAAGTTGGTTAAAAATAACTTGGCGTAGTTGTTATCAATTAATCTTTGTTAAAATACTCGGTGGTTAAAACACAAGTAGTACACTACGGTATTGCACCAATTATTGATTCTTACGTAAGAAGGCACTACTCAATAATGGTTACTGAATTATCGCTCAAAGATTTTATTGAGTTAATAATTGCGTTGATATTTTATATTGTTGTTGTTTCAATAATTGTCATTACACAATATTTTTCATTATCGAAGCAATAATTCATATTATCCGAATAATATTATTAGATAACATTATTGGCAATGTCTAGAAAGTTCATCTAAGGAGAGGTTTGGTCACCTAATTGCCGCCAAGAAGAAGAAATTCTTATTGGAAAGCCCCCTTTCTGGGAACTGCCTGGTTGTCAATATTGTGATTCTGTAATATTATTTGTGAATAATTAATTATTGATTCATATGATAAGAAAAATATTGATTTTATGTGGATATAGATGGAGAAAATTTTTATTGTGACAATTGTTGAAAATTGAAATTTTATCTTTTCTCGATAAAATAATTCATTTAAATATATTATTATATTTTAATAATATAATAATGGTGATATTTTTACAACGAATGTGGGATATATGAGTATCTGAGGAGGAAGAGTATTTTTTGTTGCAATAAATGTTTAAAACATGTTAAACATGCTCATTGGACCCTATTTATTGATCAAATTTGATTATACTTTGTAAAATCGCCTCGTTTGTGATTTCGGTCAATTTCTATTTGGAATTTGGAAAAACTTTCTTCCGCAAAGTTGTAGAGAATTGAATTTCCTATAAAAACTCACGGATTTGAATTTTCTCGATGAAAGGGCTATTTATTATGAATTATTGAAGTTCAAGCTCAAATAATTAATTTTGGAAGTTTTAATTATTTTTATTATGAAAAACGTTTTTTGGTCATTAAAGGTGGGTCTTGCATGTGATGTAAATCTTTGAATTCAGATCCTTAAAAGTGGGCGTAGGAATTTGTAATATTAATATTAATATTTTATTAAATTTTTCGCTTTGGTGTTCTAAGCATTTTCCTATAAATAGGATGCTTAGGTTAGAATTGAAAATCACACCGTAAACTCAAGTTTTCTCTCTATATTATCGAGCGTATTCTTGTGAGTATTTTGAGTATACTTTGAGTATTGTTAGATGGTGCAAGTTCCTTCAAAGACTATACCCTAATTCCATTTAGAAGTACTAATCTTTCGAGGTAAGGGATGTTATTTTCTTCTCAAATGATATTATTTCTTCAATATCATTATTTGAAATATTGGTTGGAACTTTTATCAAATTTGGAACTTTTTCATGTCGGGGTTACTATTCATGAGTTACTATTCATGAGTTACTATTCATGAGTTACTATTCACGAGTTACTATTCACGAGTACTATTCACTAATGCGTGAAGCGTGAAGATGTTTTTTGTGGAATTTCTATCTTTTGGTGTCTGAGTTACTTATTCACGATATCAAGACTATTCACGATTATCTGACTATTCAATCGAAAAATAAAATTTCTTCTTTTTGTCCAAAATATCTATTCTGGATACTAGCTTTGATTGTATCCATGTTTTGATCATTCTTGAATTTTACACCACTATGATTATTTTTGAGGTATTTTTGAACATGGATAAAACGAAGTACGAATCCTTAATCCTTAATCCTTGTCATTTTGTTTCACTAGATTCGTTTCTTTAAAAAATATTTTTCATCATCCTCAGTCTTAAATGATGATATTATTGAATATCTTTGGCCTGTAGTGCAAAGATGAATGATTTCTGAAGAATATCTTTGGCTGTAGTGCAAAGATGAACAGTGTTTAGATGAACATGATTAATCGATGAATATCTTTGGCCCTTTGTAGTGCAAAGATGAATATTTGATTCAGATGTATATTGATTGATGTTACAGGATAAAAGATAGACGGTGAACTTTTAAATTCATACATGTAAGATAGTAGTTTGCATTCTCTACTTAACTCTTCTAATGAATTATTATTTCATTGCGAATATTGATTTAAAATTTGTTGTCTATTCAGATTCTATTAGATTTTTCCTCGTTGAAGACTAATGTAATTTGTTGTATATTATCTTAGTCATAATATTCTTTATCGAAGCTAGTTGAGCTCACCCTTTTCCTTTTTGTTCCATTTTTCTCGGGGAGGCGAGAATATAGCGAAAAGATTTAGTCTGGGGTATGGAATGAAGGTTCTAGTAGAGAGTTGTTTAGTAGTCCTCACCATTTTGTAAAATAATGTATCAATAAATATGATGAGGATTTATTTGAGTATAGATATTATCTGAAGATAATATTTGTATTTAAACTCGCTTTTTCTTGTTGTAATAATAAAGTTGTAATTGTTTACATACCATGTATTGACAACTCGAATGGGTGATGTATACCTATTTTGGGGCGCCACGGTTGGTATCGAGCTTAGGATATGATCTCCGCTAAGATCGGGAATAGAACTAGGAGGGGAGAGACGAGTAAATCCTTTAGCTAGTGTGTCCTACCTAAGCTTATTTGTTAGTTGGTCAAAGATATATAGGGATATTATGTGATATATTGATTTCTTAATTAACCCTTGTTTTATGACGGTGATTTGAGAATGTCGATCGAGAATATTAACAATGGAAATGAGACCGTGGAGACGCTCTTTGTACTCACCAATGAAGAGAACGTGCAACAGTCATTTGGCAATGTTCTCCCGTGAACAACACCATTGAAAGCGAGATGATGAACGAGGGGATGTTTAGAAGCTTTTGCGGTTCATGAAAAAATCAGACGAGGGAGACTCGTGTTCAAAATACGAGGAGGAAATGATAGCAATTCACGGGTTGTCACACGCCCAAGCGATTCAAAGAGTTAGGACCACGTAATTTAAGGAAAGCCAAATCCGATCATGGCGGAAACACGGGTCAAGCAAATTACCAAGATATTCGATGTCTTGGGATGCACGGTGGAACAGAAGGTTCCATTCGCCACCTTTATGTTCCGTGGCAAGGGCAGATCATCGGTGGAGTGCGTGAAGCGCACTCCATCCACCAAGACTCAAAGATGTCTTGGGAAGCGTTTGAGAACTATTTAATGACAAATACTTTCCGAAAGTGTTCGTCATATATGAAGGAAGTGGAGTTCATCGATTAGAGCAAAACAACATGGCGGTGTCTCAAGACGAGGCAAAGTTTGCAGAGTTATCCAGTTTGCACCTCATTTGGTGGAGAATGAGGAACGATGACGCGGATTTTTCTTAGAGGTTTGAAACCCAAGATACGCCAAGATATCTCATTTCTCATAAATTTTCTCTCTATTCAGATGTTGTAAAGCAGGCTCAATTATTAGAGCGAGATAACGAGTACGGTCAACCTGAGGGACCACAACCAGGATCGCATTTAGAGATAGCAATCAATGTAATAATGATAACCGGAGAAAGAAAACAGATGGACAAAAATGGTAACCACACTGGGTGGTAATCATGGCCATGAAAATAGAAGAAGCGAGTCGGGAGGAGATTTTAAAAAGAGGAGATTTAACAACGACTATGTGAAGACGACGAGTCGGTGGCAAAGAATCTGGTTCTAAGGGAGGAAAACGACCACCGGTCATATGCTACAAATGCGGAAAAGAGGGACATATCAGTCCAAACTGCCCACAACAGTTCAAGGTATGCTATAATTGTGGAAAAGAAGGACATATCGCTCGAGATTGTACGAAGAAGCGAAACCTAGTTCAATGGGGGACGGTGACTCAAAAGATCGTCCCGAGAAAAGTCAAAGTCAACGATTCCGGAAGAGCGTTTGTTGTGATCGGTCAAAATGCGAGGAACCCAAACGAGGTGATCACGGGTAAGCTATTTATAAATTCTTGCGAAGTTTATACCTTACTTGATCCGGTGCTACCCATTCATTTATCTCTCCGCATGTGCTCAACGCTTAAACTTGACTCAGGAGAAATTAGACTTTGACCTATCTGTGGAAACTCCGTTAGAGAAACTTTCATCACATCCAATGCTTATAAATCTTGTTTGATTCAAGTTGGCACCATTACCTTACCCGTTGACCTTATCTCTTTAAAGATACTTGCTTTTGATGTGATTTTAGGGATTGATTGGTTAACTACTCATCATGCCAAAATTGATTGTTTTCGTAAGGTTGTTAGTTTTCATATTCCTAACCAACCTGTCATATTAATTCAAGCAACTAAACCATTAAAATCAATCACCGTCATATCTAATCATAAAGCTATTCGCTTATTGAAAAAGCGGATGTCAAGCTTTCTTAGCCCATGTTATGGATTTGAATAAAGACACGTCAAATTTGAATATATATTCTGTTGTTATTGACTTTCGACGATTTCTAGAAGAACTTCCGGCCTACCCCGTAACGTGAAGTTGAATTCTTTATTGATCTTGAACCCTGGTACAAAGCCCATTTCTAAAACCCCATATCGAATGGCTCCTATTGAACTTCAGGAGTTAAAGGTCCAACTACAAAAATTGTTGGACATCGGTTTCATTCGGCCCCTAGTACATCTCCTTGGGGTGCTCCTGTTTTATTTGTAAAAAAAGAAGAAAGACGGAATATGCGACTTTGTATTGACTATCGGAATTGAACCATGTCACCATCAAGAATAAGTATCCTCTACCTCGTATTGATGACTTGTTTGACCGGTTGCAAGGCACAATTCTTTTCCAAAATCGATCTTCGCTCGGATATCATCATTTGAAGATTAGAATCGAGGATATTCCAAAGACCGCCTTGAGAACTCGGTATGGGCATTATGAATTCTTAGTCATGTCTTTCGGACTAACTAATGCTCCTGCTGGCTTTCATGGATATGATGAACCGAGTATTCAAGGAATATTTGGATCGGATTCGTTGTTGTCTTTATTGATGACATCCTCATATATTCCAAAAAGTCGTGAAGATCATGAGCACCTTTTGAAAGCCGGTACTCAAAGGCTTCGTGAAAACAAACTATATGCCAAATTGAAGAAATGCGAGTTCGGCTTGAGGAAGTAGCATTCCTTGGGCACGTGGTGTCGAAACATGGAGTATCTGTTGATCCCGTGAAGATTGAAGCAATACAAAGTTGGGAGCAACCAAGTTTGCGGATCAAGCACGTAGTTTTTGGGCTTAGTGGTTATTATCGGAGATTCGTGGAAGGGTTTTCTCGAATCGCTACTCCATTAACTCAAATTTAACTCAAAAGGATCTGAAATTCATTTGGAGCGAAGAATGCGAGAAGAGTTTCAAGAGCTTAAGAGGAGACTTATTTTAAGACTGTTTCTAACAATACCATCCGGTTCGGATGGATTTGTTATCTCTGCCGATGCTTTGTGCAAAGGGTTAGGATGTGTTCTCATGCAACGTGGGAAAGTCATAGCCTATGCCTCATGACAACTTAAAGAGTATGAGAGGAATTATCCTACTCATGATCTAGAGTCAGCAAGCAATCGTTTGCAGCGCTTAAAGATATGGAGGCACTATCTATATGGGAAGAAAGTGGAGATATATTCGCACCATAAAAGCCTTAAATATTTCTTCACTCAAAAAGAACTCAACACGCGGCAAATGACGTTGGCTCGAGCTATTGAAAGACTACGACCACACTATTCAATACCATCCTAGAAAGGCGAACGTGGTAGCTGACGCATTGAGTAGAAGATCATATGCGGGAACGAGTGCGATGATGTCAAGTATACGCATAGAGCCAACTTTAATAGAAAAAGTTAAGGTTGCTCAAGCCACCCCAAGCCGGAGTCGATGCGTATGAAGAAGAGAGTACAAGAAGGAGCTATTCCTAAGCGAGAATTGATGAAGAAGGAATACTTGAGTCCACTCTAGACTTTGTGTTCCTAACGACTACGATTTGAAGTACAAGATTATGATGGAGGCACACAATACACCATTTGCAATCCATCTGGAAGTACTAAAATGTATCGTGATCTTGACATACATTTTGGTGGAACAATATGAAAGAGAGATTGCAAAGTTTATCTCAATGTGTTTAACTTGTCAACGTGTAAAGGCGAGCATCTAGTACCTAAGGGTCCGTTGCAACCACTTGAGATTCCGAAATGGAAGTGGGAACACATTACCATGGATTCGATTATGGGTCTTCCTACGGTTTCTTCGGGCATCAATGCTATTTGGGTTATTGTTGATAGATTAACCAAGTCGCGCTTTCATTTCTTGCCGATACATGAGAGACTTATTCACTTAAACGCCTTGCTAGTATGTACGTGAAGGAGATTGTGAGGTTGCATGGCATGCTGTATCCATAGTTTTGGATCGTGACCCAAGATTCACTTCAAGATTTTGGGTTAGCTTGCAGCAAAAAGCTATGGGCACGGATTTGCGATTTAGTTCGCATACCATCCCCAAACCGGACGGACAATCGAGAGAGGACTATTCAAACTCTTGAAGATCTATTAAGACTCGTGTCCTAGACTTCAAGGGCGGTTGGGATAAGTATTTACCATTGGTGGAATTCTCCTACAACAACAAAGTTATCGAGCAAGTATAGGTGTGGCTCCATTCAAGCATTATATGGACGAAAATGTCGTTCTCAATATGTTGGGATGAGGTGGGTGAAGCAACATTGTTGGGACCCGAAGTTAAGACGTATGACTCACCGAAAAGATTCAAATAATTCGACAACGATACAAAGCGGCACAAGATCGACAAAAGAGTTATGCGGATCTTCATCGAAAGGACGTGGAATTTAGTGTAGGGATCATGTATTGTTGCGAGTTGCTTCATGGAAGGGAGTTACAAGATTTGGGAAGAGAGGAAAGCTCAATCCACAATTTATTGGTCCATTTCAAATTCTTGACCGAGTAGGAAATGTAGCCTATAGACTTGCGTTACCTCAAGTATGTCTCGTGTTCATAATGTGTTTCACATATCCGTACTTCGTAAATATGTGAAAGACCCGAACCACGTTATAGAATTAGAACAGGACGAAATAGTCAAGACTTAACGTATGAGGAGAGGTACACCACAAGATCTTGGATAGGAAGGAGCATGTCCTACGCAAGAAAGGTCATACCACAAGTTAAAGTTTTTGTGGAGGAATCATGCTATAGAGGAAATGACCGGGAATTGGAAGCGAAATGAAAGCAAGGTATCCTCACTTTTTCAAACACTGTGTAGTCGTGACGTCAATTTCGAGGACGAAATTTCATAAGGAGGGAGGTTGTAAGACCCCAACTTATTATTAATGAAATTTAATTTTCTATTTATTATTTTGAAATAGTAAGGGTTGATGTGATTAATGTGGATAGTTAGGGGTAAAATACGCAAATATTTCAAAATAAGCAAGTGGTTATAAAATATTCATTGTTATGGGGAATATTCGTTTGGTCGTGGAATATTAGATCGCTTTGGAAGGGAATACGAATGCTGCAGTAAATGACCATGTGTGTGGGCCCCA
Source organism: Panax quinquefolius (assembly GCA_020205615.1). Classification (NCBI taxonomy): domain Eukaryota; kingdom Viridiplantae; phylum Streptophyta; class Magnoliopsida; order Apiales; family Araliaceae; genus Panax; species Panax quinquefolius. The sequence continues at coordinate 38,591,157 of CM035161.1, read as the reverse complement.
TAAACGGAAAGCGATTGGATGAAGAAAACGCACAAATATAAGTTGGTTAAAAATAACGCAGAAGTAGTTATTCAAGTTAATATCGTTAAAATACTAAATTGGTGGTTAAAACACAAGAAGATTACCAGTATTGCACCAATTATTGATTCTTACGTGAAGAAGGCACTACTCAATAATGGTTATGTAATTATCGCTTGAAGATTTTATTGAGTTAATAATTGCTGCGTTGATATTTTATATTGCTGTTGTTTCAATAATTGTCATTACACAATATTTTTCATTATCGAAACAATAATTCATATTATCTCGAATAATATTATTAGATAACATTATTGGCAATGTCTAGAAAGTTCATCTAAGGAGAGGTTTGGTCACCTAATCAAGGCTACGCCAAGAAGAAGAAATTCTTATTGAAAGCCCCTCTTCCTGGGGAACCGCCTGGTCATCAATATTGTGATTACGTAATATTATTTGTGAATAATTAATTATTGATTCATATGATAAGAAAAATATTGATTTTATGTGGATATAGATGGAGAAAATTTTATTGTGACAATTGTTGAAAATTGAAATTTTATCTTTTTCGATAAAATAATTATTTAAATATATTATTATATTTTAATAATATAATAATGGTGATATTTTTACAACGAATGTGGGATATATGAGTATACGAGGAGGAAGAGTATTTTTGTTGCAATAAATGTTTAAAACATGTTAAACATGCTCATTGGACCCTATTTATCAATCGAAATTTGATTATAATTTTTGTAAAATCGCCTGTTTGTGGATTTTTGGTCAATTTCTATTTGGAATTTGGAAAAACTTTCTTCCGCAAAGTTGTAGAGAATTGAATTTCCTATAAAAACTCATGAGATTCGAATTTTTCGATGAAAGGGCTATTTATTATGAATTATTGAAGTTCAAGTTCAAATAATTAATTTTTGGAAGTTTTAATTATTTTATTATGAAAACGTTTTTGGTCATTAAAGGTGGGTCTTGCATGTGATGTAAATCTTTGAATTCAGATCCTTAAAAGTGGGCGTAGGAATTTGTAATATTAATATTAATATTTTATTAAATTTTCGCTTTGGTGTTCTAAGCATTTTCCTATAAATAGGTGCTTAGGTTAGAATTGAAAATCACACGTAAACTGAAGTTTTTCTCTCTATATTATCGAGCGTATTCTTGTGAGTATTTTGAGTATACTTTGAGTATTGTTAGCGGGCTAAGCAAGTTCCTTCAAAGACTATACCCTAATTCCATTTAGAAGTACTTAATCTTTCGAGGTAAGGGATGTTATTTTCTTCTCAAATGATATTATTTCTTCAATATCATTATGTGAAATATTGGTTGGAACTTTTATCAAATTTGGAACTTTTTCATGTCGGGGTTACTATTCATGAGTTCTTATTCACGAGTTACTATTCATGAGTTACTATTCACGAAGTTACTTATTCACGAAGTAGTACTATTCATGTAAGCGTGAAGATGTTTTTTTGTGGAATTTCTATCTTTTGGTGTTTGAGTTCTTATTCACGATACGCAAGACTATTCACGATACTGACACTATTCATAGAAAAATAAAATTTCTTCTTTTGTCCAAAATATCTATTCGGATACTAGCTTTGATTGTATCCATGTTTTGATCATTCTTGAATTTTACACCACTATGATTATTTTTGAGGTATTTTTGAACATGGATAAAACGAAGTACTAATCCTTAATCCTTAATCCTTGTCATTTTGTTTCAATCGGATTCGTTTCTTTAAAAAAATATTTTCATCATCCTCGCCTTAAATGATGATATTATTGAATATCTTTGGCCCGTAGTGCAAAAGATGAATGATTTTCAAGAATATCTTTGGTAGTAGTGCAAAAGATGAACAGTGTTTAGATGAACATGATTAATCGATGAATATCTTTGGCCTCTGTAGTGCAAAGATGAATATTTGATTCCAGATGTATATTGATTGATGTTACAGGATAAAAGATAGAGCGGTGAACTTTTAAATTCATACATAGAAGATAGTAGTTTGCATTCTCTACTTAACTCTTCTAATGAATTATTATTTCATTGCTGAATATTGATTTAAAATTTGTTGTCTATTGTATTCTATTAGATTTTTCCCTCGTTGAAGACTAACGGTAATTTGTTGTATATTATCTTAGTCATAATATTTTTTCTCGAGCTAGTTGAGCTCACCCTTTTCCTTTTTGTTCCATTTTTCTCGTGGAGGCGAGAATATAGCGAAAGTATGTAGCCTGGGGTATGGAATGAAGGTTCTAGAGAGAGTTTTTTAGTAGTCCTCACCATTTTTGTAAAATAATGTATCAATAAATATGATGAGGATTTATTTGAGTATAGATATTGTCTAGAAGATAATATTTGTATTTAAACTCACAGTTTTACTGTTGTAATAATAAAGTTGTAGTTGTTTCTGTACCATGTATTGACAACTCAGAATGGGTGATGTATACCTATTTTGGGGGCATCACAGTGAGAGCTTGAGAAAGTGTTCAGAGATTTCAAGAGGAAGGAGAGGATTGTTAAACCTACTCACCATCTTGTGCTAATGAAGAAGATTAAGGTATAATTAACTCCTAAATCTCTAAATTTTAGTTTTGTCTGAGTTCTCTGTAAATTGATTTTTATTGAATCGTTGTTTTAAACGTGATTATGTGATATTGGTTATATTGTATAATATGTTGTCATCATGTATCAGTGTTGTGTCAGTGATCAAATTCGTGAGAATTGGTTGTAGGAAGAAAAGGAATTAGCAGTGTTTATGTTCATGTGATATAGCCTTAGAAAGTACCAAATTTCTTGTCCAATGTGTGTAGTAATCTGTAAATTGATGCTTGTATATGGTAGTTCATTGAGATATGAACATAATGTAATTTGAATGGAATGATTTGGCCAAATAATGAATTCACAATGATGATTTCTGGACAGAATATCAAAAATGGAGTTTTATATGAAAAACATGAAAATTGAGAAATTAAAATAGTTTAATTTGATGTTTAATTGTTCTAAGTTAATGAATATGTGAGGAAACATGTATGTGTTAGTTTTATATCAGTAAGATGTGTTAATTTCACCGTTTGATGGGTGAAATTTGTGTTTGTTGGGCTAAAATGGCTCTTTGTTCATTGTTCAGTCTGCTGTCAATGTCTGTTCGAACACCAATTGTAATTGCTGTGTGGCAAAAATTAAAAAAATTGGCAAGCACTAGGCCGGTCCCAAGCCTAAGTGTTCAAGTAATTTACCGCACCACACCCTGAACTGGGATAGTTAAGTCTGCTTATTTGCAGATCATGTGTAATGGACTTATATTAGTTTAACAAGCATGTTAATGATGTTGAGGCATAATATAAACTACAATAATAGATTGTCATGCGTTGTTATATAAAGTGTAAAAGAATTTAAGTGATTACTTGAATAAGTTATGTAATGAAACAAATGGGATGTTTTCAAAAGTTAAATGTAAATGATAAGGTTCATAGTGTGATTTCAGATTCGTTAAGTATGTTAGCCTAAATGGTTAGGTGCTAAGTTAGGGTTGTGACCTAAATGATGGTTTAAACCCTAAAGTTAATATTCATGAGATTAATTGTTGCTTCGGTTTCAATGGTGTATGTAGGGTAATTGAAGATTATTTTACATTTGTGTAGCTTACAAGCAAGGCAAGTTTCTAAACCTTATCTCCTTACGATTGAGAAAGTTTTCTAACTCTACCTTGTTATTATTGAGCAACTTCTTAAATCTTAACTCTTTACATTGAGCAAGCTTATGAACTTCATTCTTTTCATATTGAATGCAAGTTTCCATTCCTATATTATTGTTGTTCAAGTAATTGAGCAAGCCTAATCTATCTTGAATACGTCTATACAAGTTCTTATAACCTAATTCGTTATAACGAGCGAGTTTTACTTTCCTAATTATTATTCAAAGCATATATTGTTTTAACGCATCGATTTAAATGAGATTGTTCTAACACTTATGGTTATAGCATTTTGCTTGTATATCATGTTTATTCAATCACATATTGTTGTTATCCGATCTTTGATCTTGATAGCCTTGTTCAGTTGTACATTTTGTATTAAACCTTTATTGATAGAAAATTGAATGGTGTTCTAAAATTCTAGAAACACTGATAAGCTAGTTCCAAACTAAACTTTCTTTAGTGCGGAAATTCTAAACCCAAACTGAGACGAACAACCCTAACATAGGGGATTTTGTACGTATAACGTTTAGATGTTTGTGCATAATACATGGTACAAAGGACTGATCCCCCTAAGTACGTTAAGAAGGGTCCGTATAGTCTAAATGACTGTTAAGATTGGGTAATAATACCTAAGTACCGGGGACATAGTTCGTGGTCTTAAGACCCTCAGATAATTAAAGTTTAAACTTGTTTTCTATTTTGATTTGTAGAACAAGTTCCTTATTGTTCAGCCTTCGTTGTTCACTCTCATGTTATTATTATTGTTACGTTCTATATCAGTGAGCATTTGTTTGCTCACTCTTGCAATTAACACTGCAGCTAAAGTGGAGAAAGTTGATGAGCCGTCGACTAGCAAAGGCAAAGGCAAGGTGTCCAAATGATGAAGACTTATGATAATTTTATCTTAATGAATTATGTTAAAGACTTGTTTTAATATGTGATGTATTTCGCAAACTTATGTAATAATTTTAAGGTTAGATTACCTGGGATTATTTTGAGAAAATGATGTAACCCTTTAATGGGGAAGATTATTATTTAAGTTATTTAAATTATGTCTTTATCCTTTATTGACGGGTAATTAGATGTAATAGTTTTGATAAGTGAACACCAAATTCTGTGGGAATGAAGTACCTGGATTTGGGGGTGTCACAATGAAAGTAAAAAGGTGAGCTCAACTAGCCCAGTAAGAAATATTATGACTAAGATAATGCAGAATAAATTATCATTATCCTTCAACAGTGTTAGACTGATAAAATATAATAAACATCAAGTTTAACTGCAGCGGAATAAGCAATCCATTAGAAGAGTCAAGTAGAGCATGATATCTACTATCTTCTATGATTTAAAAGTTTTCATCCACTTTATCGCCGAGACTCAAATTTTAATAAATAAACCAAATCATCGAATCATCCCTGCACTACGGGCCAAGGATATTCATGTAATCATCAATGGTCATGATTATATCGAATAATCCCTGGTCATAATCATACCAACAACTGTCCATCAATTCACTACGGGCCAATGATGACTTTTACCACATCAATTGTAACATTACGGGTCATGATTATACCGAATGATCCCTGGTCATAATCATACCAATCAACAGTCCATCTATGCATGTAAGCCAAAGATAATTTTCATTACAATATAAGCATGAGGATGATAACAATGATATAAGCATTAATCAAACAAAATCAAGGATAAATATTAAAGACTTCAAATTTATCCAGAGTTTAAAAATATCCAAATTGTCAACATGATACTGCTTTGTGGAGTAAAATTCAAGAATAATATTCATATATCAAAAATAATTTGGACAAAAAAGAAATATATTTTTTGGGTGAATAGTATCCCGTGAATAGTACCCTATGAATAGTACTTCGGGAATAGTACCCCGACATGAAAAGTGCCCCAAATATCCGAGTGAATAATATTAGAGTGAATAATAATCGGGTGAATAGTAACTGGTGAATAGTACTCTGGCATGAAAAGTGCCCCGAATACCCGAGTGAATAATATTTAAGTGAATAGTAACTAGGTGAATAGGAACCCGTAAATAGTAACTCGTGAATAGTATTTCGGCATAAAAAGATCAATAATTATCAAGAAAGCTCAGAATAATATTTCCATGAAAAGATACTGGATGAAGCACAAATATCAAGGATAGTCTACAAATTTCACGGAGTATAGAAGCAATACTTTAACAGAATGAGGATATAATCAGGAATATAAGACAAAATAATATTACTCACATACTACAGAGTATGGAAGAAAATATTATTTCTTATGAATACTGAACAAAAATAATATCCCTTACGAATATGAAAGAAATAATACCTCTTACGAATACGAAAGAAATAACATCTCTTACGAATATTGAGCGAAGATAATATTCCTTACGAATACGAAAAATAATATCGTAAGCGAATATGAAATAAATAATACCCCTTACCTCAGAAGAAGACTAGATACTGGAATAGTGAAGTAGCAAACTTCTCTTCTTCTTTCTCTCTATAGCTTCTCTCTCTATAATTGCTCTTGTGGGTCTTAGTGAATTGGTGAGAATGAAAGAAGAATGAGCTTCTATTTATAGGAAAATATAATTTCGATAATTGCACGTTTTGGGGCTCGAAATATTATAGTACAATACCTTCATCTTTTCCTCTATTTTTAATTTAGTCCTACAAGTATTATCAAACTTACACCACCTCCCCTAATAGTACATCATGTGAATCAATAGTTCAGTCATGTGAATCAATAGTTCTATACATGTGAAAAAAATAGTTACAGTATAGTACCTTCATCTATACCTCCATTTTTAATTTAGTCATGCAAGTATTATCAATCTTTCACCACCTCCCATAATAGTACATGCATGTGAATCAATAGTACATACATGTGAACAAATAGTTATAAGCATGTGAATTAATAGCAATTAATTGCTCATTTCTCCGATTAATTACCCGATTGGTCAATATAACCTTATCGAAATAAATGTCGATTTCCACTAACACTAATAATCCAAACATAATGAAAATATCAATTTCATCTTTAACTTACACGAACTTATTCATCATTAATATTATAACTCACAATATTTAACAACCAGGTCATTTCCAGAAAAGAGGGGGCTTTCCGATAAGGATTTCTCCCTATTGGCGCGCAATTAGGTGACCAAACCTCTCCTCGACATAACTTTCTAGACATCGTCAATATTGTAAATAATAATATGAATAACTTTATCGTCTCAATTATTAATTTAATAATATAAAATAATATGCAGATGATACTGTGATAATAATTGAATCAATAATATGAGAGATATTATGCAGTAATTACTGTAGCAATAATTGAGTATAACTGAGTGGCTTCTCACGTAAGCATCAATCAAATATATTGTACAATACCGTGTGCTACTATACAACCACGCGTATTACTGTACTTTTACTACCGGGTAGTTCAACAGTTTAATGGTAAAACTTTCGTCGTTATTTTTATAAAAGATATTTCTGTCGTTTTCTAACTCTGACAATACTTTCGTTGTAGGGTCCACCAATGATTGTGTCGTCGTACAAATATTCCCTGCTAAAATGAATATTACCCGACCAATCAAATATTTTATAACAACTTGTTTACTTTGCAAAATTTATAAATACTACCCACAACTATAACATTATATCAAATCCACACCATAATATTCAAAAATATATTTCGAGAAAAATTAATCTTTATTCATAAAAGTTGGGGTCTTACAATCAAGTACCAAAAGTTCTATTACAACCACTTGAAATTTCAGAATGGAAGTGGGAGCACATCACCATTGATTTCGTTACTGGTATTCCCAAGGTTTCTCAAGGCATAGATGCAATTTGGGTCATTGTCGATAGATTAACCAAGTCTTCTCATTTCTCGAGAAACTTATTCACTTGAAAATCTTGCTCTTATGTATATAAATGAGATTGTGAGATTTCATGGTATGCCAGTATCCATAGTTTCTAATCAAGACCCAAGATTCACTTCACAATTTTGGGTTAGCTTGCAGAAAGCATGGGCACTGATCTACAATTCAGTTCTGCATATCATCCTTAGACGGATGGAAAATCAGAGAGGACTATTTAAACTCTTTAGGATCTATTAAGACTATGTGTCCTAGACTTGAAAGGAAGTTGGGACAAGTACTTGACATTGGTGGAATTCTCCTACAACAACAGTTATCAAGCAAGTATAGGCATGGCTCCATTCGACACGTTGTATGGATGAAAGTGTCGTTCTCCAATGTGCTGGGACGAGGTGGGTGAAGCAACATTGTTGGGACCAGAAATGATACGCATGACTACTGAAAAAATTCAAATGATCCGGCAACGTATAAAAATCTCATAAGATCGACAAAAGAGTTGTGTTGATCTTCATCGAATGGACGTGGAGTTCAATGTTGGAGATCATGTATTTTTACGTGTTGCTCCATGGAAAGGAGTTACAAGATTTGTAAAGAAAGGAAAGCTCAACCCTCGATTCATTGGTCCATTTGAAATCCTCGACCGAGTAGGAACTAGAGCTTATAGACTCGCCTTACCACCAAATATGTCTCGTGTTCATAATATTTTTCACATATTCATGTTACGTAAATATTTGAAAAATCCGAGCCACGTTATTGAATTAGAACCAGACGAGATAGCAGAAGATTTAACATATGAAAAGGTACCTATTAAAATCTTGGATAAGAAGGAGCATATTTTACGCTCAAAGGTTATACCTCAAGTCAAAGTTTTATGGGAAACCATGATATTAAGGAAATGACCTGGGAGTTAGAATCTGATATGAAAATAAGGTATCCTCACCTTTTCGACATACCAGGTACGTACATCAATTTCGAGGACGAAATTTCATAAGGAGGAGAGGTTGTAAGACCCCAACTTTTTATGAATAAATATTTAATTTCTCTAATTATTATTTTTAAATAATAAGGTGTTGATTTGATATAATGCTTTAGTTATGGGTGAAATGTGCAAATTTTGCTAAGTAAGCAAGTGGTCATAAAATATTCGTTTGGTCGGGAAATATTCTTTTTATCGGGGAATATCCGTACGACGGCACAATCATTGGTGGACCACATAACGGAATAACTGTCGGATATAGAAAGCGGCAGAAATAACTTTTTTATAAGAATAACGGCAAAACATTTACCGTTAACTATTGAAATACCCGATGATAAAAATACTGTAATACGCGTGGTTGCACAGTAGCACACGGTATTGCACAATATTTCTGATTATTGGTTTTTACGTAAGAAGTCACTCAGTTTCATTTAATAATTGCCAAAGTAATTGTTGCACAGTATCTCATATTATTAATTCAATTATTGTCACAATATCATTTGCACAATATTTTATATTATTAAATCAATAATTGACACGACACAATTTTTCATATTATTAGTTAGCATTATTGGCAATGTCTAAAAAATTCTGTCGAGAAAAGGGGTTAGATTATATAATTATGCGCCAATAAGGATAAATCCTTATCGGAAAGCCCCCTCTTTCTTGAGAATGATCTAGTTGTTAATATTTTGATCTTATAATATTATTTATGAATAATTATTATGTGGTGGATATTGGTTCAATTTTGATATAAATGAAGGAATTTGTTAAAATTTTGGCAATTATTTTCTCCAATAAAATATTCATTCAAATATATTATTATAATATTACATTATAATAATGTGATAATATAATAATATAATTTTTTATAATTTAAATGGTAATATTATTATTATTATTATTATTATTATTATTATTATTATATATAATTTTCAGCATGTGAATAAAAGTGGAGTGAAGCTTATTATTTTTGTTTTGAATTCCTCCGTGCACTATTCTTTTCTAATTCATTTACTGCACGTTTTTTTTCAAAATGGTGGTTGAATGATTTCCCTACAAATCCTTTGTTTTCAAAGGGTGGCCCCAACCATATGGAAAATGAAAAGAGTTAGGCAAAAGTAGGCAGAAGAGTTAGGCGGATGGTTTAAAATTTCCTCCATGTTGCACTATAAATAGGGGGTAGCCCCTCCTTTCTAAAACACACCTTCAATATCAAAAATTCTTATTCTATAGTATTGTGAGTATTTTTCTTGAGTATAAGGATACTTTGAGTGTAGTTTTTTATGAAAAAATTTCTCAGAATAATATCTGATATTCCAGTCAAATCCAGTTTATACTAAGGTAAAGGATATTATTTTATTGCAATACTCATAAGAAATATTATCTTCTTTCATACTCCATATTATGGAAGTGATATTATTTCATTTCATATTCCTAAATTTAAACTTACTATGTTAAGTATTGCTTCTATAATTCCTGAAATGATTAGAAATTTCTTAAGTTTTGCGCTTCATCTAATAATATTTCACTAAAATATTGGTCTGAACTTTTTTATTAAATTTTAAATTTTTCATGTCTGGGTACTATTCATACGGTACTATTCATGGGCACTATTCATACTGTACTATCATACATACGGTACTATTCACGAGTACTATTCACAATAAAATTTAATTTTCTTTTCTGTCTAAATTATTTTTGATATATGAATATCATTCTTGAATTTTACTCCACAAAGTTATAATGTTGACAATTTAGATATTTTTGAACTCTCGATAAATTGAATTAGAATTATCTAATATTTATCATTTATCTCACTTGATTAAATCTTTATTGTAAGACCCCGAATTTTATGAAATAAAAGTATTCAATTTTTCTTATAATTACTATTCAGTAAATGGTTAAATTGATAAAAGTTAAAGTTAAGGGTGATATATGAATTTTTTTCAAAATACACAAGTGGTTATAAAATATTCATTGTTGTCGGGGAATATTCGTTTGGTCGTGGAATATTCTTTCTGTCGGGGAATATTCGTACGACGGCGCAGCCATTTGTGGGCCCCATAACAAAATAACTGTCGAATGAAGAAAATGACAAGTTTGAGTTTTAATAAATAACGGCGTAGTTATTCTTATATTAACACGCTTGAATGGAATACGGTGGTTAAAATACGATAATATGCGTGTTTGCACAAGAGACACGCTTTTTACGATATTTTTGAATTATTGATCCTTACATAAGAAGGCACTACTCAATAATTATTACGGTAATTCTTGCTCAATATTTTTATTTATTGATTCAATAATTGTTGCGTTGATATTTTATATTATTGTTGTTTCAATAATTGGCCGCGCATGCAAGTATTTTCCATTATATATCGGATCAATAATTCATATTATTTGGAATAATATTATTAGATAGCATTATTGGCAATGTCTAGAAAGTTTCATCAAGGAGAGTTTGGTCACCTAATTGCGGCGCCAAGATGAGGAGAAATCCTTATCTGAAGCCCCTCTTTCCGGGAAAACACTGGTTGTCATAAATGTGATTCGTAATATTATTTGTGAATAATTAATTATTGATTCATATGATAAGAAAATATTTATTTGATGTTGATATAAATGATGGATTTATTTATGTGGTTATAAATGAAGGAATTAATGTTGAGGTATTTTATCAAGATTTTGTCGATTGGAGGTATTAAAAGATAAAATCGTTGTTCTTACTGACTTTTATTGTGTGAGTTATAATATTTAATCCGAATAGTTAGATCGTTGTAATTTTTGGATATGTTATACATATATAAGTTGAGTATATGTCCACAAATTTTGAACCGTTAAAAATGAGCGTATAATTTATTATGAATTTTAAGAGGTGGTGATTCGTAAATTAGGTTATAAATGATTTTGGTGGAAAATTCTAGAATTGGTGGGCCCCACTTTTGGTTGGTGAAGAAATGTGCTGAATTTTATTTCAAATGTGGTGGGTGGGAATAGTATCGTAAAGCCATCAAAGTTGCAGTCAAGTCGAGTCTGCTAAAATTTTCCTATAAATAGAGGGCTAAGTTAGAATTGAAAATCATACCGAAACATAAATTTTTCTCTTTTCTCTCTAGATTATTGAGTGTATTTTATGAGTATTTAGATACTTAGTGAGTTGATATTCATCAAATTGCAAGTTTCCTTCAAATCATATATCCGATATCCAATGGAAGTCTTTTCTTTCTTTTTGAGGTAAGGGATAGTAAGGGATTTTAGTGGTTATTATGTTTTTAGTTTTGAAATTTTTCTGAACCTTCAAAATTCTGGAAAAATTTGAAATGATATTTTGATGAGTTTTATTGATTGTGTCCAAAATGGTGATTTTTGGATGTATAGATTAAGAGTTATGAATTTTACGGGAAAAGACTATTTTAAAAGTAACCGCTTATAACTCCTTGTGGTTAACTCTAAAATTGATGAAATTTTTATTGGGAGTACATCTATATAATATCAGTGTACTCTGTGAATTTTGGAATTTTGGATAAAAGTACAATTTATGATAAATGTCTAAATATTCAGCGGTTTTGGCCATATGAAAAATAGTATATGATTTTTAAAAATTCTAGAGAAAAATATATGTTCAATATGAGACTATATTTTGATAAATCCCAGAAAAGAAATATTTTGGAACTGATTTGGTATTTTTTTCATGAAAATGGACTAGTTATGAATAAATGAGTTAAATATGTTATGTGAAGGAAGAAAATTGAAAAATATGATTTTATGGCTTGAGAATCATATATATGTGGTATATGCAGATTTTTATGAGGGTTTTAGTTATTGGTGATGAAATCTTATAAGTTTGGCATTTTATGATGATTAAATGCATTATTTAGTAAAGTGTAAACAATTAAAATAAATTATTTATAAGTTTAAGAAATGTTATTCTTTCAATATCATTATCTTTGAAATATTGGTATGGATTTTATTGTGGAATTTCTACCTTTTTGTCTGAGAGTTACTATTCACGTATATGGTACTATTCACGATACAAAGACTATTTATGTATGTAAAGTATTTATGTATATGACATTATTTACGTATACGGTACTATGTACAAATACGGAGTACTATTCATGAGTTACTATTCACGAGTTACTATTCATGAGTTACTATTCACGAGTTACTATTCATGAGTTACTATTCACGAGTTACTATTCACGGGTACTATTCACAATAAAATTGGTTTCTTTTTCTGACCAAATTATCGTTGATTTATGAATCTTACTCTTGAAATTAAAACCATGTTTTGATTTATTTGTTTTATATAACATTCTTATAACCCTAATGATGATATTTCTCTTTGACTTGAGTGTAAAGATGGGTAGATTATTGGTATGATCGTGACCATAGGTTCTCTTTGGCCAGTAGTGCAAAAGTTGAATTGTTGACTGGTATGATCATGACCATTGAATTTACAATTGAATATTTTTAGCTTAAGTGCAAAGGTGAATTGATCAACATGGTTATAATTATTGTTATATAACTTCTGAGATGATTATGTATTTCTTTGATATATGAATATCTTTGGCTCGTGGTCTGCAAAAGATGACTTGTTGATGAATATCTTAGCTTTGTAGTGCAAAGATGAATTATTGATGAATATCTTTTGCTCAGAATGCAAAGATGACTTTGTTGTTGAATATCTTTGCTTTGTAGTGCAAAGATGAATTATTGATGAATATCTTTTGCGTCAGAATGCAAAGATGACATGTTGTTGAATATCTTTGCTTTTGAGTAAAAAGATGAATTATTGATGAATATCTTTTTGTCAGAATGCAAAGATGACATGTAAGACCTCGAAATTTTTTAAATAAAAGGAATTTCCTTTATTTATTATTTTGAAATAGTAAGGGTTGATTTGATTAATGTGGATAGTTAAGGGTTAAATACGCAAATATTTCAAAATAAGCAAGTGGTTATAAAATATTCATTTTTGTCGGGGAATATTCGTTTGGTCGTGGAATATTCGATCGCTTGGGAATATTAAATGCGCCTGCGAGCATGTGTGGGCCCCATGAAAAAGCGATTGGATGAGGAAAACGACAAAGTTTGGGTGGTTATAAATAACGCGTAGTTGTTACCAAGTATTAAGATCGTTGGAATACCCGGTGGTTAAAATACGATGTCTGGCGTGGTTGCAAAAGAATGACACACAGATTACACAAAGATTGTTGAATTATTGATCCTTACGTAAGAAGGCACTACTCAATAATTTTCACAGTAGTCAATATTTTATTTTATTGATTCAATAATTGCTGCGTTGATATTTTATATTATTGTTGTTCAATAATTGTCACTGCACAGTATTTCCCATTATCAGATCAATAATTCATATTATTTGAATAATATTATTAGATAACATTATTGGCAATGTCTAGAAAGTTCTGTCTAAGGAGAGGTTTGGTCACCTAATTGCGCGCCAGTAAGGAGAGATCCTTATTGGAAAGCCCTCTTTCTGGGAGCGGCTGGTTATATAATTGTGATTCTCGTAATATTATTTGTGAATAATTAATTATTTATTCATATGATAAAGAAATATTTATTTTATGTGGATATAAATGATGGATTTATTTATGTGATTATAAATGAAGAAATTATTGTTGAGGTGTTTTATCAAGATTTTATCGGATTGGAGGTGTTAAAAATCAAATCGTGGGTTTTGAGATATATCATGGGGTTATAATTTTTAATCCAAACCGTTGGATTGTGGTAATTTTTGGGTATGTTATACATACATAAGTTGAGTATATGTCCACAAATTTTGAACCGCTTAAAAATGCACGAATGATTTGTTGTGAATTTTAAGAGGTGTGGATTCGTAAATTAGGTTTATAATTGATTTTGGTGGAAAATTCTAGAATTGAGTGGGCCCCACTTGTGGTTGGTGAAAAAAATGTGCTGAATTTTATTTCAAATGTGGTGGGTGGCAATAGTAGCAGGTAAAGCCATCGTGCAGTGTGGTCAAGTCTGCTTGTATGGCTAACATTTTCCTATAAATAGAGGGCTAAGTTAGAATTGAAAATCACACCGTAAACAAAGTTTTCTCTTTCTCTCTATATTATTGAGCGTATTTTGTGAGTATTTAGATACTTTGAGAGTTCTTTGTCAAGATAAGTTTCATTCAAAGATCACTCCGACCTTTCTTTCCAATCAAATCGATTCTTTGAGGTAAGGGATGTTATTTTCTTCTCAAATGATATTAATTCTTCAATATCATTATCTTTGAAATATTGGTTGGTACTTTTTATCAAATTTGGAACTTTTTTGCCGGGGTTACTATTCATGAGTTCTTATTCACGAGTTACTATTCATGAGTTACTATTCACGAGTTACTATTCACGAGTACTATTATTGAAGCGTGAAGATGTTTTTTGTGGAATTTCTATCTTTGGGTGTTTGAGTTACTATTCACGATATCACAAGACTATTCACGTATCAAGACTATTCACGAATCATCAAGACTATTCATAGAAAAATGAAAATTTTTCTTTCGCGTCTAAAATATCTATTCGGATACTAGCTTTGATTGTATCCATGTTTTGATCATTCTTGAATTTTACTTCACTATGATTATTTATGAAGTATTTTTGAACTCGAATTGTTTAAAGTACGAATCCATAATATTTGTCATTTTGTTTCTTTGGATTCGTTTCTTTAAAAATATTTTCATCATCCTCGGATCTTAAATGATGATATTATTGAATATCTTTATTTTGTAGTGCAAAGATGAATGATTTCAAGAATATCTTTGCTTTTGTAGTGCAAAGATGAATGATTTCGAAGAATATCTTTGGCTTCAGTAGTGCAAAGATGAGCGGTGTTTAAATGAACATGACCGATCGATGAATATCTTTGGCCTTTAGTGCAAAGATGAACAGTGTTGAGATGAACACGACCGATTGATGAATATCTTTGGCTCAGTAGTGCAAAGATGAATATTTGATTTGAGATGAATATTGATTGATGTTACTGAGGATAAAATATTGATGATGGATCGTTAAATTCATAGATTATAGTAGATTTCATTCTCTACGTAACTCTTCTATGAATTATTATTTTCATTGCGAATATTGATCCGAAACTTGTCATCTATTGTATTCTATCGATTTTTCCTCGTTGGAGACAAACGATAATTTGTTGTATATTATCTTAGTCATAACATTCTTTCTTGGGCTAGTTGAGCTCACCCTTTTCCTTGTTGTTCCATTTTTCTTCTCGGGAGGCGAGAATGTAGCGAGTACTTAGTCGGGGTATGGAATGAAGGTTCTAGAGAGAGTTGTTTAGTAGTCCTCACCATTATTGTAAAATAATGTATCAATAAATGTGATGAGGATTTATTTGAGTATAAATATTGTCTAGAAGATAATATTTGTATTTAAACTCACGTTTTATTGTTGTGATAATAAAGTTGTAGTTGTTTACGTACGTGTATTTGGCGACTCGAGAATGGGTTGGATGGAATGGACCTATTTTGGGGTCGCGTCACATGACATGTTGTTGAATATCTTTAGCTTTGTAGTGCAAAAGATGAATTATTGATGAATATCTTTGGCTTGTAATGCAAAGATGACCCGTTGTTGAATATCTTTAGCTCAGTAGTGTAAAGATGAATCTGTTGATGAATATCTTTGGCCCGTGGTGCAAAAGATGAATTTATTAGTATGATTATGAACAGAACTATGATTTGGTATAACCATGATCTTTGATGTTTCAGGTAAAGACAAGTGATGAAAATTATCTTTGTCTTGGATGAGGAAAGGAATTTAGAATTACAATTACGATTATGAGTTATACACGTGATTGTGGGCGAGGAATTGTTGATTGATGTTACGGAGGATAAAACATTGTTGGTGGACTTTTAACATGGAGAAGATAATAGATTTTATGGTCTATTTGACTCTTCTAATGGATTGCTCATTCACGCAACTATGGTTGAAAAGTTTTATCATCTACCATATGTTCTAAATCTCTAATTTATTATCGATGAAGACTATTGATAATTTATTTATCTTTAGTTATAATATTCTTTATCGAGCTAGTTGTGCTCACCCTTTTGTTTCACAATTCCTTTCGTGTAATAAAAGGTGTAGTCGGGTCTGCGGGGATAAGCGAGGAATAGAGTGGTGGTCTATAGATGTTGAGGGTGAGGTGAATTTAACTTGGAAGGGTGTTTTGTCACTATCATACAAGATGTCTAATGACATACAACCTCGTGTTATCATAAGACATGGTTGTGCACATCCACTTGCTGAGTATATTTACAAGCACTACCTATATAATCTTGGTGTTTGTTTGGAGTATAATACCTAATTAGAGACAGTGGAGATAATGATATGTCAAGAAAAGACTCACCATTAGGAAGAATATGATAGTAATCTTCTCGTTTTTCTTTGGGGTCTATTGGGTCAACCAAGGATAATTTTGTGGCCATATGATATCTACCATAACCGAAAAGCATGGCCTCCCATGTATACGAAGGTTTCTTGAGCACTTCCCAAAGATTCTAATTTCTAAAATGGTTTTGACTATACCTTTATGTAAGGTGTCATTGTGACGTCTTCTGAGCTTGGTATATATTTGCATCCAAACTCACAAAGATATGTGTGTTGTTATATTTTGCACGATAATTGTTGTAAATAAGTTGTAGTTATTTTACGTACCATATATTTGGTGACTTCGAATGGGTGTGGTGTATACTATTTTGGGGGCGTCACGGTTAGTATCGTAGCTATAAGTAAAGAGCCCGAGCCTCTCTTTGGTGACTTCTGTTGATGGGGATGCACCGAAGCTGAGACTCTCCGTAGGGACGCTGATTCATGCTGGTGGCAAATCGACAGTATCAATGTGAGGTCTTGACACAAGTTGGTGTCGAGTCACATTTGGTATCAGAGCTTAGGGATATGATCTCTGGCGGAGATCGGGGAATAGGACTAAGAGGGGAAAGTTAAGTAAATCATTCGCTAGTGTATCCTACCTAAGCTTATTTGTTGGTTAGTCATAATATCGGGATATTATGTGATATATTAATTTGTTCAATTAACCCTTGTTTTGAAGTTGTATTCTAGAACGATATAAAATACGTGAGGAGATGAGCAATGGAGAAATCATGATGACGGAAAGATGAAATCTGAAATGAAAGCAAGGTATTCTCAACTCTTTGAAATACCGAGTGCACGTAAATTTAGGGGACGAAATTTCATAAGGAGGGAGATTGTAAGACCCACGAATTTTATGAAATAAAAGTATTCAATTTTCTTATAATTACTATTAGGTAAATGGTTAAATTGATAAAAGTTAAAGTTAAGGGTGATATATGAATTTTTTTCAAAATACACAAGTGGTTATAAAATATTCATTGTTGTCGAGGAATATTCGTTTGGTCGTGGAATATTCTTTACGTCGGGGAATATTAAATGCGGCAACGGTATGACCATTTGTGGGCCCCATAACAAAATAACTCATCGAATGAAGAAAACGACAAGTTTGAGTTTTTATAAATAACTGGCGTAGTTATTCTCAATTAACATCATTTGGAATACACGGTGGTTAAAATACGATAATATGCGTGTTTGCACGATAGACACCGGTTTTTACGATATTTTTGAATTATTGATCCTTACATAAGAAGGCACTACTCAATAATTATTACGTAATTTCTTATTCAATATTTTTATTTATTGATTCAATAATTCTTTGCGTTGATATTTTATATTATTGTTTTTTGATAATTGCAAAATTTGCATGATATTTTCCATTATATATCGGATCAATAATTCATATTATTTGGAATAATATTATTAGATAGCATTATTGGCAATGTCTAGAAAGTTCATCAAGGAGAGGTTTGGTCACCTAATTGCTGGCAAAGAAGGAGAAATCCTTATCTGGAAAGCCCCTCTTTCTGGAGCATTGACTGGTTGTCATAAATGTGATTACGTAATATTATTTGTGAATAATTAATTATTGATTCATATGATAAGAAAATATTTATTTGATGTGGATATAAATGATGGATTTATTTATGTGGTTATAAATTAAGGAATTAATGTTGAGGTATTTTATCGAAGATTTTGTCGGATCGGAGGTATTAAAAGATAAAATCGGTGTTCTTACGACTTTATTGTGTGAGTTATAATATTTAATCCAAACCGTTAGATCGTTGTAATTTTTGGATATGTTATACATATATAAGTTGAGTATATGTCCACAAATTTTGAGCGAATTAAAAATGAGCGTATAATTTATTATGAATTTTAAGAGGTGACTGATTCAGAAATTAGGTTATAAATGATTTTGGTGGAAAATTCTAGAATTGGTGGGTCCCACTTTTGGTTGGTGAAGAAATGTGCTGAATTTTATTTCAAATGTGGTGGGTGGGAATAGTATCAGGTAAAGCCATCAGGTTGCAGGTCAAGTCTGCTAAAATTTTCCTATAAATAGAGGGCTAAGTTAGAATTGAAAATCACACCAGAAACATAAATTTTCTCTCTTTTTCTCTCTAGATTATTGAGTGTATTTTATGAGTATTTAGATACTTAGTGAGTTGATATTCATCAGTGCAAGTTTCCTTCAGCGTCATATCAGATATATCCAAATGGAAGTCTTGCTTTCTTTTGAGGTAAGGGATAGTAAGGGATTTTAAGGGTTATTATGTTTTTAGTTTCGAAATTTTCTGAACCTTCAAAATTCTGGAAAAATTTGAAATGATATTTTGATGAGTTTTATTGATTGTGTCCAAAAATGGTGATTTTTGGATGTATAGATTAAGAGTTATGAATTTTCTTGAAAAGACTATTTTAAAAGTAACCGCTTATAACTCCTTGTGGTTAACTCTAAAATTGATAAAATTTTTATTGGGAGTACATCTATATAATATTAGTGTACTCTATGAATTTTGGAAATTTTGGATAAAAGTACAATTTATGATAAATGTCTAAATATTAAAGTGGTTTTTTGGCCATATGAAAAATAGTATATGATTTTTAAAATTTCGAGAGAAAAATATATGTTCAATATGAGACTATATTTTGATAAATCCCAGAAAAGAAATATTTTGGAACTGATTTGGTATTTTTTCATGAAAATGGACTAGTTATGAATAAATGAGTTAAATATGTTATGTGAAGGAAGAAAAATTGAAAATATGATTTTATGGCTTGAGAATCATATATGTGGTATATGCAGATTTTTATGAGAGTTTTAGTTATTGGTGATGAAATCTTATAAGTTTGGCATTTTATGATGATTAAATGCATTATTTAGTAAAGTGTAAACAATTAAAATAAATTATTTATAAGTTTAAGAAATGTTATTCTTTCAATATCATTATCTTTGAAATATTGGTATGGATTTTATTGTGGAATTTTTACCTTTTTGTGTCTGGAGTTACTTATTCACAAATATGGTACTTATTCACGATATCTGAGACTATTTATTTATGTGAGATTTATGTATATATGACATTATTTACGTATACGGTACTATGTATAAATACGAGTACTTATTCATGAGTTACTATTCACGAGTTACTATTCATGAGTTACTATTCACGAGTTACTATTCATGAGTTACTATTCACGAGTTCTTATTCACGAGGTACTATTCACAATAAAATTGGTTTCTTTTTACGACCAAATTATCGTTGATTTATGAATCTTACTCTTGAAATTAAAACCATGTTTTGATTATATTGTTTTATATAACATTCTTATAACCCTAATGATGATATTTCTCTTTGACTTGAGTGTAAAGATGGGTAGATTATTGGTATGATCGTGACCATAGGTTCTCTTTGGCCGATGGTGCAAAAGTTGAATTGTTGGTGGTATGATCATGACCATTGAATTTACAATTGAATATTTTTAGCTTAAGTGCAAAGGTGAATTGATCAACATGGTTATAATTATTGTTATATAACTTCTGAGATGATTATGTATTTCTTTGATATATGAATATCTTTGGCTCGTAGTGCAAAGATGACTTGTTGATGAATATCTTAGCCTGTAGTGCAAAGATGAATTATTGATGAATATCTTTTGCTCAGTAATGCAAAGATGACTGTTGTTGAATATCTTTAGCTTTGTAGTAAAGATGAATTATTGATGAATATCTTTTGCTCGTAATGCAAAGATGACATGTTGTTGAATATCTTTTGCCATGTAGTGCAAATGAAGATGAATTATTGATGAATATCTTTTGCTCGTAATGCAAAGATGACCTGTTGTTGAATATCTTTAGCCTGTAGTGCAAAGATGAATTATTGATGAATATCTTTGGCTTGTAATGCAAAGATGACCCGTTGTTGAATATCTTTGCTTTATAGTGTAAAGATGAAGCTGTTGATGAATATCTTTGGCCCGTGTAGTGCAAAGATGAATTTATTAGTATGATTATGAGCAGAACTGTGATTTGGTATAACCATGATCTTTGATGTTTCGTAAAGACAAGTGATGAAAATTATCTTTGTCTTGGATGAGAAAGGAATTTAGAACTACAATTATGATTATGAGTTATACGTGATTGTGGGACGAGGAATTGTTGATTGATGTTACGAGGATAAAACATTGTTGGTGGACTTTTAACATGGAGAAGATAATAGATTTTATGGTCTATTTGACTCTTCTAATGGATTGCTCATTCACCGCAACTATGGTTGAAAAGTTTTATCATCTACCATATGTTCTAAATCTCTAATTTATTCTTGATGAAGACTATTGATAATTTATTTATCTTTAGTCATAATATTCTTTCTTGAGCTAGTTGTGCTCACCCTTTTGTTTCACAATTCCTTTTCGTGTAATAAAGGTGTATTTGGGTCGAAGCGGGGATAGCGAGGAATAGAGTGGTGGTCTATAGATGTTGAGGGTGAGGTGAATTTAACTTGGAAGGTGTTTTGTCACTATCATACAAGATGTCTAAATGACATACAACCTCGTGTTATCATAAGACATGGTTGTGCACATCCACTTTCTTGAGTATATTTACAAGCACTACCTATATAATCTTGGTGTTTGTTTGGAGTATAATACCCAATTAGAGGCAGTGGAGATAATGATATCAAGAAAAGACTCACCATTGGGAAGAATATGATAGTAATCTTCTCGTTTTTCTTTGGGGTCTATTAATTGACCAAGGATAATTTTGTGGCCATATGATATCTACCATAACCGAAAAGCATGGCCTCCCATATACGAAGGTTTCTTGAGCACTTCCCAAAGATTCTAATTTCTAAAAGCAGCTTTTTGACTATACCTTTATGTAAGGTGTCATTGTGACGTGCTACAGTTGGTATATATTTGCATCCAAACTCACAGCATATGTGTTGTTATATTTTGCACGACAATTGTTGTAAATAAGTTGTAGTTATTTTCTGTACCATATATTTGGTGACTCAGAATGGGTGTGGTGTATACCTATTTTGGGGGCGTCACATTTATATCATTGTCATCATCCTCATGTTTATATTGTACTGGAAGTCATCTTTGGCTCGTAGTGCAAAGATGGACTGTTGATTGATATAATTATGACTAGGAATTGTGTATTAGTATAATCATAACCTTTAATGTTACAGATAAGGTTTGTGGTGAAAGTCCTCTTTGGCCCGTAGTGTGACGCCCCCAAAATAGGTATACATCACACATCTTGGGTCGTCAGATACATGGTACAAAATACAAATACAATCTTAAATATACAACAAAAGCTGTGAATTTTAATACAAATATTGTCTTCTAGACAATATTTCTTCTCAGAATAAGTCCTCATTACAATTATTATCACACTATTTCATAGAATAGTGAGGACTACTAATGCTATCATCTGGACCATCACTCCGTCCCCCAACTAGTCCTTGCTACGTTCTCATTTCCTGAAGAGAACAGTGAAAGAAAGGGTGAGCTCAACTAGCCCAGTAAGAAATATTATGACTAAGATAATGCAGGATAAATTATCATTAGCCTTCAACAATGTTAAACTGATAAAATACAATAGATAACAAGTTTAACTATAGCGGAATAAGCAATCCATTAAAAGAGTCAAGTAGAGAATAAAATCTACTATCCTTTATAATTTAAAAAGTTTTTCATCACTTTTATCGCTGAGACTCGGCTTAATAAATAATCCACATCATCCCTGCACTACGGCCAAGGATTTTCATTAGGGTCACGACCACAAATTATCCATGCACTACGGGCCAAGGATATTCGTGTATTCATCAATGGTCATGATCATGCCAACAACTGTCCATCAATGCATTACGGGCCAATAAGGACTTTTACCATATTATTTGTAACATTACGGACATGATTATACCGAATAATCCCTGGTCATAATCATACCAAGTCCATCTATGCACTACAGGCCACAGATGACTTTCAAAAAAATATAAACATGAGGATGATGACAATGATATAAGAATTCAATAAAACAAGTTCAAGAATTAATTTATCCAGGAACTAATAACATCCAAATTGTCAACATGATACTTCTTTGTAAAGTAAAATTCAAGAATGCTCAAAAGAATATTTCCATGAAAAGATACTGGATGAAGCGCAAATATCAAGGATATTCCACAAATTTCATGGAGTATAGAAATCAAAACTTTAACCAACTGAGTATAACAAAGAACGGAATAACAACAGAAATCACCATGCATGCGGATTAGCATGACGTATGATTATTCCAATGAATAATAAATAACGGAACGTCGGTGAAATTCACAATTCGGCAATGTGATATTTCGACAAAATATTAAATAATGGAATAATAGAAGAATTTCACCACGTATGCGATTACTTTGCATTTCGGAGTTATTCCAACATAATAATAAAGAATGGAATAACGAGAAGAAGATCACCAAGTATAGGGTAAACCGAATATATCTGAGGTTATTCCACCAAGTATAGGTAAAATCACAGCGATATCTGAGTTATTCCAACGTAATAATAAATAATGGAATAATGGAAGGATTTCACCAAGTATAGGGGATTCCAGATATCTGAGTTATTCAACGTAATAATAAAGAATGAAATAATAGAAGAATTTCACCAAGTATAGGGGATTCCGCGTATACAGGTTATTTCAACAGAATAATAAAGAATGGAATAACAGAAGTTCTCTTCATGAATACAAAAGAATAACACCCCTTACCGTAAAAGACACTGGATATCGAAGTAGTGAAGTAGCAGAATACTCTTCTTCTTTCTCTCTATAATTTCTCTCTCTAGATTTTCAGTGAATTCGTAAGAAATAATGAAGGAATGAGCTTCTATTTATAGAAGAATGGATTGAATAGTAACTAATTCATGAACGGTCCAGATTGATTTACTTTTAAACGGGCGGTTCAGATTGATTTACTATTAAAACTTAAAGCAACGGTCCATACTGATTTACTATTAAAACTTTAAACCAGCGATCCATATTGATTCACTATTATAACTTTCCACCAGTGGTCCATATTGATTCACTAATATAACTTCAATCAATGGTCTAAAAAATTAGCACATCTCCTCATGGAATAATATTGTACCCAAATACCGAATGCATGGGTAATACTAGTAAGTGAATAGTAACTCGTGAATAGTAACTCGTGAATAGTACTCTCAAACACAAAAAGTTCCCGAATACCGATTGAACAATATAACCTCCGGACATCAATTATCATCCGGAATAGATGTCGATTTCTACTAACACAAATAGTCCCAACACAATGAAACTATCAAATTCATCTTTAATCAACACGAACTTATTCATCATTAATATTATAACTCACAATATTTAGCAACAAAGGTTGTTCCCAGAAAGAGGGGCTTTCAATAAGGATTTCTCCTATTTGGCGTGCAATTAGGTGACCAAACCTCTCCTGATGTAACTTCTAGACATTGTAAATATTGCAATTTAATAATATGAATAACTTTGCCGTCTCAATTATTGATTTAATAATATACTGTGACAATAATCGAATCAATAATATGAGAGATATGATGCAGCAATTACTATAACAATAATTGAGTATAAATGAGTGACTTCTCACGTAAGCATCAATAATCAATACCGTGTGCTACTATGCAACCATGCGTATTACTGTACTTTTACTATCGGGTAGTTCAACAGTTTTAACAATAACACCTCCGCCGTTATTTATCAAATATTTTTGTTATTTTCTCAATCCGACAATAATTCCATTGTGGGGTCCACCAATGATTGTGCCGTTATACGAATATTCCCGACAAAAAGAATATTCCCAGACCAATCGAATATTTTATAAAAACTTGCATACTTAGAAAAATTTATAAATATTACCCACAACTATAACATTATATCAAATTCATTCCATAATATTCAAAAATGATATTTATAGAAAAATTATCTTTATTAAAAAAAGTTGGGGTCTTACAACCTCCCCTTCTTATGAAATTTCGCCCTCGAAATTAGGGTAATGCGATATCATATGTCGAAGAGGTAAGGATACCTTGATTTTATTTCAGATTCTAACTCCCAGGTCATTTCCTCAACATCGTCGTTCCTCCACAAAACTTTGACTTGAGGTATAACCTTGAAGCGTAGAATATGCTCCATCTTATCCAAGATTTTAACAGGAACCTCCTCATACGTTAAATCTTCCGCTATTTCATCCGGTTCTAACTCAATAATGTGGTTCGGGTCTTTCACATATTTACGTAACATAGATATATGAAAAACATTATGAACACGAGACATACTTGGCGGTAAAGCGAGTCTATAGGCCACAGTTCCTACTCATTCGAGGATTAAAAATGGGCCAATGAATCGAGGATTGAGCTTTCCTCTCTTTTTGAATCTCGTAACTCCTTTCCATGGAGCAACACGTAACAACACATGATCTCCAATATCGAATTCCACGTCCTTTCGATGAAGATCAACATAACTCTTTTGTCGATCTTGTGAGGTTTTTATACGTTGTCGGATCGTTTGAATCTTTTTCGTAGTCATACGTACCAACTCCGGTCCCAACAACGTTGCTTCACCCACCTCATCCCAAAGATACCGAGAAGCGACACTTTCTTCCATACAACGCCTCAAATGGAGCCATGCCAATACTTGCTTGATAACCTGTTGTTGTAGGAAAACTCCACCAATGGTAAGAACTTGTCCCAACTTCCCTTGAAGTCAAGGACACAGAGTCTTAATAAATCTTCAAGAGTTTGAATAGTCCTCTTTGATTTTCCGTCCGTTTGAGGATGATATGCCAAACTAAATCGTAACTCCGTGCCCATAGCTTTTTGCAAACTAACCCAAAATCTTGAAGTGAATCTTGGGTCTCGATCAGAAACTATGGATACTGGCATACCATGCAATCTTACAATCTCATATATATACATACTAGCAAGAAGTTCAAGTGTATAAGTTTCTCGTATAGGTAAGAAATGAGCAGACTTGGTCAATCTATCAACAATGACCCAAATCGCATCTATGCCTTGAGAAACCTTGGGAAGACCGAGAA
Organism: Panax quinquefolius; assembly: GCA_020205615.1. Taxonomy (NCBI): domain Eukaryota; kingdom Viridiplantae; phylum Streptophyta; class Magnoliopsida; order Apiales; family Araliaceae; genus Panax; species Panax quinquefolius. Next base: position 38,565,031 of record CM035161.1, on the reverse strand, counting down.
TGAAATCCATGGTAATGTGCTCCACTTCCATTACGGAATTTCAAGTGGTTGCAATGGACCTTTTGGCACTTGATGCTCCGCCTTGACTCGTTGACAAGTTAGACACCTTGAGATAAACAGCGCTATCTCTCTCTTCATATTACTCCACCAAAATGTATGACGAAGATCACGATACATTTTGGTACTCCCAAGATGGATTGCAAACGATGTGTTGTGCGCCTCCATCATGATTCTATACTTTAAATCAGGGTCGTTAGGAACACAAAGTCTGGAGTTGACTCAAAGTATTCCTTCTTCATCAATTCTTGCTTCCGGCATAGCACCTTCTTGCACTTTGTTCCTCATACGCATCAGCTCCAGGTCTGTAGCTTGAGCAGCTTTAACTTTATCAATTAAAGTCGGTTCTATTCGTATATTCGCTATCATCACATGGATCCTTGGAGTCTTTAACTCTATCTCCATCCTTCGCAAGTCACACAAAATGGGCCTTTGCGTTGTCAATATCGCTCTCGTACCCGCATATGATCTTCTACTCAATGCGTCAGCTACCACGTTCGCTTTTCCAGGATGGTATTGGATGGTATGATCATAATCTTTCAATAGTTCAAGCCAACGTCGTTGTCGTATGTTGAGTTCCTTTTGAGTAAAGAAATATTTGAGGCTTTTATGATACGTAAAGATCTCTACTTTCTCCCCATACAAGTAATGCCTCCAAATCTTTAGTGCAAAAATGACTGATGCCAACTCTAAATTATGAGTAGGATAATTCCTCTCATATTCTTTGAGTTGTCGAGAGGCATAGGTTATGACTTTTCCATGTTGCATGAGAACACATCCTAAACCTTTTTTCAAGCATCATTTGTAGATGACAAACCCCTCGAGGCCGGATGGTATTGTCGTAGCAGGGTCTTTGAAATAAGTCTCCTCTTGAGTTCTTGAAAACTCTTCTCACATTCCTCGTTCTAAGCGAAGAATTTGTATCTTTTCGAGTCGGTGTTGAGTTAGTGGAGTAGCGACCGAGAAAACCCTTCTACGAATCTCCGATAATAACCAACTAAGCCGAGAAAGCTACGTATTTCGATCATCGATTTAGGTTGCTCCGACTTTGAATAGCTTGATCTTTCTTTGGGTCAATAGATATTCCATGACTTGATACTATGTGCCCAAGGAATGCTACTTCCTCAAGCCAGAACTTGCATTTCTTCAACTTGGCATAAAGCATATATTTACGAAGCTTTTGGAATATCAGCCTCAAGTGTTGCTCATGATCTTCACAACTTTTGGAATAAATAAGGATATCATCAATGAAGATGACCACAAAGTGATCCAAATAATCCTTGAATACTCAGTTCATCATTTCCATGAAGGCAACAGGAGCATTAGTCAATCTAAAAGACATGACTAGGAATTCATAATACCCGTACCGAGTTCTGAAAGCCGTTTTTGGAATGTCATCGGTTCTAATCTTCAATTGGTGATATCCGGAATGAAGAACAATCTTTGAAAAGAATTTAGCGCCTTGCAACTGGTCAAACAGGTCATCAATACGTGGCAATGGGTACTTATTTTTGATGGTGACATGGTTCAACTCCCGATAATCAATACAAAGTCGCATACTCCCATCTTTCTTTTTCACGAATAGAATAGGAGCACCCCAAGGAGAAATACTAGGACGAATAAAGCCAATGTCTAACAATTCCTGCGGTTGGGTCTTTAACTCCACGAAGTTCAATAGGAGCCATTCGATATGGGGCTTTGAAATAGGTTTTATCAAGAATTCAAGGTCGATACAAAATTCAATTTCATGCTTTCTCGGGGTAGGCAGGGAAGTTCTTCAGAGGGAATACGTCGGAAATTCATTAACAATAGAAATATCATTCAAAAGCGACATATTTTTGTTTAGATCCGTGACATGAGCTAAGAAAGCTTGACATCCATTTTTAATAAGCGAATAGCTTTATGGCTTGAGATGACGGTGATTGATTTTAATGGTTTGGTTGCTTGAATTCGTATAATAGGTTGGTTAGGAATATGAAAGCTAACAAACTTACGAAAACAATCAATTTTTGCATGATGAGTAGTTAACCAATCAATCCCTAGAATTACGTCAAATGCAAGTATTTTTTAATGAAATAAGATCGACAGGTAATGTGAGGATACCGATTTGAACCAAACAAGACTTATAAGCAAAGTGGATGTAATGAAGGTTTCTCCCAATGGAGTTTCAATGACTAAGTCAAAGTCCAATTTCTCCGGAGTCAATTTTAAACGTTGAGCGCAAGTAGGAGAAATAAAAGAATGGGTAGAACCGGTATCAAATAAGGTATATACTTCGCTAGAGTTTATGATAAGCTTACCCGTGATGACCTCATTCGGGTTCCTTGCTTTCTGGGAAGTCACGACAAACTCTCTCCCTTGCACTACTGGCTTTGACTTTTCTGGGACGACCTTTGGTGCCTCCTTCCCAGCTGGACTTGTCTTCGGTGAACGACAAAATCGGACTAGGTGTCCTTCTCTTCCATAATTGTAACATGCTTTGGATGGCATCGCGCAGTTTGGGCTGATATGTCCCTCCCCTCCGCATTTGAAGCATATAATAGGTGGTCGTTCTCCTTCCTTAACAACGGGTGATGGTGCTGACGTCTTTCCATCATTGTTGAATCTCCTCTTCTTGAAATGTCCATTCTTATTGTTTTGGCCATGATTACCACCGAAGTGGTTACCATTTCTGGCATGTTGATTCCCTCCATGCTTATTATCATCACTTCGATGACTGCTATCACTGGTATTATCATTTTGCCGGCTGCTCTCTTTTGGTTGGGTTGACTCATTATCGCGTTCCAATAACTGAGCCCTATTAACAACATCTGAATACAAACACAGTTTATGAGAGATAAGGTATTGACGTATCTCAGGTTTCAAACCTCTTAGAAACATTCGCGTCATTCTCTCCTCATTATCAACCAAATGGGATGCAAACCGGGACAACTCGGCAAACTTGGCTTCGTACTGTGACACGGTCATGTTGTTTTGCTCCATCTTGATGAACTCTACCTCTTTCATGTGACGAATACTTTCGGGAAAGTACTTGTCGTTGAACAGTTCTTAAAACTTCTCCCAAGACATCTTGATGCGGCGGAGTTGAGTGCACGCTTTCTGATTCCCACCGAGAATCTCGCCTGCGCATAACATGAAGGTGGCAAAGGGAACCTTTTCTCCTCGGAGCAACCCAAGACATCAAATATCTTGTTGATCTATTTTATCCACGTCTCCGCCTTAAGTGGTTTTGGCTCACCAGAAAACTCCGGTGGTCCCAGCTCCTTGAACTATTTGGCGGTGACCGTCCGAGAGTTGCCAGTGTTTCCACCTACATTTTGGGGGAGGAGATCCGCTCTCGCCTGATGTTGCATGAATTGCATGAAGCCTCGGAACATTCCATCGTTCATCATTTGGTCGGTGTTGTTGTTTGCAAGAGGATTATCGCCTTCACGATGCACATTGTCACAGTTATTGATCCGTGGAGACTCAGCGGTCTCACATGCTCCATAGATGTTCTCAACATTCTCGGATGCCATTTTCAAATACTGCCACAAAACAAGGGTTAATTAACATATCACATATTAACCCTATACTCTGACCGACCAATTAAATAACAAATAAACTTAGGTAGGTCATACTAGTGAAGGAATTCCCCGTCTCTCCCCTCCTAGTTCTTATCTCACATCTTAGCCAGGGATCATATCCCTAAGCTTTGATACCAACTGTGACGCCCCCAAAATAGGTATACATCACCCATCTTGGGTCGTCAGATACATGGTACAGAATATAAATACAATCTTAAATATACAACAAAAGCTGTGAGTTTTAATACAAGTATTGTCTTCTAGACAATATCCACTCTCAGAATAAGTCCTCATTACAATTATTATCACACTATTTCATAGAATAGTGAGGACTACTAATGCTATCATCTGGACCATCACTCCGTCCCCCGACTAGTCCCTGCTACGTTCTCATTTCCTGAAGAGAACAGTGAAAGAAAGGGTGAGCTCAACTAGCCCAGTAAGAAATATTATGACTAAGATAATGCAGGATAAATTATCATTAGCCTTCAACAATGTTAAACTAATAAAATATAATAGACAACAAGTTTAAGCTGCGGCGAGAATAAGCAATCCATTAAAAGAGTCAGTAGAGAATAAAATCTACTATCTTTTATGATTTAAAAAGTTTTTCATCACTTTTTTATCATTTGAGACTCGACTTAATAAATAATCCACATCATCCACACTTTTCTGCCGAGGATATTCATTAGGGTCACAACCACAAATTATCCATGCACTACGGGCCAAGGATATTTGTGTATTCATCAATGGTCATGATCATGCCAACAACTGTCCATCAATGCACTACGGGCCAATGAGGACTTTTACCACATTATTTATAACATTACGGTCATGATTATACCGAATAATCCCTGGTCATAATCATATCAAGTCCATCTATGCACTACAGGCCACAAATGACTTTCAAAAAAATATAAACATGAGGATGATGACAATGATATAAGAATTCAATAAAACAAGTTCAAGAATTAATTTATCCAGGAACTAATAACATCCAAATTGTCAACATGATACTTCTTTGTAAAGTAAAATTCAAGAATGCTCGGAAGAATATTTCCATGAAAAGATCTTTGGATGAAGCGCAAATATCAAGGATATTCCACTAATTTCATGGAGTATAGAAATCAAAACTTTAACCAATTTGAGTATAATAAAGAATGGAATAACAAAAGAAATCACCATGCATGCGGTATTAATAAAGATAGACAAAGTTATTCAACGAGAATAATAAATAACGAAACGAAGTTCGGTGAAATTCACTGCAAGCGAGGATATTAAACCAGAATATTAAATGCGAAATAATAAATAATGGAACCGGTCGGTGAAATTCACACAAGCATGGATATTCGACAAAATATTAAATAATGGAATAATAGAAGAATTTCACCATGTATAAGATTTTGCATTTACTGAGTTATTCAACATAATAATAAAGAATGGAATAATGTAAGAAGATCACCAAGTATAGGTAAACCGCATATACAAAAGTTATTCCACCAAGTATAGGGTAACAGCGTATCTGAGTTATTCAATGAATAATAAATAATGGAATAATGAAGGATTTCACCAAGTATAGGGATTCAGCGTATCTGAGTTATTCAATGAGAATAATAAAGAATGAAATAATGAAGAATTTCACCAAGTATAGGGGATTCAGCGTATCTGAGTTATTCCAACAGAATAATAAAGAATGGAATAATGAAGTTCTCTTCATGAATACAAAAGAATAACACCCTTACTTAGTAAAAGACCTTTGGATATCGAAGTAGTGAAGTAGCGAGAATACTCTTCTTCTTTCTCTATAATTTCTCTCTCTAGAGTTTCAATTGAATTCGTAAGAAATAATGAAGGAATGCGCTTCTATTTATAGAAGAATGGATTGAATAGTAACTAATTCCTGAACGGTCCAGATTAATTTACTTTTAAACGGACGGTTAAAATTGATTTACTATTAAAACTTAAAGCAACGGTCCATACTGATTTACTATTAAAACTTTAAACCGGTGATCCATATTGATTCACTATTATAACTTTCCACCGTGTGTCCATATTGATTCACTAATATAACTTCAATCAATGATGCGAAAAATTAGCACATCTCCTCATGGAATAATATTGTACCCAAATACCGAATGCTGCAATACTAGAGTGAATAGTAATCGGGTGAATAGTAACTCGTGAATAGTAACTCATGAATAGTACTCCGACACGAAAAGTTCCCCGAATACCTGAATAGTACTCCGACACGAAAAGTTCCCTGAATACCCGATTGAACAATATAACCTCCAGACATCAATTATCATCGGAATAGATGTCGATTTCTACTAACACAAATAATCCCAACACAATGAAACTATCAAATTCATCTTTAATCAACACGAACTTATTCATCATTAATATTATAACTCACAATATTTAACAACCAGGTTGTTCCAAGGAAAGAGGGGGCTTTCCAATAAGGATTTCTCCCTATTGGCACGCAATTAGGTGACCAAACCTCTCTTTAACAGAACTTCTAGACATTGTAAATATTGCAATTTAATAATATGAATAACTTTGTCGTCTCAATTATTGATTTAATAATACAACATATAATGCAGATGATACTGTGATAATAATCGAATCAATAATATGAGAGATATGATGCAGCAATTACTATAGCAATAATTGAGTATAAATGAGTGACTTCTCACATAAGCATCAATAATCAATACCGTGTGCTACTATGCAACCACGTGTATATCGTATTTTTTTACTCTTTGGGTAGTTCAACAGTTTTAACAATAACACCTCCGCCGTTATTTATAAAATATTTTTGTCATTTTCTTAATCCGATAATAATTCCATTGTGAGGTCCACTAATGATTGTGCCGTTGTACGAATATTCCCGACAAAAAGAATATTTCTCGACCAATCGAATATTTTATAACAACTTGCATACTTAGCAAAATTTATAAATATTACCCACAACTATAAGATTATATCAAATTCATTCCATAATATTCAAAAATGATATTTATAGAAAAATCATCTTTATTAAAAAAAGTTGGGGTCTTACACGTAGTGCATAGATGGACATGTGTTTGGGATGATCATGACCACTGGTGATACAAACGATTATCTTTGGCCCGTAGTGCATAGATAATTTATTGATTGAAAATAATTATTGTGACGCCCCCAAAATTAGGTATACGTCACCCATCTTGGGTCGCCACTTACATGGTACATAAATTCAAATACAACTTACTAATATAAGCATGGTATACAATACGACATAAAGCGTGAGTTTGAATACAAATATTGTCTACTAGATATTATACAAACTCAAAAGGAGTCCTCATTACAACTATTATCACACTATTTTACTGAATAGTGAGAGGACTACTAATGCTATCCTCTCGGACCATTACTCCGTTCCCCGAGGCTCGTCAACTATGTTCTCATTTTCAAGAGAAACGGTGAAAGAAAGGGTGAGATCAACTAGCCCGAGAAGAAATATTATGACTAAGATAATGCGAATAAATTATCATTAGCCTTCAACCAGTGTTAAAGCGATAAAATAGACAACAAGTTTAGCTGCGGTGAATAAGCAATCCATTAAAGAGTCAAGTAGAGAATAAAGTCTACTATCTTTTAGGTTTTAAAGGTTTTCATCAATTTTTATCATTTGAGACTCGAAATTTTATTAAATAAACCACCACATCTAATCATCCACGTACTACACGGTCGAGGATTTTCATCAAGTTATCAATGGTCATGACTATACCGAATCACCCCCGGTCATAATCATACCAAAAACTATCCATCAACTGCATTCTGAGCCACTTTGAGGACTTTTGTCACATCATTTATATCAAGTCATGATTATCTTAGAATGATCCCCGATCATAATCATACTAAGTTCATCTATGCATGCGTAAGCCAAAGATAACATAATATAACATGAGGATGATGACAATGACATAATAATTCAATAAAACAAGTTCAAGAATTATTTAATCCATGTATTATTAACGTCAAATTGTCAACATAATCTTTGTTTCATAGAGTAAAATTCAAGAATGATCGAGAAGAAGAATATTTCCGTGAAAAGATCTTTGGATGAAACACAAATATCAAGGATATTCTACTAATTTCATGGAGTATAGAAGTCAAAGTTTTAACCAATTTGGGTATAATAAAGAATGGAATAACAAAAGAAATCACCATGCGCATGCGGTACTTCGCGCCAGGCGAGTTATTCCAACGAGAATAATAATAACGGAACCGGTCGGGTGAAATTCACACCAAGCGAGGATGTTCCAACAGAATAATAAAGATGGAACCGGATCCGATTGTAAAACACGGATAGGATATTCCGAGAATGATAAAAGGCGGAACCGGTCCGGTGTAAAACACATGATGAGGATGTTCCAATGAGAATAATAAAAAGCGGAACCGGTCAGGTGTAAAACACATGCATGACGAGGATGTTCAGCGAATAATAGAAGAATGTCACCAAGTATAGGGTAAACCAGCATTATCTGAGTTATTCAACAGAATAATAAGCAATGGAATAACATAAGGATTTCACCAAGTATAGGGTATGCTGGCGTATCTGAGTTATGTATAGGGTATGCCACTTTTACAAAAGTTATTCCAATGAGAATAATAGTGAATGGAATAATGAAGTTCTCTTCAAGAAGAAAGAATAACACACACTACCTAGTAAAAGAACCTGAATATAGAAGTAGTGAAGTAGCGAGAATACTTTTCTTCTTTCTATAATTTTCTCTCTATAAGCTTCTCTCTATAATTTCTCTCTCAGAGTTTCAATGAATTAAGTAAGAAAATAATGAAGGAATGAGCTTCTATTTATAGGAAAATAGAATGCATAGTAATTAATCCATGAAGCAGTCCAGGATTGATTTACTTTAATCGGCGGTCCATATTTAAAGCAAAATCTTTTAAATAAAATATAATATATTCTATTTATATAAAAACATTTTACTATGCAAAACACTATGCAACACTATGCAAAAAACTACTATCAAAAAAACACTATGCAACACTATGCATAATAAAATATAATATATTCTATTTATAGAATAACTTTAATAAAGTATTACATTTTATATAAAAGATGTTTACATTTTATTACGTTAATAATCTGAATAAAACAAAACGTCATTATCATTATAATAATTCATATTATTAATCGACAATAATGGAATCAAAGTGAGTGACTTCTCACATAAGCATCGATAATCAATACCGTGTCTTCTTATGCAACCACCACGTATGACATCGTACTTTTACTGAAAGTAGTTCAACGGTAACCACGGTAAAACTTCCGCCGTTATTTCAATAAAATATTTTTGTCGTTTTCTCAATCCGACAATAATTACATTATTAGGGGTCCACCAATGATTGGTAGTTATACGAATATTCCTGCTAAATGGGATATTCCCAGACCAATCGAATATAATATAACCACTTGCATACTTTGCAAAATTTATAAATACTACCCACAACTATAATATTATCTCAAATTCACACCATAATATAAAAAATTATTTTGACAAAATTTAAATCTTTATTGATAAAATCTGGGGTCTCACAATCTCCCCTCCTTATGGAATTTCATCGAAATTAGTACGTACACTGGTATGATAAAGAGATGAGGATACCTTGAATAATTTTATCGTTTAAAATATTAAATTCATCTTTGAAATCGCCAAAGCTTATTCATTAACAATTCATCTTTGCACTACAAAGCTAAAGATATACAACTGTAAAACCAATAATGCTAAGGCGCGACTTAATAAGAGTATCACGACCACGAATTATCCATGCACCATTTGGCCAAGGATATTCGTGTTTTCAATTACGGTCATGATTATACCGAATAATCCTTGGTCATAATCATACCAAGTCCATCTACAGGCCACAGATGACTTTCAACATAATATAAGCATAAGGATAATGATATAAAGAATCAATCAAATGAGATAAAGGATAAATATTAAACATTTATAATATAATTTATCCAGGATTCAAGAATATCCCCATATTTTCAATCACTTAATAATCTCATAATCTAATATCATTAATATTATAACAATATTTTAATCACTTCTTAAATTTATAAACAATTTATCTTAATTGTTTACGCTTTTACCATATAATGCATTTAATCATTCAAAATGTCATACTCATAAAATATCATCACCAATTATCAAATCCTCATCAAAAAATATGCATATACTCTATATAGGATTCTCTAGCCATAAAATCCTATTTTCAACTTTTGTTACTTCACATAACATATTTAACTCATATGTTAAGTAACTAAACTATTTTCATGAAAAATACCAAATCAGCCCCAAAAATATTTCTTTTCTGGGATTTAGCATAATATAGTCCCATAATGAAAATATATTTTCTCGAATTTTTAAAATTCATTTACTATTTTTAAAAATCAATTTCCACTTAATTCCTTAAGAAATTAGCTACCTCAAGTTTAACTCCAAAATTCCCAAATCTTGGCAGGACCTTACATATGTTAACGTGAGCTTCCAGTTTAAATTTCATGGTCATCGGAGTTATAGAACTCCGGTTATAGCATTTTAAATCGGAAAAACCTAAATATTGAAATAGTCATAACTTGCTCATTTTAAGTCAGAATGAGCTCATTTTTGGACAGGAGGTACTTTATACCATATACTTTCATGTCCCAAAAGGCCAGAATTTTTCTCATAATTTAAGTGGCCGAAACAGTCCCTTAAAGTTTCTGGGCAGTAGCATTTTCGAAATTTACAGCTTTGGCCTCATTTGCTAAAAATCAGTCCACACAAAAATCTACAACACCTTTTCCAGTAATTCCACTTGGATTAGTTAGGTAACTCATAGATCTAACTCTAGAACTTGACCATACTCAAAATTCAAAATATAATAGGAGATATGGTCAATTGAATTTCATGTTACGTTTTTCACCAAAATCTGATTTTCAACTCTTTGTGATTTCTAAGAAACTTTCATGTTTTCACATACCAACCAACATAACTCATCATAAAACTTACTAATACTTCATATACCCATGATTTTCATTATTCCAATGCTTTTATTATGACTTTCATCATAAACCACGTAAAACTGTTCATTTAGTTGAAGAAATATTTGAGGGTTTAAGAAATGGGTTTTTATCTTTGGGGTCAATACAAAATTCGATTTCACGCTCTAGGGTAGGCTAGAAATCTTCAAGAATACGTCAAGAAATTTATTAATGATAGAAATATCATTCAAAAGCTATTACTCTCATCCAAGACTTGGATAGTACGTCACATTAATCTAACTGTGACTTCTATCCCTTAACCTAGATAGCACCTCACAATGATACCTATAAACTTGCCATCTTGGTCATAACGTCCGCCTCTGAAAGTCGGCTTGCGGTGCATTCCACACAAGGAAGTCAACAACGAAAGGTTCGGGGCTCTTTACTTATGGCTTGATATAACAAATGATTAACTTTAGGGTTTGGTTACTTTGAATTCAGTATAACAAAGGTTGGTTAGGAATATGAAAGCTAACAACCTTACAAAAAGAATAATGAGTAGTTAATCAATCATTTTCAAAATTACCTCAAAGGCAAGTATTTTCAAAGAGATAAGATCGACGAGTAACGTGAAAGTGTTTATTTGAAACAACAAGATTAATAAGCGATTGGAGGTAACGAAGGTTTCTCCCAACGAAGTTTCAATAGATAAATCAAAGTCTAATTTCTCCGAGTCAAATTTAAGCGTTGAACGCATAAGCAAGAGAGATAAAAGAATGGGTAGAACCGGTATCTAATAAGGTATAGACTTCGCAAGAATTTATAATTAACTAACCCGTGCTAACTTCGTTCGGGTTACCCACTTTTGAGAAGTCTAAAAACGCTTCTTCCTGAAACCATCGATTTTGTTTTGTCCAGATCCGCCTTTGGTGCCACTATCCAAATTTGGACTTGACTTCACTATAACGACAAAATCGAGCTAAATGACCTTCTCTTCTTGAAATTTCTACTTCTATTATCTTTGCCATGATTACCACCAAGTGGTTACCATTCTTAGCATGATAATTTCCCCACGATGGTTATCATTGTTCGATAGCGTTGCCACCACCCGATATGATTATTATCGTGTTGTTGGTCGTTACCTTTTGTTTGAACTGAATCAACACTCTCATGTGCTTCATTGCTTATCTCGGCATTTTCGGATGCCATTCTCAAACACTTGTCACAAAACAAGGGTTAATTGACATTTAACAAATTATCCCTATATTTCGTGACCAATCAAATACCAAATAAACTTAGGTAGGTCATACTAGCGAAGAATTCCCGTCTCTCCCTCCTAGTTCTTATCTCAAGCATCTTAGCGAGGATCATATCCTAAGCTCGATACCAACCGTGGCGCCCCCAAAATTAGGTATCGTCACCCATCTTGGGTCGCCACTTACATGGTACATAAATTCAAATACAACTTACTAATATAAGCGTGGTGTGTACAATACGACATAAAGCGTGAGTTTGAATACAAATATTGTCTACTAGATATTATACAAACTCAAAAGGAGTCCTCATTACAACTATTATCACACTATTTTTTACGAATAGTGAGGACTACTAATGCTATCCTCTCGGACCATTACTCCGTTCCCGACTCGTCCCAAATTTATGTTCTCATTTCAAGAGAAAAAGTGAAAGAAAGGTGAGATCAACTAGCCCAAGAAGAAATATTATGACTAAGATAATGCGAGAATAAATTATCATTAGCCTTCAACAGCAGTTGTTAAACCGATAAAATACAATAGACAACAAGTTTAAGCTGCAGCGGAATAAGCAATCCATTAACAGAGTCAAGTAGAGAATAAAGTCTACTATCTTTTAGGTTTTAAAAGGTTTTCATCAATTTTTATCATTTGAGACTCGAATTTTTATTAAATAAACCACCACATCTAATCATCCACATACCACGGTCAAGGATTTTCATCAAGTTATCAATGGTCATGACTATACCGAATCACCCCGGTCATAATCATACCAAAAACTATCCATCATCGCATTCTGAAGCCACCGAGGACTTTTGTCACATCATTTATATCAAGTCGTGATTTATACCGAATGATCCACGGTCATAATCATACTAAGTTCATCTATGCACGTAAGCCAAAGATAACATAATATAACATGAGGATGATGACAATGACATAATAATTCAATAAAACAAGTTCAAGAATTATTTAATCCATGTATTATTAACGCCCAAATTGTCAACATAATCTTTGTTTCATAGAGTAAAATTCAAGAATGATCGGAAGAATATTTCCGTGAAAGAGATCTTTGGATGAAACGCAAATATCAAGGATATTCTACTAATTTCATGGAGTATAGAAGTCAAAGTTTTAACCAATTTGGGTATAATAAAGAATGGAATAACAAAAGAAATCACCATGCATGCGGTATTAGCATAGGCGGAGTTATTCAATAGAATAATAATAACGGAAACAAGTCGGGTGAAATTCACAGCAAAGCAGGATGTTCAACCAGAATAATAAAGATGGAACCAAATCCGGTGTAAAACACGAGATAGGATATTCCAACAGAATGATAAAAGGCGGAACGAACCAGGTGTAAAAACAATACGCATGGATGTTCCAACAGAATAATAAAAGCGGAACCGTGTCCGTGTAAAACACATGCATGAGGATGTTCCAAATGAATAATAGAAGAATGTCACCAAGTATAGGGTAAACCTGGCGTATCTGAGTTATTCCAAGCGAGAATAATATAAGCAATGGAATAACATAAGGATTTCACCAAGTATAGGGTATGCCTGCGTATCTGAGTTATGTATAGGGTATGCCACTTTTACAAAGTTATTCCAATGAATAATAGTGAATGGAATAATGAAGTTCTCTTCAAGAAGAAGAATAACACCTTCACTTACAGTAAAAAGAACTGAATATAGAAGTAGTGAAGTAGTAGAATACTTTTCTTCTTTCTATAATTTTCTCTCTATAAACTCTCTCTATAATTTCTCTCTAGAGTTTCAATGAATTCGTAAGAAAATAATGAAGGAATGAGCTTCTATTTATAGGAAAATAGAATGCATAGTAATTAATCCATGAGCGGTCCAGATTGATTTACTTTAATCTGACGGTCCATATTTAAAGCAAAATCTTTTAAATAAAATATAATATATTCTATTTATATAAAAACATTTTACTATGCAAACACTATGCAACATTTATCAAAACACTTACGCAAAAATACTATGCAACACTATGCATAATAAAATATAATATATTCTATTTATAGAATAACTTTAATAAAGTATTACATTTTATATAAAAGATGTTTACATTTTATTACGTTAATAATACTGAATAAAACAAAACGTCATTATCATTATAATAATTCATAATATTAATCGACAATAATGGAATCAAACCGGTGACTTCTCACATAAGCATCGATAATCAATCTGGTGTCTTCTATGCAACCACACGTATTCTTGTATTTTTTACTACCCGAAAGTAGTTCAACAAGAACTACGGTAAAACTTCCGTAGTTATTTCAATAAAATATTTTTGTCATTTTCTCAATCAAACAATAATTACATTTGTGGGGTCCACCAATGATTGAGTAGTAGTTATACGAATATTCCTCGCTAAACCGGATATTCCCGACCAATCGAATATAATATAACCACTTGCATACTTTGCAAAATTTATAAATACTACCCACAACTATAATATTATCTCAAATTCACACCATAATATAAAAAAATTATTTTGACAAAATTTAAATCTTTATTGATAAAATCTGGGGTCTCACAATTATTGATTGATGTTACAAGGATAAAATATTGATGATGAACTTTTAAATCATGAAAGATAGTAGACACCATGTTCTACTTGACTCTTCTAATGGATTGTTGTTTTCGCTGCAATTGTTGATCTAAAACTTGTTGTCTATTGTATTCTATAAGATTTTTTCCTGTTGAGGACTAAGGATAATTTGTTCTACATTATCTTAGCCATAATATTATTTATTGGGCTAGTTGAGCTCACCCTTTTTCTTTTTGTTCCATTGTTCTTCTCAGGAGGCGAGAATATAGGTGGGACTAGTCGAGGTGTGGAGTGATGGTTCAAGTCAGTTATTATAGCAGTCATCACTATTTTGTAAAATAGTGTATCAATAATTGTAATGAGGACTTTATTTGGGTTTGGATATTGTCTAAAAGATAATATTTGTACTAAAACTTACAACACATGTGTTGTCGTATTTTGCACGATAGTTGTATTAATGAAGTTTGTATTTGGTTTCTATACCATGTATATGACGACTCGGAATGGGTTGTGTGGATCTATTTTGGGGGCGTCACAACAAACATATGTTTATACACTTTTTATGCGATTTGACATAATGTAACAGTTTTATACCATATAAAACAGAAATCAAGGCGTAAAAGAGTAAAACGCTACTAAAAATGAGAAATAAAATATATTGAAAGCTATAATTCTATCCTTGAATTGCAAGAATCAAATTGAGAATTGAATGACTCATTCCAACAGAATAAAAAAAAATTGTGTTTAATTATTTCATTAGAATAGAATGAACCATTTATATTTCTGCTTAATATGAATGCAATAATAAATATCACCTACCTCCTTTATTTCCTTAAAAACCTATTCTATTATAACTTGATTCTACGGATACATTTCATCATAGGGCTTAGAGGAACATCCTTCCCAAGAGAAATTTAACACCTTTTTTTCAATTCCACAATTAAAAAAATGAAAAAGAAAAAGAAAAGATACATCAATCAACATCACCAACTGATACAATCCTGACGGGGTTCGTATCAAACGACTCAATTCAAGTTAATTTCGAGAATTTAACAAATGATCTTCAGTGATTGAGCTAAAGAGTACTCATGGATGCTTATGTTGGATCTCAATTCATATGAAAGGCGAGGAAATGATCAATCATGTGATTTGGGATTACTAGATACCATTTATTTAGTAAGACCGAATCAACGCAAGCCAAGTCATCATGCAACGCATGGAACAATGGAAAGGAATTCAAGCTACACGACAAGGCGTTCATCATGGGAATTGATTCATGAAGTTTGGAACGAGGGTGGATCGAGTTCAGATCGAGGTTGTTGAGTTAGATTCCAAGCCTGTGAAGCTCATGAATATGTTGCAAGTACGTGAATGTGTCGAATCTGGAAACAAAAAGAAAAGAAGTTAGTTTTGTTCCAGGGGAACTCGCCTAAGCAAGTTGCTGCCCGATCAGCCAAGTTGTTTCTTGTGGAGCTCGCCCTGGCGAGTTGGTCGAATTCTGTGATTTTAATTGACGCGTTATGACAGATTTCGACCCGAATTTACTTAGTAAATTAGTATATTTTCATATTCTTATTGTAATTAGGATAGGATTTGCTTTCCTTGTGATTTGTTAGCTAGGATTTCTATTTCCATTCAAATTCTTATTCTTTATAGAATTAGGGTTTTATTATATTAGTATAAATAGAATACATAGCTGATGTATTAGGAGAACAACTGATTAATAAAAATTCTAGTGAGATTATTCTCCTTTGGTTCTTTAAGAACTCTCAAACTGTTCATGATTTTTCTGTGAAGTTCAATTATCGACTTATCATACAACAGATCATAGTTGTGTGTGGTGTCTTCTACCGCATCAATCGTCGATTGTACCAAAATTACCACTTCAACATAAGCGAGGGTCAAGGTGCCATTCAACGCAGAATTCCTAATACAAACAATTGTACAGAGATTACCGTTTACATATAGACGAGAGGTTAGGGTGTTATGAGCGATTCATCTTACAATTTTACTAAAAACGATTCGAGCAACAACCACCTCACGCAAGCGTGTCATAAAATCTATCACTTACGACTCTTTTCTAGAACTTATTATATTACAATTCGATTCTATATATAGGTTACGTCCCCTGGCCTAGGGAAACCTGGGTAACGGCATGGAGAATTTAACACCTTTTCTTTTCAATTCCAACAAAAAAATAATAAATAAATAAATAAAATCAGTTTTTATTCTTTCTTTATATAGTTATGATAGTCTGTTGCCACCTTACAGGATAAAACAGTGTACCTTTACCTATCAATTACTTTACTTTTAATATATATAAACCCTTTTCCCTCTCATTTCTGTATGCCTACAATATTCTAAGCAAATATCAACGCTTGATGGACAACACTAGCCACACTACTACTCCAAAGCCCGACTCGCCTAACCACTCTTCCTTGGAGGAGACGATCGAACATATCACAGCATCCTTTCTTAAGTGGAAACAAATAGTATATGAAAAAGAATTAATTGGCATATCGGAGATCTGATTCAAATACTGTCAGTCAAGTTAGCTTTAGAATTTAATACAGGCAACTAAGCTCAAGTGTTCATTAAACTAGGAACAGCAACCCCATATTCAATGTGACTAATCTTATCGAGAATAATCATACAGGTTAATATACATTGTCTGCTTATTACCTTAATCCCTCAAGGTATATGAAATCAAACTTAACCTGGCTATAAGTTTAGAGTGTAGCTATCTATATATGACGAAAATTCATCTCAATATTAAATGCGAACTCATATTGAGATACATGCTTCAAGTATCCGACTTATTTCAGCGTAGAGGATAGGTATCGGTATGCGCCAAATTGCAACTTTAACATGTATCACAAAATTTGAAATTATTTATATAAATGGCCATTTTCGACGAAATAACGACAACTCAGTGTAACATAATGGTTTCAAATCACATAAAAGAGAAATTAAGGCGTAAATGAGAATAACATCACTGAAAAATAGAACATGTTGAAAGTTATAAAAGGTAGACGACAAAAGAGAATAACTAGTTAAGAATAACTTAAAAAATATTGTATATAAAATTTACTTGGTTAAGTTAAATTGTACATATATAGCACCTAGTTAAGATATAACATTAAAAATAAAAAATATACTTGATATATATTTAGTTAAGT
This sequence comes from Panax quinquefolius, assembly GCA_020205615.1. Taxonomy (NCBI): domain Eukaryota; kingdom Viridiplantae; phylum Streptophyta; class Magnoliopsida; order Apiales; family Araliaceae; genus Panax; species Panax quinquefolius. The sequence continues at coordinate 38,547,357 of CM035161.1, read as the reverse complement.
TAAATATTACTTAGATTATAATTAACTTAATAACTGACTGTTAGAATATTATTTTAGGAACATAATTCTATTATATTATTATTAGAATTTGGTCATCAAATATGTTTGGTGCCAAGTGTCCACACATACTTCATCATTACTCAATTAATAACTTATATATAAGGCTTTAATTGTAATAACATAATAATAATATTCAATTAATACATCTACTTTATCTTGACCGCATACACCCCTCTATCAACAATATCCATTTTGAACCACCTAAAATCTAGATCCGAGCTGAACATATATAGGAACAAATGGGGGTCAACTATAACTGGAACTACCAACCCACATTCCAAATTGAAAAAAGAAAGTATGATATTTTGGCACAAACAAATTAAAACCGGATGGCTTAATTTCTCTAAGGTCAAGGTAATAATCTTTTTTCATTATAAAAAAACATATTCCAATACAATTCGTCCTAGGGCTTAGCGGAACCTGTAAAGGGGTGGGGGAATTTAACATCTCTTTTTTTTCAATTCCACTATAAAAAAGAAAAAAAAAAAGGAAAAAGAAAGATACGTCAATTACTATGACCTCCCTTTTTTTGTTATAACCTATCCTATTACTATTCAATTATACGGATACATTTCGTCCTAGGGCTTAGGGGAACAAGGGTAAGGGGCCGAGGGAATTTAACACCTTTTGTTCCCAATTCCACACACAAAAAAATATATATATATATATATATATATATATATATATATATATATAAAGGAAGAAGAAGTTCAATGATCGGTTTATAATTTTTTCTTTATGTAATTATCATAGTTTGTTGCCACCTTACAGAATACAACAGTATAACTTTTACCTATCAAATACTTTACTTTCAATAAATATACACCCTTTTCCCTCTCATTTCTGCCTACACTCTTCTAAGCAAATATCAACACTTGATGGACACCACACCACTAGCACCACTACTACTCCAAAGCCCGACTCGCCTAACCACTCCTCCTCTTTGGAGGAGACAATCGAACAATATATTGGCGACTTTGGCTGGAGGCAGCTCCTCCAAGTTGTGCTCATATCTCTCGCATGGGTATTCGACGCACAACAAGGGTTCATCAGTCCTCGGTTTATTTCCGGGTTTGGCAGGGCAACGATTGGAACATGTGTGCTCGTGCTTTCGTCAGAGCTCGTGGGGAAAAGGTGGCGAGAACAAGTGAGTACCATCGCATTCTTAGGGTTCATGCTAGGGTTTCTATCTTTACCGGCTATTGCATATTTGAATAGAGGCTCTATCTATGGACTTGCACTCCAGCAGTCCTCTACTGTTTACTAGTATATCTCTTCGTTCACGAATCTCCCAGGTGGCTTTTCGTGAAAGGAAAGAAAGAAGAATTTGTTACAACCCTAGAAAGTATATCACCACCGAGTAAGCTCAACAGCTTAACCCTAATTAGTTTTGCAGACATGCAGAAATCACCATGTTGGGTCGTGATATTTCTCCTATTGGGCCGAATGGATTGGGCCTACTTATTCAGTTAGTCCATTGGGTCTTCACTATTGGGTGTTGACATTATTGGGCCTAGTCACTTTATTATCTTTGTTAAGTCCTTCTAGTATCGGACCAAATCAGTGGGTCGACCCATCATATATTTAAATATCTTCACTTGGATTCTGAACTGGTGATGATGATAAAGATATGGCTAAGCGATATCTTACATGGCATTAATAAGGATTGAGACGGTTGGCGGTGGTGGGACGAGAGGGATGGGATTAACGGGTGTCGAGGAGGGTCGGTGTACGGTAAAACCGAGTCTGTAGTATATCATAGTGAGGAGGTCTTCACAAAGAGGTGCGTTAACGTTCACATACGCATACACACACGAGAGAATTATTATCTCTCTCTCAATACACTAGACATTACATCCTCCATCGTTAACCTTGCTTGTGAACACCGACATCGACTCTCACGCTTGAATTTATCCCCCGACGGTCCGGTAGTCGAGCTTTTGGTGTTATTTGTGTTTCTTGTCTGCAAGATCGGGGCATCTTACGTGATTGGGGACGCGACAAAAGATCTTAGCGTTAACATTAAGCGCTATTTAAGGAGGCGTTTTCTAGTGTTCTTGAGTTATCAATCACAATATTTCCGGTTGTTCTACATCGGAAGTTATGGCACAAATCGGGGTTTCGGTTCGAGAGCCCACTGGCGAAGCCGAAGATGCTTGGTCTTCGTTGGCGACAAAGAACATGATCATGGTCAAGGCAAGTAAAGGCACCACTTTAGAACTTCAAGACCAAGTGGTCGAGGCTAATGAAGATGGTGGCCAAGCGAGATAGAGCTTTGGAGGTTCTCTTGAAGCGAGGCGAGGATGTAATTTGAGCGAAGCGAGGAAATGGCCGAAGGCGAAGCAAGGATATAGTTGTGCGATTCATCGGATTGCAAGCCGAGGACAAAGCGTTCAATTATGTCCGACCGAAAGATGTGGTACGCCTAAAGATGGACAACCGTGAGTTGGAAAGCAGTCTATACACTTTGAGGACATGTCTTAAGGTGATCCTCATGACCAAAGAAGACCAAACAGCCATCTTCCTGATTGATCAAAGAGGGTACTCCGCCCTATTGGTCTTCGAGATTATGGTCGAAGCAGAGTAGATGAAGACCCAACAGCCATCTTCCTGATTGACCGAAGAGGGTACTCCGCCCTATTGGTCTTCGGGATTATGGTCGAAGCAAAGTAGATGAAGACCCAATAGCCATTTTCCTGATTGACCGAAGAAGGTATTCCGCCCTATTGGTCTTCGGGATTATGGTCGAAGCAGACCCAGAAGCCAAACTCCTGAGAATCCACTGAGGGCACACCGCACTATGGATACTTGTCTTCGGGGAAATCCATCTAAAGTTGCAGCTTTAGATGGAAAGCAGCTGAGGAGTCCGACAAAGCCGCTTTGCGATGCCAATGAAGCGAGCTCGTGGACATTGCATGTAGATGGATATTCTATTTCGGACATCGATCAAGAAAGGCTATCAAGGGTCGATCACAATAACAATTTCACTGCCGATGCATTATCGAAGTTGGCCCTCTGAGATGCTTATAACTTTGATGGCAGATGGCGTCTTTCCTTCGGATCAGATGCTGGCAAAAAAGACCAATTACAAGAGTGTCAACTTTGTTCTCATTGATGAGAATCTTTATCGAAGGACCTTTTTCGTCATCATTGCTCAAACATTTGGTTCTATCCGAAACAGAGTATGTTCTTCGAGAAATTCACAAAAACATCTGTGGCGATCATTTGGCCGCGAAGTTGTTGGCCTACAAAGCACTTCGGCAGGGATATTCTTGAAAGAACCGGGGATTCAGCACAGAAAGACTTCGGTGGCTCATCCACATTCACTTTTTTCACAACTGATCCTCTTCTTATTTGTCCTAAGTTCACAATGGTGTAAGGAGGTATGGTCGGACTCGCTGGCCATTCTATGGTAGCCTATCTATTTGTTGCCCAGCGTGGAAGACAAATCCTATGTTCCTTTATATTGCTTTTACCGAGGCGGTAAATCAATAGTCACCGAAGTAAGGAGGACGGGGTGGACTCTTTGACCATTCGATGGTAGCCTCTTCGGCAGAAGTGTCCTTATGGTTTTGTTATACCCTGCGTGGTAGACAAATTCCATGATCATCTTAATTTTGATTTCTCATGAGTGGTAAACAAAATGCACCGGAGTAAGGAGGTATGGGTCGGACTTCTTTGGCCATTCGATGGCAAATTTTATTGTCGAGAGTGTCCTTATGAATTTGTGACCCCGTGTGGTAGACAAATTCCATGGTCCTTATATCTTGGTTCCTATATAATTGTTCTACCCCGTGTGGTATACAAATTCCATGGTCCTTATATCTTGGTTCCTATATAATTGTTTCTACCCAGGAGTGGTAAACAAAGGTCCTTATATACTTGTTTACCCCGAAGCGGTAAGCAAGATCTTGTTGTTGCAAAGAGGATCAGCCGAATTCACCCTATTGACTGATCTGTCTCACACTCCGGTAACGATAAGTATGCATTACTTTATTTTGTTCAAGTGTTGAGTCCGGATTATATTATTATTGTTCTTAACTGTTATATAATTTGCTTGATTATTGACTAACAGTTTAAGATAAGAGGCACTTGCACAGTTTTCAAGTTGATTGATGATCAATTATTGACAAGAAATGTTCACTCATAAATAATAAGGCATGAAGTTGATATTTTAATATTAACTGTTCACAACAAGTTAGAATTTTTACAGAAAGTTCTACAGCTAAAGATAAGGAGAGGTCATCTTCAGGCTTCTTCCTTGTCATCGTCACCATCTAAAGAGTCTAGAAGAGATGGATCTACCTTGGCCCGAGCTTTTTCTTGTCTTTACTTCGGCAGATTTCATATCCTTTGGCATACATATGGACGATCTTATTGTTCAGCTCGACGAATTTTCTGTACTCTGCCTCGATCTCCTTACGAAAGTCTTCGGTCAGTGGCGGACCCAAATCTCTAAGGGCCCGAAGCTCTTTGAGCTCTTCTTCAAGCTTTTGACGATGTGCTAGATATCTTGCTTCTTTAGCATGGATATTGTTATTTTGCTTCCATGAGCTACGATTAGACTCGGTCAGATCTTCATTCTTCTTCGTCATTGTGATGACCCGATGAGTGGCCTTGGTCGTTTTTAGTTCTTCTTTGATTTTGTCGATATCCTTCCGAAGGCATTCATTGTTGAAGAGAGCAACATCAAGATTGATTTTTCTTTCACCAACACGAGACTTAGGATGGCGTTATCCTTGAGCGGTATTCTCTTGACTTTCTCTCAGATTCTCTTGACTTTCTCTTCGACTTTCTCTTCGGTATTTTCTTCGGCATCCTCTTCGGCTTTCTCTTCGGCATTCTCTTCGGTATCCTTTTCTGCTTCTTTGTATTTGAGATGGAGACACACGAATTAGCGTTTGCCTGCAGATGACCATTATTAGTCAATCATTTCAAATTGATGGGCAGCGAAGTGAATGAATAAATCAAAACTATCGAATTCCTTTAGTCCGTTATTTCATTCCTTCGTCCATCAGGTCCGTGATGGAATTATTGCCGAACCGGAATTTCATTCTATGGCTTGAGCTTCGGTAGTTGAAAGCTCTTCAATTGGTACTTCAGTTGAGGTCGGCGAAGATGAACCCTTTATGTTGCTATTTGATGTTCATCAGATGGACTTCGGTAAACCGTATTTTGGGCCTTTATTGGTCTTATTATAATTTCTTTTGTCCTGAACCGATGCCATTTATAGTTTCCTATTAAACCTCCTGTTTAATAAAAAACTAGGGGGCAATGTTGGGTCGTGATATTTCTCCTATTGGGCCGAATGGATTGGGCCTACTTATTCAGTTAGTCCATTGGGTCTTCACTATTGGGTGTTGACATTATTGGGCCTAGTCACTTTATTATCTTTGTTAAGTCCTTCTAGTATCGGACCAAATTAGTGGGTCGACCCATCATATATTTAAATATCTTCACTTGGGTTCTGAACCGGTGATGATGATAAAGATATGGCTGACTGATATCTTACATGGCATTAATAAGGATTGGACAGTTGGCCAGCGGTGGACAGAGGGGATGGGATTAACAGGTGTCAGGAGGGTCAGTGGCACGGTAAACCAGGTCCTGTAGTATATCATAGCAAGGAGGTCTTCACAAAGAGGTACGTTAACGTTCACATACGCATACACACACAGAGAATTATCTCTCTCTCAAAACACTAGACATTACATCCTCCATTGTTAACCTTGTGAACACCGATACTGACTCTCACGCCTGAGCTATCCCCCGACGGTCCGGTAGTCGAGCTTTTAGTGTTATTTGTGTTCTTCGTCTGCGAGATCAAGGCGTCTTACGTGATTGGGACGAGGCAAAAGATCTTGGCGTTAACATTGGCGCTAAAAGGAGGGCGTTTTCTAGTGTTCTTGAGTTATCAATCACAATATTTCCAGTTGTTCTACATCGGAAGTTATGGCACAAATCAGGGGGTTCTCGTTCGAGAGCCCCTGCTGGCTTCGAAGATGGTTGGTCTTTCTTTGGCGACAAAGAGCATGTTCATGGTAGAAGGTAAGTAAAAGGCACCACTTTAGAACTTCTAAAGCATAGAAGTGGTCAGGCTAATGAAGATGGTGGCCGAAGCAGATAGAGCTTTGGAGGTTCTCTTGGAGCGGAGAGAGGATGTAGCTGAGCGGAGCGAGGAGGTAGCTGAGCAGAGCAAGGATATAGTTGTGCAGATTCTTCGGATTGCCAAGCAGAGGGACAAAGCGTTCAATTATGTCCAGTCTGAAAGATGTGGTACGCCTAAAGATGGACAACCGTGAGTTGGAAAGCAGTCTATACACTTTGAGGACATGTCTTAAGGTGATCCTCATGACCAAAGAAGACCAAACAGCCATCTTCCTGATTGATCAAAGAGGGTACTCCGCCCTATTGGTCTTCGAGATTATGGTCGAAGCAGAGTAGATGAAGACCCAATGAGCCCATCTTCCGATTAATGAAGAGGTACTCTCGCCCTATTGGTCTTGGGATTATGGTCGTAAAGCAGAGTAGATGAAGACCCAATGACCATTTTCTGATTGATAGAAGAAGGTATTCCGCCCTATTGGTCTTGGGATTATGGGTGAAGGCACCCGAAGCCACACTCACGAGAATCCACCGAGGGCACCACCGTGGATACTTGTCTTCGGGAAATCCATCTAAAGTTGCGACGGATGGAAAGCAAACCGAGGAGTCCGACAAAGCCGTTGCGATGATTTCAATGAGCGAGAAGAGCTCGTGGACATTGCATGCAAATGGATATTCTATTTTGGACATCAGTACAGCAAGCTATCAAGGGGTCGATCACAATAACACTTTCACTGCCGATGCATTATCGAAGTTGGCCACTACAGATGCTTATAACTTTGATGGCAGATGGCGTCTTTTCTTCGGATCAGATGCTGGCAAAGAAGACCAATTACAAGAGTGTCAACTTTGTTCTCATTGATGAGAATCTTTATCGAAGGACCTTTTTCGTCATCATTGCTCAAACATTTGGTTCCATCCGAAACAGAGTATGTTCTTCGGGAAATTCACAAAAACATCTGTGGCGATCATTTGGCCGCGAAGTTGTTGGCCTATAAAGCACTTCGGCAGGGATATTCTTGAAAGAACCAAGGATTCAGCACAGAAAGACTTCGGTGGCTCATCCACATTCACTTTTTTCACAACTGATCCTCTTCTTATTTGTCCTAAGTTCACAATGGTGTAAGGAGGTATGATCGGACTCGCTGGCCATTCGATGGTAGCCTATCTATTTGTTTCCCAGCGTGGTAGACAAATCCTATGTTCCTTTATATTGTTTTTACCGAGGGCGATAAATCAATAGTCACCGAAGTAAGGAGGACGGGGTAGACTCGCTGACCATTCGATGGTAGCCTCTTCGACAGGAGTGTCCTTATGGTTTTGTTATATCCTGCATGGTAGACGAAATCCATGATCCTCTTAATTTTGATTTATCGCGAGTGGTAAACAAAATGCACTGGAGTAAGGAGGTATGGTCGGACTTGCTGGCCATTCGATGGCAGCCTTATTGTCAGGAGTGTCCTTATGAATTTGTGACCCCGTGTGGTAGACAAATTCCATGGTCCTTATATCTTGGTTCCTATATAATTGTTCTACCCCGTGTGGTAGACAAATTCCATGGTCCTTATATCTTGGTTCCTATATAATTGTTCTACCCCGAGTGGTAAACAAAGGTCCTTATATACTTGTTCTACCCCGAGCGGTAAGCAAGATCTTGTTGTTGCAAAGAGGATCAGCCGAATTCACCCTATTGACTGATCTGTCTCACACTCCGATAACGATAAGTATGCATTACTTTATTTTGTTCAAGTGTTGAGTCCGGATTATATTATTATTGTTCTTAACTGTTATATAATTTGCTTGATTATCGATTAACGGTTTAAGATAAGAGGCACTTACGCATGATTTCAAGTTGATTGATGATCAATTATTTGACAAGAAATGTTCACTCATAAATAATAAGGCATGAAGTTGATATTTTAATATTAACTATTCACAACAAGTTAGAATTTTTACTGAGAAAGTTCTACTGACTAAAGATAAGGAGAGGTCATCTTGGGCTTCTTCCTTGTCATCGCCGTCACCATCTAAAGAGTCTAGAATAGATGGATCTACCTTGGCCCGAGCTTTTCTTGTCTTTACTTGGCAGATTTCATATCCTTTGGCATACATATGGACAATCTTATTGTTCAGCTCGGCGAATTTTCTGTATTCTGCCTAGATCTCCTTACGAAAGTCTTCGGTCAGTGGCGGACCCAAATCTCTAAGGGCCCGAAGCTCTTTGAGCTCTTCTTCAAGCTTTTAACGATGTGCTAGATATCTTGCTTCTTTAGCATGGATATTGTTATTTTTTTCATGACTCGATTAGACTCGGTCAGATCTTCATTCTTCTTCGTCATTGTGATGACCCGATGAGTGGCCTTGGTCGTTTTTAGTTCTTCTTTGATTTTGTCGATATCCTTCTGAAGGCATTCATTGTTGAAGAGAGCAACATCAAGATTGATTCTTTCTTTCACCAACACAAACTTCCAGATGGCGTTATCCCTTCAGGCGGTATTCTCTTCGGCTTTCTCTTCGGCTTTCTCTTCGGTATTCTCTTCGGCTTTCTCTTCGATATTCTCTTCGGCATCCTCTTCGGCTTTCTCTTCGGCATTCTCTTCGGTATCCTTTTCGGCTTCTTTGTATTTGAGACGGAGACACACGAATTAGCGTTTGCCTGCAGATGACCATTATTAGTCAATCATTTCAAATTGATGGGCAGCGAAGTGAATGAATAAATCAAAACTATCGAATTCCTTTAGTCCGTTATTTCATTCCTTCGTCCATCAGGTCCGTGATGGAATTATTGCCGAACCGGAATTTCATTCTATGGCTTGAGCTTCGGTAGTTGAAAGCTCTTCAATTGGTACTTCTGTTGAGGTCGGCGAAGATGAACCCTTTATGTTGCTATTTGATGTTCATCAGATGGACTTCGGTAAATCGTATTTTGGGCCTTTATTGGTCTTTTTATAATTCCTTTTGTCCTGAACCGATGCCATTTATAGTTTCCTATTAAACCTCCTGTTTAATAAAAAACTAGGGGGCAATGTTGGGTCGTGATATTTCTCATATTGAGCCGAATGGATTGGGCCTACTTATTCAGTTAGTCCATTGGGTCTTCACTATTGGGTGTTGACATTATTGGGCCTAGTCACTTTATTATCTTTGTTAAGTCCTTCTAGTATCGGACCAAATCAGTGGGTCGACCCATCATATATTTAAATATCTTCACTTGGGTTCTGAACCGGTGATGATGATAAAGATATGGCTGACTGATATATTACATGGCATTAATAAGGATTGGACAGTTGGCCGGGTGGATGAGAGGGATGGGATTAACTTGAGGTGTCGGGAGGGTCGATTGGCACAGTAAGCAGGTCCTGTAGTATATCATAGCAAGGAGGTCTTCACAAAGAGAATGCGTTAACGTTCACATCGCATACACACACACAGAGAATTATTATCTCTCTCTCAATCTGGCTAGACATTACATCCTCCATTGTTAACCTTGTGAACACAAATCATCGACTCTCTCGCGTCGAAATTTATCTCGACGATCCGGTAGTCAAGCTTTTGGTGTTGACTACATTTCATTGTATGCGAGGATCGAGGCGTCTTTACGTGATTGGGGACGCAAGAAAAGATCTTGGCGTTAACACACCACATGTAGACATATACTCTGTCCTTGGAATCTTTTTCGAGAAAAAATGGGCTTTAAGGCGATTGACAGCGACTATGGTGCTTGGCTTCGGCATAGGACTAGCATATTACGGAACGCCATTAGGGGTCGGGAACTTGAAATTGGATATCTACTTGAGCACTACGCTTAATGCCTTGTTGGAGCTTCCAGCTACAACGGTCACCTTTTTCCTAATAGGAAAGCTTAACAGGAGAAGTTCAATACTAACACTCACTACATTGAGTGGGATTTGTAGTGTTATGTGTGTGATGATTAGGTCTACCAAATGGAAAGGAGTTCAAATTGGGATGGAGTTGGTTTCATTCTTGTGTACATGTACGGCATTTGACGTCCTATTGATTTACGCGTTAGAGTTGTTTCCTACGTGTATTAGGAACTCAGCCGTAGCAATAGTGAGGCAAGTGATGTTGTTTGGCGGGGTAACTAGTCCGCTGTTGGTTGCCGCCGGAAGGGGAAATGTTGTGCTTTCTTATGGGGTGTTTGGGTTGACGATCGGGATTTGTGGGATGTTTGTGGGGTGCCTACCGGAGACGAAAGGGGAAACTTGGTGATTCAATGGATGAAGAGGAACAGAAGGATAGGATAAAAACAGCAATAACACTTGATAATTGAGGTATTGGCATCTAAGAAAGTATTTTAGTGAGCAGATTAGCTCAATAGAAGTCATGTCTACGAAATCAATAATAACGTATTTCAAGGCATTTTCCATTCAGGATTTAAAATGTATTAAAAATGATTGGAACGTGATGATGTAATGATGGAATAGAGAGAGGTAATGATGGAGAATATACAAAAAATGGAGACTTTAATTCCATTTCATTTGCAGAATGTTTTTCCACAACCACCTTAAAAGATTTTTTTTTTAAAAAAAATTAGAAACAGCACAAAAGGCTGAAATTTTTTGAGCCTCAATATTTGAAAGAATACAAGTGGGAACTTCTTCCACCCAGTTGACAGGAAATAGATGATCAGAAAAATGAACTAATTCAGCCAACGCATGTGCGTACCAAAGATTGGGAAAAAAATCTTTAAATCCCAAAAAGGAAAAAATAAAATATCACAACATACTTTTTAAGTGGAAAAATTGAGTATATTAATATGAAAAAAGAATTAATTGGCATGTCGGAGATCTGATTCGGACAGTGTCAATCAGGTTAGCTTTAGAATTTAATATAGGCAACTAAGCTCAAGTGGTCATTAAACCAGGAACAGCCACCTCACTTTCAATAATGTGCCTAACAGGACAAATACGATAAATCAAACTTAACCAAAACTAACCAAGGGTTTGATGTACCAAACTTGGGCGAGCCCCCAAGACAGCTGATAGCAATTAAAAAAAAAGTATACAGATAAAGCATCCTACGCGATCAATATTTATTAATTCCAAGATAATAATGTAAAAACAAAAAGGGTGGAATCAGTCTATTGTGTTTTTTTCGTATAGGTGGATCATCATATCCCTTTTCTACTATTTTATTTGCAGAATCTTCTATTTTATTTTGGTCAAAAACCTCGGGCCTATTTACACACACTACAGGAATACAATGAAACCATGAACTTCACTTACTAACAGTATATATATAAGTCCCCATTTCTACCAATTACAATTACACCCTGAAAAAGCAAAATACATTTTTATGACTGATAATAGCACTACTCCGCTGCTCCCAAAGAGCAGCTCTGCTGAGCATTACTCCTCTTTCGACGAGACGATTGAATGGTACATTGGTGACTTTGGGTGGAGCCAACTTTTCCAAGTTGTGCTCGTATCTTTGGCATGGGTTTTCGACGCACAACAAGTGTTCATCAGCATTTTCACGGACCCACAACCAACATGGCACTGCATTCCCCCATTTAGTAGTGATGTCAACTCAACGTGCAGCACGGTCTCCAATGTTTGCCTGCTTCCCAGGAGTTCATGGTCTTGGGATTGGCCAGCACACGCATCGATTGTATCCGAATGGTCTATAGAGTGTACTGGTTCAATCACCACAGGCCTGCCGGCCTCGTCTTTCTACCTGGGTTGCCTGGCAGGAGGACTTGCTCTGGCGACACTTGCTGATTCCTCACTCGGACGCAAAAACATGCTTCTCCTATCATGTCTACTTATGTCTATGACCGGTTTACTTACCATAGTCGCAACCAACATTTGGGTGTACTCGGCATTGAGGTTTATTTCCGGGTTTGGCAGGGCAACTATAGGAACATGCGCCCTCGTGCTATCCTCAGAGCTCGTAGGTAGACGGTGGCGAGGCCAAATTGGCACCATTGGGTTCTTTTTCTTCACACTTGGGTTTCTATCTTTACCAGCTATAGCTTATGTGAATAGAGGCTCCTCATGGAGAATTCTCTACCTCTGGACTTGCACTCCAACATTACTTTACTGTGTACTAGTACATTTCTTAGTTAAAGAGTCTCCCAGATGGCTCTTTCTGCAAGGCCGCAAAGAAGAATTTGTCGCAACCCTAAAAATTATAGCAACACCAAAGAAATGCAGCAGCTTAACCTTAACTGCCTTTTCAGGCATGTCTATCGAACAACAAACAGGGAGTGTGGATTTATATTCTGCCATAAGGATCTTATTAAAGAAAACATGGGCTTTAAAACGTCTGGCAGCAGTTATGGTGCTTGGTTTTGGCATCGGAATGGTTTATTATGGTATGCCATTAGGGGTTGGCGATCAATCTCTACTTAAGCGTCACCCTCAATGCCTTATCGGAACTTCCTGCTACTATTGTAACCTTTTTCCTTATTGGAAAACTAAACAGGAGAAGTGCGTAGTTAGGGTTCACAATATTCAGTGGGATTACTAGCGGAATGTGTGTGATGATTAGGTCAAATAGATGGAAGGGAGTCCAAATTGGGATGGAGTTGCTGTCATTCTTCAGTGCATGTACAGCATTTGACGTGCTATTGATTTACTCATTAGAGCTGTTCCCTACGTGTGTGAGAAACTCGGCAGTTTCAATGGTGAGGCAAGCGATGGTGTTTGGTGGCATATTTAGCCCAATATTGGTTGCGGCTGGAAAAGGAAATGGGTTGTTGTCTTATGTGGTGTTTGGGTTGACAATAGGAACTTGTGGGCTATTTGTTGGGTGTCTGCCTGAGACAAGAGGTGGGACATTTTTCGACACTATGGATGAAGAGGTAACAAAGGAGACAGAAGCAGCAGAAACAACACCACCCAATCAAGGAGCCGTCTACGTCTAAAACTTAAACATAGCTTTCTCAATTTATTTTTTATCTTTATTTTAATAATTTTTATGTTTCATGTTCAAATAAACATCCATTATTTTTATGAATTGGGCAGAGTAACATGAATCAATTATGAGATCTCAACCTGACTCAACCTTTCACAATCATCTATCCTAAAGAATTTAATATGAACAACAACTTAGCTAAAATGGTCCTCTAACCAGCAACTATCACCTAGGTGCTTAACCTTATTATGGAACTTACTATACTCCTAAGCCCTAAGAATCTAGAGTCCCAGTGGAATAAGCTAATGAGCCAACTTGAGCAAATTTTAATTGTTGTTGTCTTATATTTTTCACTGACGAGTTGTTCATCCTAACTAAGAACAAAATAAAATAACCTTGAACACTTCTATAGACAGTGATTAGCTCACGTAGGGGAGGAAAAAAGTCTATAGCATCTTCTCAATTTAAACATCATGTAGTGACTCCTCTAACCGAAAACAAGTACTATAACTGATGCAGGACAAATTTAGGATGAAAGATTAATGGAAAATAAATTAGGATTTAAACTTCACGTTTAAATCACTAAGATCATCAACTCCACGGATCACTACTAAGATGGATAAAATACATCTGCGATTAGAATAAAATACCTCCAACGGTATGAATAATAAAATTGACTTCAATATCAATAGTCTATTGTGTAAATATGATTTACCTTTTTGTCCAAATCGATAAATAACCTAATAAAGAAGATTTCAAAATAAATATCTAATTTTAACTTTAACAAATTGCAACGTAGAGAATAGTCAATAAAAGCAGTTTCTACTTCTTTAAAAAAGTGATGAATCAAAAAATGATGAAATTGTGCAATACCATTGCCAAGTCTTGGGTATTCCAAGTTCCCAACTGTTCTCTAAATAAAGATGCAATATCTCACAAGCGATTGGACTTCAACCACCTCCCAAGTCCCAAGTAGAGACTTGCTCTGGGCATGTATCAAGTCAAATCCTGTATACTTCTTCCGCAGACTACGTTCAGCCCCGAATACAAATATTACAGTAAGCTGCATAAAAATGAGGCCCGATCCTGGAAACAGGAATACCTGAACCTGCAAAACTCATGAACTATGTAAGGCAACTTCTATCAAGCACAACAAGGAAATAAAGCCGGATGTATATCTGAGAAAACGTCCATCTTCCCTTATTAGAATAAATGAGCTGGTAAGAAAGACTCAAAACCATAATATTACGTGAGAAATAATAAAAGTACTAAACGACTCAAATATCCTTATTAATAGTTCCTAATCACTAATTAATATCCTAAGTCCTCACTAATAAATAAATTACATCAATTACTCATACTTGTGATCCCCATCAATAACACTGACAGGCACAACGATGTAGGTTTCGTGTCATTTTATTTTTCTTTCTATTGAATCCTTCAAGCCCTTATTGATCTAAATGAATTTTAACAGACCAACAGCTAGCAGTTATAGATGAAACAAACAAGAAATAACAACTCAGTATTGCAATAAGGTTATGAAGTAAAGTTCTAGGTCTAAAAAGAAGAAATAGATTGAACACTAAATAAAGCTAGCAAAGCTTCTGAAAACAGAGGGATGTAAATCATTAATTTCCACACAAATAAATTATATTAGAATTTATAATCATTAATCCATGGTTTGGGGCAAGCAAACATATTGAAACTTAAAATATTATATTTGGCTAGCTTAAAATATAAACTGGTTCAGTGTTAATAGCAGTCATAAGCATCTCCTTAAAGAACAAAAGTGTGCAACTAAAGCTCAGCACTTAAAATTACAAAAAACCATGGTACACAAAGTAATCAAACTGAGGCATGGTAACCATGGATTGAACTAGATGCAGCAAAACATCTGTTAGAAATTATTACAAGAATCAATTACATTTCAAAACCCTAAGAAATATGTTTCTTATAAGAAAATCCTAAGATCATGAGATAATAAGAGACTAAAGCAAAATCTCAGTAGCCAACAAGGATAATTTTAAGAGAAACAATCATCCTCATCGTACCTAGCAGCCCTCTTATCTGAGATATCATGAACTCTAATGAAATTGTGAGCACATTTCATTCGGTTTATCCAACTTGATCACTTGTATTGCTGTGAGACCTTCCAGACCAGCTTATCCATGAACTGGCATTTCTTATCAAAACCCCAACCTGGGTTGCTCTGCAAAACATTTTTTTGATGAAGGAAAACTAAAATAAGAAGTAGCTTCTCAAAAGTAGTAATAATATAAAACAAGTGTAACACGGGAAAATTGAAGAATTCTTCAAAAAGTTCTTTTGCTTTAGTGCTGTAGTCCTTGTTTTCTCTGCAGATTCTATAAAGTTTTGAAAGGCAAATATTAAATGCACCAAAATTGTGTATCCGATGACGTGCCAAGGTTATTATTGAAAATAAAAAGTATTTAAGTCCTACTCCATACCAAAAAGATATCCCTACTTTTTCTGTTGACCTTTGTTTTTTTTTCCACGCATATCAAGTTTTGCATAAGATACAATCAGACATAATTTTTCTTATTTTTTTCAATATGCGACTTTAATGATTAAGATTAGTAATTGAAAACAAGGACTACTTGAACAGTATCATTGTATGTATTAAGTGATTTGAATATAAGCGTGTTTGAGAAAATATACTCAATATTTCCTTGCAAATTCGGCACCATTTGCAAAAGCACAAAATTTTAAGCATGAAAAGTCTAACTCGTTGCTTAACACTTGAACACAATCAGCTGGATAATTTAATATATTTATTAAGATAAAAAATTTACCCTGAAATAATGAAGCTATGTCCACCGTCTCATTCATTCTCTCTCTCTTTCTCTTTTGTCCATGTTATTTACATTGCCTTTCTCTCTTAGACACTTATCACTTTTTTTTATTTTGACAAAAGATTTGCATTGAAGTTCTCCATTAACTGGCTGAGTATAACTTCACAATGCTAAACATGTAAGAGATTTCAAGAGATCCTCACTGTGGTTACATATTACAATCAAAGAAGATGCACAGGGTACGAGAGATATAATATAATGATTCAAAAACAAAGAAATAATCTGTTTTTATTCAAATGATTCAGGTATGAACTAGATGGCATGATGTTTTCATTTTCAAGTTGTAACCACATTGTTTTCGAAAATTTTTTATTGTAATCTGAACTTAAACTCTAGACTGTGAGGATGATTCAAATATGAACTAAGGTAGTGTTTGAATGTAGATGGCATGATGTTTTCACTTTTTGATTGAATGCCTTGTAATCGCTAAGATTTAAAATCAATTATATACCATTCGTAGTCTCCATTGTTTATATTACAAAAAATACAATTTGAACCCTATTTCTCTCCCGTTTCATTCACCCATTTCATTCACTTTGATCCGCCGCGCCTCTATCTGCCCGCTCTTCTCCTTCGCTCAAATCCTAGATCTTTGTTCTTGAGGAAACTCTGTGTGTTTGAATCTAAAATTTCCTGTTTTGTGATTTTTTGACGTTGTTGAGTGCGATTTCTTTGTTTCGAAGTTTTGTGATTTTGTTGATCTTTTTGTTGTGCTTGAGATTTTATTTTTAATTGCCAGATTTTCTTGCCTTGGCTCTGTGATTAATGTGTGTGTTTTGAATACATTGTGAACTGGGAGTGTTGTTGATAGTATAACAGAAATTATAACAGAGTGTGGTTATTATCAACTCTCCTTATTCCAATAACCCGTTCTATTCCATTTTTCTTTCCTCTAACTGCCGAACTATATATACTCCAAATATAAGACCAAATCTTCTTGGGCTCTTTTAATCACCAAATTTGGCAAAGAGGTAAAGCTCAAGAAATTTACATTAGAAAGCAATTAAACAGGGTAAGTTAGCAATTACTTGAAGACTGCCTGCTGTCTTGGCTGGGTAATGTGAATTGGAAATCTGGTTAGCTCTCATATTGGAACTTCCATGAAATTAGAAGTTCTAAACCATACCCACAAGCTAATTGCTAAAATGTTCAAATGAAGAACTTTTCCAAAAATCTTGTTTCCTTATATTTTATTTCTAACATATTTGGTTGCTCAAATTTGACTTGAGATACTGATCAAGAATATGATTATGGTTGTCTTCATTATGTCACTAGATATCAAAATTCTTTTCCTAGATGTATAGATACTTTGCAAGTGAACCTTTAATCAATTATTTTGAGAGTTGATGGATGTAATCTTTGTTACCAAATATGAATGTTAATAATTATTATTATATTTTAATGATGTAAATTCTTTTTAAACCAGAGAGTTGAGGGATATACTCTAGAGGAATAGACTACGAATACAGAATGCTTAGACGAAGATGGCGGTTTTGTGCATGCTTAGCTACTAGTTTTTCTACATACCATCACTACATGCTTGTTCATTTTATTTATCAGTTATCACACTACAACAAATTATCAGAAGATATGATAGTTAAAATCAGAAGATAACAACTCAACCTGACAATGGACATGTTATAAATATACAAATTTGAGCTTTTGCCAAAACATGGATTGGATTTTTTTATATATAAAATAATATTCAATTAAAATGATTAATCAGATTTTTTCATTTCCTAATTTTCCCCAGATTTCACCCTTCATTATTTTCCAAATTTGCCAACAAGTTCAGTTTTTGGGATGTTTTCTAAATCATTTCATTAGCATTCTCAATTTCCTTCTGTAGTTTACGATTTTATAGATAAAGTTTACACCTTTTGGTGTAGATTAGTGTTCACCATTTTGTTATCATTGAATTGCAGCAATAGTGCATATAGTACATGTATATTTATTTGAATTTGTAAGGGTATTGTTAGTTTGGGGTTCTGGATACAAAAAAACCTATCCCATAATCTGTTAATAACATTTTGTGGGGACTTTGAAGAAGTTCAGTTTGAGGTAAAAAAGTCTGGAATTTGTAACTTGTTTTGGTAGTTGCTATTATTTTGAGACCAAAATAGTATAGTTGGCTACTTATTGATAGCCTTGTGGCAAAATGAGGGATGGGCGCAGCCTAGTGGCATATTCCAAATGGGCTCTAGCCCAATGCATGTCCATTGACAATGGACATGTTCATTTTATCATGTTATTGTTTAACACCTGACAAAAAATGGAAACATTATAAAAGGTTAACACCTGCCCAGTCAAAATGCAGTTTTCTCTCTCAGCTGTTGTATGTTATATGTATTGTAGTCTATAAAGTCTAATTTGTTCAAACTATTTAACAACTGTTTGAAGTTAATTTAATTTGTATGGTTGAATTATTATGCTATGTTGATATTTTTGGGACATGATATTTCATTTTATTTTATCATATTGTGGTCAAAATATTATAAATATGTATTTAAAATACTATCCAGACCGATTATCAAAGCAGGTTTTGTTTAAATTGTTAAAATGTTCCACTGTTAACATTTTGGGAAAATTAATTATCAAACAGCATTTTTTCATTCGACACAATTCTATTCAGATACTCTATATTATTTAGAGCGTCTGTAGAAGTCTTAACACTGGTTTTATCAAACACCACCTAAACCTCAAATAGACCCACCTCTAGACTGTCTTGTGGACTAATCTTCATATGTATCCCGTCCGTGTTGTATCCGTATCACGTAACCATATTGATGCTCCACAAACAGAAACATTCATGTACTAAGACAGACACCAAGTAGTATTCCTATATATTAGCAAGTTTGTAGAAGTTTCCTTGGTGATACAATACAGTCATGGATACTAAAAAAGCTACCTTTATGCCTCAAAAAATGAACAGGCTTAAAAGGTGGATTAGTAAAATCATTTGCAAGTATGCCAACCTGAGAGAGAGAACAGCACGATCAGTAAACCGCTTTACAGAATCAGGTGCATTTTTAGGGAGTGTTTTGCAACTCTTTTCAGTTCTTCCTGTTGTTTCTTTGCAGTTACCCTGTCAGGTCCGCTATAGTAATCCACAATTTCTTTCATAAGGGGTACTTTCGCCATTGTTTCTTCAATGACTTCCTGGGAAAGTAAAATGGTAATATCACCAATAATAGGTCAGTTACAAAGAGAAAAATAAAACTAAACAAAATAAATAAGTTACTCATGAATATGGAATGGCAAATTGGAATAAAAATAATAATAGTTCTTTCATTAAGTGAAACTGTGAAAGAACCAGAGCTTATTCAGAATAGTGCTTGAAACTTGAAAGAACTCATATTTTAAGCCAACCTTAGTACTGCATAGTGGTAGAAGTAGAATTATTGCCATGGCATTTAAGGAAAATGAGGTTCAATTCTTATCACAAAAACCAAAATGACTAAATGCAAAAAAAAGAGCCCACAAAAACAAATTAACTACCAGAAACAGCCATAACCAATGCAATGCAATGCCACCCGAATAACTAGAGAAAGAGAGCAAATAAGGATTCATGTAGTCTGCAAGACACTATCATTTGCTAGTAACAAGTATTTGATAATCCGTTTAGATTCTAGTTTAATGAAGAATGTTTTAAAGTCTCTCAAGACCTTCTCTGCACAAATAATTTCTCAAAAGGCAAATATAGTAAATGCATAGGAAATTAAACATCCAGCATATTCTATAAACATTGCATTCACACTCATATTATAGGTGATGTATGAATCTTAAAACAGTCTGCGCAAATTTTCCAGAGGTAAGAGCAGAAAAGAGGTGCATAAATTTGAGGTGATCAACTAGAGAGGTCATGATCATCTTATTCTAATTCATTTCTGATGATCTATAGCAGCTTTGAAAATTGTAGAAAATTTTGCCACCAAGAGCAGTTCAAAATAGAAAGAAAAGAAAATAGTGTATTTATACACTAACTTAGTAACTTCATAGAACAAAGCAGAGATTTATAATTTTTTATAAATATAAATAAAATAAATGATAGTTGTCATGCTAACTAAGAGAATCATATCTTAATTCTCTAAGTACCACATGATATCATATATAGATACACACTAATGTTAGCAAAGCAAGGCCAGAAATATTAAACAGGTGGGAAAATATAGAGCAAGTGAAGAAAGGCTGGTTTTTCACCTCCCACTCTTCATGACTTTGAATATTCTCATACGCCATGAGGACAGGCTTCATCTTCTCCAAAGCATCGCGAAGAGAAATGGGAGGCTTCTCGTCAATATCAGGATTGCTTTCAAAGTCCCCCATCATGTACTCCGGCTCACACTCAATCTGCACACAAGATCATCAAAATTATACAGCATGAACAACCTACATTGTTTATTCATAAAAAAATGACTTAAATGTAACACAATAATTACCATGTAATTGGTAAGCAAAGCATCAATGTAAGCATCATCATTAGGAGAAGGAAACACATTGCTACTCATCTCTTCAAAACCTTCAACCAATTTATTCATAATATCAGGCCCAACCCTATTAGCCAATTTCTCCCCATCAGCATCATCATCATCCCCAAGGAACAATCCACTATCATAATCATCATCTTCTTCCTGCTCTCGACGCCATGCTCCTCTTCCCCTTCCCCTTCCCCTTCCCTTTCCCTCTCATACCTCTTCCTCCTTGGCCGCCTCTCCCTCCTCCATCCTCCACTCTTTCTCTACCCTCACCAGTTCCATCACTCCGTGACAAAATACCCATGGCCTTCTTCAATGCATCTTCACGGCTTAACTTTTTTGATGGGGCTACAGTGCTATCTCTCCTTGTTGCCGCATCTGTGGGCTCCGGTTGTCAAGCTTGGATATGCCGGTTTTCTTGCTTCATTTTACTCTCACCGCCGCCACCGCTAGGAATTGGCTTTCCACGGCCAGCACCGGATAACACCGATAAAATACTAGAAGGGAGATTACTCTCCCTAAGGTCTCTACCCAATTTGCCAATAACTGGGGATTTTGAAGCAGATGCAGTAGATTTTGCTTCTTCTTCTTCCATTCTAATAAATTCTTCCATTCTAGTAAAGAAATTGGGTTTTTTGGGTCCGGAAGGGAGATTACTCTCCTCAAGGTCTCTACCCAATTTGCCAATAATTGGGGATTTGGGAGCAGATGCAATATATTTTGCTTCTTCTTCTTCCATTCTAATAATCTCCTCAACGTCTCTGCCCAATTTGCCAATAATTGGGGATTTGGGAGCAGATGCAGTAGATTTTGCTTCTTCTTCTTCCTTTCTAATAAAGAAAATGGGTTTTAAGGGTCCGGAATCTTGTGCGTCTGATTGAGATGGAATCGTTAATCCACGCCCACGGCCTACGCCATGACCCGAAGAAATTGGAGGGCCGGAGTTCTTACTGGCAGTGATAACACCATGGTCGTGACCAGAACCGGTGGGAATCGGAGGAGAATCATTTTCTACTCTGAAAATGGGTTTCCCCGGAGTTGTGGCTACGAAATCGAAGGAGGGCCCTCCTCCGCGGCCTCGACCTCTGCCGCCTCCGCCACCAGTGGAGGTGGAAAAAGGGGTTGATAGGTCGCCGACTTGTTTTCCAATGGGATTTGAGAATCTCACTAAGCTTCGTCTCATGGTGGTGTTAGTAAATATGACTTCGCTTATCTAGGTTTGAGATTGAGGTTTAATGTTCGTGACTCTAGCTTCGGTCACTTTTTCCTCCCTTGGGTTTTCAAATCAAGTTTCTTCTTTCTTTTTTCCTTCTCTTGTTATCTCTACAAAAGAAAGTTAATTTGGAAAATTAAATAACAATAATTAAAAAGTTTCTAAAATAATTAATCTAGAAAAATAATTTATATGTCAATAAATATGTGACAAAATTAAATTATATTTAACGTTAAAAATTAAAATAAAATAAAAAATAGATCATTTTAATTAAGATAGATAAATTTTTTAAAAACTCATTTTTCTAATGTCTTAACTATCGGCATAAATTTGATTTATCTCAAACTTTCACCCGGATGATTTATTAAGTGAGCGGAAAATTCAAAATCATTTATATTTTATTAGATATATATATATAGGAACTAATATTTTACATAAAAATTGTTATTTCCACATAATCCCTCATTAATCTTGAATAGATTTCACCTCCATGTGAGATGTGAAAATATCAATTTAACATGTGAAAATATTAATTTCTATATAAAATTTAACTTTGATCTCTACTTAATAATTTAATCATGTGAATACAAAATACATGCAAAATTATGAAAATTTTAGGTTGTAGAAGCGATTAAATTTCTTGATTTTTTTTTAAATTAACTACATGACATATATCGTCACTAGATGATGTCAAACAATAATTTTACATATTGTTATTATATAATTTATTCTCGTATAAATAATACTTCATTTTTTAAAAATAATCTTATTTAAAAATTTATAAAATTTTAAAATATATTTTTTAATAGTAATATAAAAAAATAGTGAAATTGTGTTATTATATTTAGATATATTATATCATTTTATACTATTAGTCATTTTAGATCATGCAATACTCAATTATCTATTCATTTATTTATCACCAATGAGGGAGTGGGGTGTGGGTGTGGGTGGGTGTGGGAAAAAGAAAATCAAAATAGTGAAAAGAAAGAAAAGTGGAGTAAGGGAGAGAGAATCAAAATAGTGAAAGTTTGGTGAGAATTTTTGAGGGGAATCAAAGATAGTGAAAAGATGAAAAAATACCAGTGCTGGTAAGAATTTTATGGCCAAGTGGAGTTTTTTTTGATCGGAAAAGATAAATATTTTAAGATTATGTGTTTTTGTTGCGAGTTACGGATAACTATAATTGATAATATTTTAACAATTTATTTATATTATGAGCCCATTCAACAACGATTTGTTTTTAAATGATTTAAAATTAAAATATAAGTTAACTTATAAATAATTTTAAGTTGTGACTTAAAAGTAAAAGCGTTCGACACCAATTTGACTTATAAGTCAGAAATAAAGTTAAAACAAGTTCTTCGGCTGATAATAACTTATAAATTAAAATCAAATATAAAGATTACTAAAAAGTACATTAATAAAAAGATACATTATTGATTTAATATCATATCATTAAATAAAACATTAAACAAATTCTCTAAACATATCATCTACAATCTTATTCCAAGTTAAATATTCTTAATGCAATATTAACCATTACTAAAAGTAGATCCACCCTAATGTACAACATCATCATCACCACTGAAGGCGGATCAGAATTTTTCTCAAAAAAGTAATTTTAATTATTTTTGTAATATTGATAATTTTGAAACTTTTGAATTTTGACCACACGTCATGAATGTCTAAATTAATCAAAATACAAGTATACAACAACCCCAAACAAACAATTATTTTATGCAATGTAAATAGAATTATATAATATACAACAAATAAATATTCATTTTTTGTAATCTTAATAGGCCCCCTCGCATTTTGAAAGGCGCTTAAGCCCTCTAGGGCGCCAACTTTGCAAAAAAATTCTCTAAAAAAAATTAGGTGGGGTACAAGCGGGAGAGATTTTTTATTTTAATAACTACTCAAACGAGATCTTAATATATTTATTTTTCAAATGATTTACCATATTCATAATACATGTTGTAGCATGTCAAAACAACAAGAAGTGAACAATATCAAGTCAAATGTATAATTTTATTATAGTTGTACTTTTTTGAACTAGTACTAACTTCAAATTATATAAATGATAATACATTTATAATATTTAGTTAATTCAATATAATTCTTAAATTTATTTTAGTTTCTTAAGTTTTAATATTGAATTAAATTCTTGAAATTTTAAATTTTATTATTTAATTAGCAATCTTATTTATGAATAAAACTAATACATTAAAATATGTTTGAATTTTGAACAATTGCATGTTTGTGTTTGAACTTTGACATTAGCAATATGGATATGTGTTTGAACTTTAAGCAAATGCTTTTATTATCTTTATTATAAATTATTTTGCTTTATATTATTGTTTTGTTTGGATAAATATAAGATAAAATATTAAAATTAGCTTAAAATAAAAAATTCCGCCTAGGCCCCGCCCAGGCCCCCTAGGCGCTAGGCCCCCCTCGGCCGCTTGCCTCCCGCCTAGCGCCTTTTAGAACATTGATATTCATAATCCAAACTAAAAAAAGAATTTCAAAATAAAATACATTTAGATACAATTTAGAAACTTATTTCGGTTACTTGTCATAATTCAATTTGAATGATTCCTCAAATGTTCAAAGCTTCAAACCAAATTTGTTTTCTATATTCAAACAAAATCATGAATTAATTTGTGCCCCCTTGATTTTATTAACTTATATTTCTGGCCCAACTCCTATATCTAAAAAAAAACTCAGCATATCCGCCTCTGATCACCACCACCAATATCATCTTGACGATATCCCCCTTTTCATTACTTAAAATGCATTGTTTGAGTTAGCTCCCACATTCCCCAACTAAAACAAATCTTTAAACTTGAAGAGGGATAATTTTTATTCTCTTCAAGAAATTAGTCTTTGACAGCCTTGAACATATACAACACTGAAGATTAACAAATTTAACTGGAGAAACTTTAAAATTTTGAATGAAATGAATTTGCACATAAAAGTTCAACAAACTTTAACTGCTAATTATATAAGATGTGAAATCAACTAAAAGTATAGAGTTCCATCACTTCCATGTATATATGATCATATTTACATAAGCCAATAAAAGTCGAAGTATGAAAAACACAGATAACACATTGGCTTTTCAATTAAAAATTGTAATTTTCAAGTTGTAGGGTTTTTTCTTCTTTTTTTTGTCAAGTTTTTTCAGTATTCATATAATTCATTTCAGTATCTAGTTGTGCAGAAACTATATTCACACTAAATACCATATATACCTGATTTTCTTCCAAATCAAATTTAACTGATACCTAAATATTCAATAAGATTCTTATTTCTGATATCATATGTTTGAAGGTGTGCGATTTTGTCAATCCATAAAAGTAAAGTAGCAAAAAACCAAATTATAATGCGAAAAGACCTCTAAAATTTAAACACAGAAATCCAGATTGTGTTTACCAAAGCCACTACATCAGACCACAAAATGGACTGCTCAAAATGGAAGAAACGAGAAGGTAACAAAGTAAGAACAACTCCAACACTTATGATCAAACAACGTGAAGTTCCAGAATCTAGATATATTATAGTATTTGCTAAACCATATAGTTGATTAGATATTAGATATGTAGAGACCAAAAATACCAACTATTACCAAGACATTACACCACTAATCATTTCTATGAAAAAATAATGTAGAATTCTTTTGGGGAAAAACAATCCATGTTTGTTTCCAAATCACAAGGGATCTAGAAATGAAAAATCCATATAAAAAATTCCAAACTTTCTTCATTCAAGATAAAAGTAGGCCACAAGCAACTCCATCAGCCATAGAAAATTAAATACTACCATCAGAACAAAGTTCTGAACAGGATATATACTAATCAATTCACAAATTTGAGCAAACCCTTGATATGTTACTAAGGAAATGATAAAACTACCAGATTTCTCTCTAATAATGATTGGGAAGTAGGATCAATGAAGAACCCATGCAATTAAACCTAATAATTAAAATGAAAACACCAAAACCATAAACAGAATTAAAGCAGAATGAATTGTATAATATATTTGTGAATTTACATATCACAAATGTACCGATAGTACTGCGATCCGGGAGGAATTGTAAGCCGAAAGAGAGACTGACCCAATCGAGCGAGAGAGAGTGATTCAGCAATGACTTATTTTAAAATGACAAGTTAAAATATAAGTTATATTAAGTTGTGACTTATAATCAATTTAACTTATAAGTCATAAATTAAGTTAAAACAAGTTATAAAGGTGTTCAGCTGATAATGATTTATAAGTTAAAATCAAATGTAAAGATTACTAAAAAGGACATTAATAAAAAGATACATTAATTCAATATCATATCATAATAATCATCCACAATTTCTTTAAATAAAACACTAAACAAATTCATGCAAACACTTGTTGCCCATATTTAAGAAAAAGGAACTGAAATTTAGAAAGAAAAAAATATAGAAGCATTTTGAATATTTAACAAGTACTAAGCACCATGACCATCCGTGTATACACATACGGCATCAGTAGCACAAAGAAAGGTAGTCACATGAAGGTGGACAGAGGGAGTGTATAAAAGAAGTAAAGAACAGTGAAATGGCCATCATGAAAATCCTTGAAGATGATAATAGGATGTAGAGGTGTATAGTTAAACACATATTGTGACAAAGACATTATCTAATCTGTAATGTATAGGTAAAGTGAAAATATTCCCAAAACCATTTCATGCAAACACAGGCTGCCCATTGACATGAAGACATGCATATTCTGTGTAATTAGCAAGTTTTGTTTATTAAAGAAATGAGGTTTACCAGCAGACAGGTAACACAATCGCATAAAAGAGCATCATGTTGTTTAAAACTGATTGAGTTAATTTATGCTTCCTGATCCAACTGATCAATCACTAGTGACATGGCCATCTTTATAAACATAAGCAGCAACTACTAAGAGAATAAAAAGGTTTATACAAAATCTAAAACTGCAGTTTCAAATAAATCAGGACTACCTAAGTTACCAACCAAATTGAAACACTTGCAATTGCATTACAATTAGTCAATTAGTAAAAATAGAGAATATAGAAGAGAGGTGGGCAATTAAGCCAAAATGGTACCACAACATATACTCAGTTTCGGTGTGTTTGTTTGTGATAAGAATCAATCTCTTGAACTTGTATGTTTGTTTTATAAATTTCAGTTTCTTTTACCACCCTTCTTTACAACCCTGCAAAATTCCCAATTACCCCAAAAATTAGTAACGTAAGCAGCACTATTCTAATTAGTTTACACACTGACTGGCATATAACCATTACTCAGTAACTTAGAATTATATAACCTTCAGCACAAGTGTCACAAGGTTTGGATTGTATCACATAGAACTAAAGAAAAGGAGCTCCGCAAAAAACACATCCTACCAATTCAATTGCACAGGATCAAGCATATCCAAATGTACATAAAAATTTCCGCGTGAGAGATCAAAAAAACTCTTACACAAAAAAAACTCTTAAACACAATTTCAGCGTGAATTTTTGTTTCCGTAAAATTATACTGTACTAATTACACTGTACTAATTACTCCATGTCAAAAAAAAGTTCAAATTGAGAAAGAAGAAAATAATAAAAAAATGTTACGTAAAAAGATTCTTCTTTTATTGATAATAGTATAAAATGACAAATTTGCAAATGGAACTCTTTGTGTGGACCGGATGGAGCACTTTTGAAGTAATCTGCTTTTCATACACTCTGTTCTATCAGCAACCAACAGAACCAAATTATATTCCACAGAGAGTTTTATAGCAGCAAAAGTAATTGAACTGTCTAGCTAAATAACAAAGCCGCTAGTAATTCAAGAAAAATTTGCTTCAAAGTTCAAATCAAGAAAAACTTGCTTCAGAGTTCAAACACAACCAATCATTACCCAAAATTCATCAAACTTTTGTTATTCCACAGAACAATTAACAACCCAATTCTAACACCATTGAGCAAATTAAAGAGGAATTGAATCGAAAGCCACAGGCTCTGAAACTACAGTCAAAATTAAAGAGGTAAAGAAGAAGAAAAATCACATGCCAAAGATTCAAACATAACATAATACACATATATATACATATCAAATATATGTTCTAGGGTTTGGTACCTAACAGTAATCGAAGGAGTAGCAGCAATCGAATGAGTAAAATGAGTAGCAGGAGTAAAAGCAGCGGAGGGAAGGAGGGAGAAGTCAATAAATTGACGGATCGCGCGCAGAGCAGAGCCGGAGTACCAAACGTTGTGTATTTTGTTTACGTTAGAAGAGAAGGAGATCAGGCTTTTTAGGTTTGAAGGGTAATTAGATGTAATTTAGCAAAATAAAATGGGCAAATAGACATTATATTTTGGTTAAATCAGCTTATTGGGAAAGACTTATAAATTATTTTTAAATAAATTATAAATAATTATTTATTAATTTTAACTTATAAGTCACAAAATAAGTTGCAGTCAAACAATACAAAATATCTAATAAATTGATTTTACCAACTTATAAGTTATTGCTGACTAGGAGAATAACAAAAAAAACTTGGTTGAGTTAACTTGATTTTTTGGTTGATCATGAGTTGACGAAGTGAATATTTTTTTTAAGTTATTTATGCAAATAAACACTAAAAACTTTATCCAAAAACTAAAACGTATTTATTATATCAAAACTCATATTATATCCTCTAACAAGAGTTTTTTTTCCTTTTATTTTTGTGTAAATTTATATATTGCTTTTCTAAAACTCAGATTGTTAGTTGATTTTTTATACTCATTTTGTTTTAAAATAAAATTATTATTGACTTTTTTAAAATTATTTTAGATATTTTTAAATTTAAAATTTATATAAATTTATTTAGTTTTAGTCTGTAAACTATCTAAAATATCTAAAATTATTTAATAAATTCTAAAATAAAATTTTATTATTCTATAGTAGTAATATCATATCAATTTAAAATGTCTCAAAGTAATGTTTAAAAAATCAATAATAATTTATATTTTAGAAAGAGGAGAGTACTATATATGATATTACCATAATATTAACAGGACTAAAAGACAATTTGCACTCCAAATTTTATATCATTGTTGATTTTTGCACTCCAAACTTTATATTATTGTTGATTTTTGTACCTCAAATTGAAAAATGTATCTAAGTACACCCCAAACTTCAATTACACTAAACAAAAAATACACTTTCTTCACTTAAGTGGTCAAAAGTGACCAGCTAAGACACACATGTGGATCTGAAAGGGTATTTAAGTCTTTTTCATATCTTCTTCGTCAGCTAATTCCTCTCCTGTTTCTTTACCAAACCAAACCAAACTAACTTCCCCTGTTTCTCCTGGTTAAGTCAATTGCTACCAATTTCAGCCACAATCATCCCACTCAATAACCCTCAACCCAAATTTTTTATCAATAACCTTCAACCCAAATTCTAACAAATCGTGATATCTAACTAGTCTCCGTCAAAATTTTATTCACACCTCATCGTCATGAATACACATATTTCATCACCTTTGAGAGTTCTAACGCAAATTTAGAAATTAAGAGTTGAAAAAGTCATTAGGAGATGGTAGTGGTTTGTCGAGGGAAGGGTGTTTGAGCACGGGGAAGGCGGTGGTTGACAACGATGGTGGTGGCGGCGGTGGTAGGCAAAGTGTGTGACAGATTTGGGAATGTAAGGTTTCGAAGTACGTACATCAATGGTATCATTTTCTTCTTTCTTTTTTGTGTTGGATTTGAAAAGGGGCATATAGTGTGTGTGTGTGTGTATATATATATATATATATATATATATATATATATATATATATATATATATAGGAGATATAGAGAGAGAAAGAAGTGCTGAAGAAACACATCTCTTCTAGCAATTTTGTTCATCTTCTCTAGATAGTGGCAATTTGATTGAAAGGGATAATCCTGGAGAGAGAGAGAAAGATAATTCTAAAGAGAGGGAGAGAGTGTGACGCCCCCAAAATTAGGTATACGCCACCCATCTTGGGTCGCCACTTACATGGTACATAAATTCAAATACAACTTACTTAATATAACATGCTGTAGGTACAATAACGACAAAAACCGTGAGTTTGAATACAAATATTGTCTACTAGATATTATACAAACTCAAAAGGAGTCCTCATTACAACTATTATCACACTATTTCATGAATAGTGAGGACTACTAATGCTATCCTCTCGGACCATTACTTCGCTCCTCGACTGTCTCAAATTTATGTTCTCATTTCTCAAGAGAATAAGTGAAAGAAAGGGTGAGCTCAACTAGCCCAAGAAGAAATATTATGACTAAGATAATGCGAGAATAAATTATCATTAGCCTTCAACAAAGATGTTAAACCGATAAAATACAATAGACAACGGTTTAATCTGCAGTGGAATTAGCAATCCATTAAAAGAGTCAGTAGAGAATAAAGTCTACTATCTTTTAGGTTTTAAAAAGGTTTTCATCAATTTTTATCACGAGACTCATTTAATAAATAAACCACCACATCTAATCATCCCCGTACTACACGGCCAAGGATTTTCATCAAATTATCAATGGTCATGACTATACCGAATCACCCCGGTCATAATCATACCAAAAACTATCCATCATCGCATTACAAAGCCACCGAGGACTTTTGTCACATCATTTATATCAAGTCATGATTATACCGAATGATCCCTCGGTCATAATCATACTAAGTTCATCTACGCACGTAAGCCAAAGATAACATAATATAACATGAGGATGATGATAATGACATAATAATTCAATAAAACAAGTTTAAGAATTATTTAATCCATGAATTATTAACGCCCAAATTGTCAACACGAATCGCTTTCAGAGAGTAAAATTCAAGAATGATCGGAAGAATATTTCCATGAAAAGATATCTTTGGATGAAACGAAATATCAAGGATATTCTACTAATTTCATGGAGTATATAAGTCAAAGTTTTAACCAATTGGGTATAATAAAGAATGGAATAACAAAAGAAATCACCATGCATGCGCAGATTGCAGATGTAGACAAAGTTATTCCAACAGAATAATAATAACGGAACTGTGTCGTGAAATTCACACCCCGATGGATGTTCCAACAGTAATAATAAAGATGGAACTGTCCATCCTGTAAAACACATGAGATAGGATATTCCAGAGAATGATAAAGACCGAAAACCAGTCCTGTAAAACACACGCATGGATGTTCCAATGAATAATAAAAGCGGAACCGGTTAGGTGTAAAACACATGCAGACAGGATGTTCCAATGTAATAATAGAAGAATGTCACCAAGTATAGGTAAATCAGCAGTGATAAAAGTTATTCCAATGTAATAATAAGCAATGGAATAACATAAGGATTTCACCAAGTATAGGGTATGCCAGCGTATACAAAGTTATGTATAGGGTATGCCACTTTTACAAAAGTTATTCCAATGTAATAATAATGAATGGAATAATGTAAGTTCTCTCTCAAGAAGAAGAATAACACCCTCACGTAGTAAAAGAACCGAATATATAAGTAGTGAAGTAGCGAATACTCTTCTTCTTTCTATAATTTTCTCTCTATAGCTTCTCTCTATAATTTCTCTCTCTAGAGTTTCAATGAATTCGTAAGAAAATAATGAAGGAATGAGCTTCTATTTATAGGAAAATGAAATGCATAAGAATTAATCCATGAACGGTCCAGATTGATTTACTTTTAACTCGACTATCCATATTTAAAGAAAAATCTTTTAAATAAAATATAATATATTCTATTTATATAAAAATATTTTACTATGCAAACACTATGCAATACTATGCAAATCACTATGCAAAACACTATGCAACACTATGCATAATAAAATATAATATATTCTATTTATAGAATAACTTTAATAAAGTATTCTATTTTATATAAAAAGATGTTTCTGTTTTATTACGTTAATAATATGAATAAAACAAAACGTCATTATCGCTATAATAATTCATATTATTAATCGACAATAATGGAATCAAACTGAGTGACTTCTCACATAAGCATCAATAATCAATACCGTGTGCTACTATGCAACCACACACGACATCGTACTTTTTTTACTACCGAAAGTAGTTCAACAAGAACTACGGTAAAACTTCCGCCGTTATTTCAATAAAATATTTTTGTCGTTTTCTCAATCCGACAATAATTTCATTATTGGGGTCCACCAATGATTAGTCATTGCATTTAATATTCCCCGCTAAACCTAATATTCCCACCAATCGAATATAATATAACCACTTGCATATATTTTGCAAAATTTATAAATACTACCCACAACTATAATATTAT
Organism: Panax quinquefolius; assembly: GCA_020205615.1. Classification (NCBI taxonomy): domain Eukaryota; kingdom Viridiplantae; phylum Streptophyta; class Magnoliopsida; order Apiales; family Araliaceae; genus Panax; species Panax quinquefolius. The sequence goes on along the minus strand of CM035161.1, from coordinate 38,515,428 downwards.
CTTAAATTCACACCATAATATTAAAAAATTATTTCAACAAAATTTAAATCTTTATTGATAAAAATCAGGGGGTCTCACAATCTCCTCCTTATGGAATTTCAGCCCTCGAAATTAGGGTACGTACTGGTATGATAAAGAGGTGAGGATACCTTGAATACCTTTATCGTTGAAAACATTAAATTCATTTTTGCAATCCTACCAAAGATATTCATTAACAATTCATCTTGCACTACATGTGCCAAAGATATACAATCAGTAAAACCAATAATGCCGAGACTCAATTAATAGTATCACAACCATGAATTATTCATGCACTACTAGCTAAGGATATTCGTGTTTTCAATTACTACCATGATTATACCGAATAACCGCGGGTCATAATCATACCAAGTCTATCAATGCACTACTACCAAAGATGACTTTTACCACATCCATGAATTAATATTTCATTCTTTGAGACTCATTTCAATAATTAATCCATATCATCGAATCATCCCCGCACTACTGTGCCGAGGATATTCATTAAGTATCACCGATTTACTTAATTATCCATGCACTACTACCAAAGATAATCGTGTATTCATTAGTATCACGACCACAAATTATCCATGCACTACTACCAAAGATATTCGTAGTATTCATTAGTATCACGACCACAATTATCCATGCACTACTACCAAAGATAATCGTGTATTCATTAGTATCACGACCACAAATTATCCATGCACTACTACCAAAGATAATCGTGTATTCATTAAGTATCACGACCACAAATTATCCATGCACTACTACCAAAGATAATCGTGTATTCATTAGTATCACGACCACAATTATCCATGCACTACTACCAAAGATAATCGTGTATTCATTAGTATCACGACCACAAATTATCCATGCACTACTACCAAAGATAATCGTGTATTCATTAGTATCACGACCACAAATTATCCATGCACTACTACCAAAGATAATCGTGTATTCATTAGTATCACGACCACAAATTATCCATGCACTACTACCAAAGATAATCGTGTATTCATTAGTATCACGACCACAAATTATCCATGCACTACTACCCAAAGATAATCGTGTATTCATTAGTATCACGACCACAAATTATCCATGCACTACTACCAAAGATAATCGTGTATTCATTAGTATCACGACCACAAATTATCCATGCACTACTACCAAAGATAATCGTGTATTCATTAAGATCACGACCACAAATTATCCATGCACTACTGACCAAAGATAATCGTGTATTCATTAGTATCACGCACCACAAATTATCCATGCACTACGCACTAAAGATAATTGTGTTTTCAATTACGGTTATGATTATACCCAACAACTCTCGGTCATAATCATACCAAGTCCATCTATGCACCTACATGTGTTACGAGATGACTTTCAACATAATATAAGCATGAGGATAATGATATAAAGAATCAATCAAATGAGATAAAGGATAAATATTAAACATTTATAATATAATTTATCCAGATTCAAGAATATCCCCATGTTATCAATCACTTAATAATCTCATAATCTAATATCATTAATATTATAACAATATTTTAATCACTTTTAAATTTATAAACAATTTATCTCAATTGTTTACGCTTTACCATATAATGCATTTAATCATTCAAAATGCCATACTCATAAGATATCATCACCAATTATCAAATCCTCATCAAAAAATATGCATATACTCTATATAGGATTCTCTAGCCATAAAATCCTATTTTCAACTTTGTTACTTCACATAACATATTTAACTCATATGTTCAGAATTAAACTATTTTCATGAAAAATACCAAATCAGTCCCAAAAATATTTCTTTTCTGGGATTTAGCATAATATAGTCCCATAATGAAAATATATTTTTCTCTAATTTTTAAAATTCATTTACTATTTTCAAAAATCAATTTCCAATTAATTCCTTAAGAAATTAGCTACCTCAAGGATAACTCCAAAATTCCCAAATCTTGGCAGAATCTTACACATGTCAACGTGAGCTTCTAGTTTAAATTTCATGGTCATCTGAGTTATAGAACTTTAAGGTTATAGCGTTTTTTCATTTTAAAAACCTAAATATTAAAATAGTCATAACTTGCTCATTTTAAGTCGTAATGAGCTCATTTTTGGACAGGAGGTACTTTATACCATATACCTTCATGTCCCAAAAGGCCAGAATTTTTCTCATAATTTAAGTGGCCGAAACAGCCTCTCTAAAATCATGGCAGCAATTTTTTTTTTTTTTGCAGCTTTGCACTCCTTTGCTAAAATCAGTCCACACAAAAATCTACAACACCTTTTCCAATAATTCCACTTGAATTAGTTAGGTAACTCATAGATCTAACTCTAGGTCTTGACCACATTCAAAAATTCAAAATATAATAGGAGATATGGTCTATTGAATTTCATGTTACGCTTTTCACCAAAATCTGATTTTCAACTTTTTGTGATTTCTAAGAAACTTTCATGTTTTCACATAATAACCAACATAACTCATCATAACACTTACTAATACTTCATATACCCATAATTTTCATTAGTCCAATGCTTTTATTATGACTTTCATCATAATCCACGTAAACAGATTCTTTTAGTTGAAGAAATATTTGAGGGTTTAAGAAATGGGTTTTTGTACTAGGGTCAATACAAAATTCGATTTCACGCTCTAAGTAGGCTAAGAAGTCTTCAAGAATACGCCAGGAAATTTATTAATAATAGAAATATCATTCAAAATTATGACTCTCCTCCAAGACTTGGATAGTACATCACATTGATACCAACCGTGACTTCTATCCCTTAACCTAGATAAGCACCTCACAATGATACCTATAAACTTGCCATCATCTTCATTCACGACGTCGCCGCCGTAAAAGTCCGGCTTCATGCATTCCACACAAGGAAGTCAACAACGAAAGGATCGGACTCTTTACTTATGGCTTGATATAATGTTGATTAACTTTAGGGTTTGGTTACTTTGAATTCAGATAACAGTTGGTTATGAATATAAAAGCTAACAACCTTATTTAAAAGAATAATGAGTAGTTAATCAATCGTTTTTAAAAATTACCTCAAAGGCAAGTATTTTCAAAGAGATAAGATCGACAGTAACGTGAAAATGTTTATTTGAAACAACAAGATTAATAAAAATGTGGAGGTAACGAAGGTTTCTCCCAACGAAGTTTCAATAGATAAATCAAAGTCTAATTTCTCCGAGTCAAATTTAAACGCTGAACGCAAGCAAGAGAGATAAAAGAATGGGTAGAACCCAGATTCAATAAGGTATAGACTTCGCAAGAATTTATAATTAACTAACCCGCTAACTTCGTTCGGGTTACCCACTTTTTGAGAAGTCACGAAAAATGCTCTTCCCGAAACCACCGACTTTGTTTTTGTCCAGATCCGCCTTTGGTGCCACTATCCCAAAATTTGGACTTGACTTGATGCACAACAAAATTGAGCTAAATTACCTTCTTCTTGCAATTTCCACTTCTATTATCTTTGCCATGATTACCACCAAGTGGTTACCATTCTTAACATGATAATTTCCCCACGATGGTTATCATTGTTCGATAAGCCGCCGCCACCAAAGATGATTATTATCGATTGTTGGTCGTTACCTTTTTTTGTTTGAACTAATCAACACCCTCATGTGCTTCATTGCTTATCTCAAAGATTTTCGAGATATCATTCTCAAACACCGTCACAAAACAAGGGTTAATTAACATATCACATATTATCCCTATACTCGGGATCGACCAATTAAATACCAAATAAATTTAGGTAGGTCATACTAGCGAAGGAATTCCCTGCCTCCCTCCTAGTTCTTATCTCACATCTCAAACCAGGATCATATCCCTAAGCTCGATACCAACCGTGACGCCCTAAAATTAGGTATATCGCCACCCATCTTGGGTCGCCACTTACATGGTACATAAATTCAAATACAACTTACTAATATAATAATCGTGTGGTATAATACGACAAAAATCGTGAGTTTGAATACAAATATTGTCTACTAGATATTATACAAACTCAAAAGGAGTCCTCATTACAACTATTATCACACTATTTCACGTAATAGTGAGGACTACTAATGCTATCCTCCGGACCATTACTTCGCTCCCCGACTCGTCTCAAATTTATGTTCTCATTTTCAAGAGAATAAAGTGAAAGAAAGGGTGAGCTCAACTAGCCCAAGAAGAAATATTATGACTAAGATAATGCGAATAAATTATCATTAGCCTTCAACAAAGTTGTTAAACCGATAAAATACAATAGATAAACCGGTTTAATCGCAATGAATTAGCAATCCATTAAAAGAGTCAAGTAGAGAATAAAGTCTACTATCTTTTAGGTTTTAAAAGGTTTTCATCAATTTTTATCGTGAGACTCAATTTTAATAAATAAACCACCACATCTAATCATCCTCGTACTACTGGCCAAGGATTTTCATCAAATTATCAATGGTCATGACTATACCGAATCACCCCGGTCATAATCATACCAAAACTATCCATCATCGCATTACAGCCACCGAGGACTTTTGTCACATCATTTATATCAAGTCATGATTATACCGAATGATCCTCGGTCATAATCATACTAAGTTCATCTATGCACGTAAGCCAAAGATAACATAATATAACATGAGGATGATGACAATGACATAATAATTCAATAAAACAAGTTCAAGAATTATTTAATCCATGAATTATTAACGCCCAAATTGTCAACACGATAATCGCTTTAGTAGAGTAAAATTCAAGAATGATCGTAAGAATATTTCCATGAAAAGATATCGGATGAAACGCAAATATCAAGGATATTCTACTAATTTCATGGTATATAAGTCAAAGTTTTAACCAACTGGGTATAATAAAGAATGGAATAACAAAAGAAATCACCACGCACGCGATTGAGATGATGTAAAAGTTATTCCAACGAGAATAATAATAACGGAACTGTGTCAGTGAAATTCTACAAGCTGGGATGTTCCAATGTAATAATAAAGATGGGAACTGTATCGATGTAAAACACACGATAGATATTCCAACAGAATGATAAAGACGGAACCAGTCCTGTAAAAACACATGCATAAGATGTTCCAACAGAATAATAAAAGCGGAACCAGTCCGACGAGTAAAACACATGCATGGATGTTCCAAATGTAATAATAGAAGAATGTCATCAAGTATAGGTAAATCACAGATATAAAAGTTATTCCAACAAAATAATAAGCAATGGAATAACATAAGGATTTCACCAAGTATAGGGTATGCCACAGATACAAAGTTATGTATAGGGTACGCCACTTTTACAAAAGTTATTCCAATGTAATAATAATGAATGGAATAATGAAGTTCTCTTCAAGAAGAAAGAATAACACCCCTCACCGTAAAAAGAACCTGAATATAGAAGTAAGTGAAGTAAGCAGAATACTCTTCTTCTTTCTATAATTTTTCTCTATAGCTTCTTTCTATAATTCTCTCTCTGAGTTTCAATGAATTCGTAAGAAAATAATGAAGGAATGAGCTTCATTTATAGGAAAATGAAATGCATAAGAATTTAATCCATGAACGGTCCAGATTGATTTACTTTAATCGACGGTCCATATTTAAAGAAAAATCTTTTAAATAAAATATAATATATTCTATTTATATAAAAACATTTTACTATGCAAACACTATGCAATACTATGCAAATCACTATGCAAAACACTATGCAACACTATGCATAATAAAATATAATATATTCTATTTATGTAATAACTTTAATAAAGTATTCTATTTTATATAAAAGATTTTCGCTTTTATTACGTTAATAATAATAATAAAACAAAACGTCATTATCGCTATAATAATTCATATTATTAATCGACAATAATGGAATCAAACCGAGTGACTTCTCACATAAGATAAATAATCAATAGTGTATTGCTACTTATGCAACCACATCGTGACATCTTTTCTTTTTACTTAAAAGTAGTTCAACAAGAACTACAGTAAAACTTCCGCCGTTATTTCAATAAAATATTTTTGTCGTTTTCTCAATCCAATAATAATTACATTAATAGGGTCCACCAATGATTGCCGTTGCATTTAATATTCCTCGCTAAACCTAATATTCCCCACCAATCGAATATAATATAACCACTTGCATACTTTGCAAAATTTATAAATACTACCCACAACTATAATATTATCTTAAATTCACACCATAATATTAAAAAATTATTTCAACAAAATTTAAATCTTTATTGATAAAATCTGGGGTCTCACAGAGAGTAATGGCACTGAATTAGCATCGAGCAGTGGTGTTGAAGGTGGTTTTGGGGATATTAGCGTTGTGCTTAGTCGGATACATATTGTGTAAGACCCCAACTTTTATGAATGAAGAATATTTTTTCTCGAAATATATTTTTGAATATTATGGTGTGGATATGATATAATGTTATAGTTGTAGGTAATATTTACAAATTTTGCAAAGTAAGCAAGTTGTTATAAAATATTCGATTGGTCGGAGAATATTCGTTTTAATAGGGAATATTCGCATGCGACTCAAGACAATCATTAGTGGACCCCACAACGGAAGTATTGTCGTAGTTAGAAAAACGACATAAATATCTTTTATAAAAATAACGGCGAAAAGTTTTACCGCTTTAACTGTTGAACTACTCTTGTAGTAGTAAAAGTAATAATCTGCGTGGTTGCACAAAGATGTACACCAGATTGTATAATATCTTTGATTATTGATGCTTATACGAGAAGTCACTCGCTTATACTCAATTATTACTACAAAGAATTGCCGCGATAATATCTCTCATATTATTGATTCAATTATTGTCACGTTGTCATCTCGTGATAATATTTATTATTATTAAATCAATAATTGAGACGACAAAGTTATTCATATTATTATTTGTAATATTGACGATGTCAAGAAAGTTCTGTCGAGGAGAGGTTTGGTCACCTAATTGCGCGCCAATAGGAAGAAATCCTTATCGGAAAGTCCCTCTTTCTTGGGAATGATCTGGTTGTTAAATATTGTGAGTTATAATATTAATGATGAATAAGTTCGTGTTGGTTAAAGATGAAATTGATATTTCCATTGTGTTGGGATTATTAGTGTTAGTGGAAATCGACATTTATTTCGATAAGGTTATATTGACCAATTGGGTAATTAATCGAATAAATGAGCAATTAATTGCAATTAATTCACATGCTTATAACTATTTGTTCACATGTATGTACTATTGATTCACATGCATGTACTATTAGGAGAGGTGGTGCAAGATTGATAATACTTGCATGACTAAATTAAAAATGGAGGTATAGATGAAAGTACTATACTGTAACTATTTTTTTCCACATGTATAGAACTATTGATTCACATGAATGTACTATTGATTCACATGCATGTACTATTAGGGGAGGTGGTGCAAGTTTTATAATACTTGCAGGACTAAATTAAAAATGAAGGAAAAGATAAATGTATTATACTGTAATATTTTGATCCCAAAACGTGCAATTATCGAAACTATATTTTTCTATAAATAGAAGCTCATTTTTCTTTCATTCTCACCAATTCACTAAGACTCACAAGAGCAATTATAGAGAGAGAAGCTATAAAGAGAGAAGTTATAGAGAGAAAGAAGAAGAGAAGTCTCCTACTTCACTATTCCAATATTCAGTCTTCTTCTGAGGTAAGGGGTATTATTTATTTCATATTCACTTACGATATTATTTTTCGTATTCGTAAGGAATATTATCTTCGCTCAATATTCGTAAGGGATATTATTTATTGTATTCGTAAGGGTATTATTTATTTCGTATTCACTTACGATATTATTTTTCGTATTCGTAAGGAATATTATCTTCGCTCAATATTCGTAAGGGATATTATTTGTTATATTCGTAAGAGGTATTATTTCTTTCGTATTCGTAAGGGATATTATTTTTGTTCAGTATTCATAAGGAATAATATTTTCTTCCATACTTTGTAGTATGTGAGTAATATTATTTCGTCTCATATTCCTGATTATACCCTCATTCTGTTAAAGTATTGATTCTATACTCCATGAAATTAGTAGAATATCCTTGATATTTGCGTTTCATCTAGTATCTTTTTATGGAAATATTATTCTGAGCTTTTTTGATAATTATTGATCTTTTCATGCTGGAATACTATTCATGAGTTACTATTTACGGGTTACTATTCATCTAGTTACTATTCACTCAAATATTATTCACTTTCGGTATTTGGGGCACTTTTTCACGTTAGGAGTACTATTCATTTAGAAATTATTCTCAAGTACTATTCATTGTGGTATTATTATTCATTTTGGTACTATTCAATTCGAAAAATATATTTCTTTCTACATCTAAATTATTTTTTGATACATGAATATTATTCTTGAATTTTACTCCACAAAGCAAAGATCATGTTGACAATTTTGATATTTTTAAACTCTGAATAAATTTAATTAAAGTCTTTAATATTTATCCTTGATTTCGTTTGATTAATGTTTATATCATTGTCATCATCCTATGCTTATATTGTGATGAAAGTCATCTTTGGCTTACGTGCATAGATGGACTGTTGATTGGTATGATTATGACAAGGGATCATTCGGTATAATCATGACCCGTAATGTTACAAATGATGTGGTAAAAGTCATCATTGGCCCGTCAGGTATCGATGGACGATTGTTGGTATGATTATGACTGTGGATTATTCGCAGATAATCATGACCATTTATGATGATTATATGAATATCCTTGGCCCGTAGTGCAAGGATGATTCGATGATGTGGTTTATTTATTAAGTTGAGTCTCAGCGATAAAGTGGATGAAAAACTTTTTAAATCATAAAAGATAGTAGATATCATGCCTATTTGACTCTTTTAATGGATTATTTGTTCGCTACGTTAAACTTGATGTTTATCAGTATTTTATTAGTTTAACACTTTGTTGAAGGCTAATGATAATTTCTTTCCGCATTATCTTAGTCATAATATTTCTTATCGGGCTAGTTGAGCTCACCTTTTTTTTTTTTCACCGTTTCTTCGTGAAATGAGAATATATTTGGGACTAAGTCGGGGAATGGAGTGACAAATGTAATCAAGTGAGACGTGGATAATCTGAGATCACCAAGATATTTGAAGTCTTGGGATGCTCCGAGGAGCAAAAGGTTACCTTTACCACCTTCATGTTGAGAGGAGAAGAGACATGGTGGGAATCAAGAAACATACTCACCGGTGGGTAAAGACCCAGATCAAGTAAGGTATAAACTTCGCAAGAATTTATAAATACTTACCCGTGATCACCTCGTTTTGGTTCCTCGCATTATGACCAAATACAACAAACGCTTCTTCCTAATCGTTGACTTTGACTTTTCCGGGATGTTTTTGAGTCACCGTCCTCAATGAACTAGGTTTCGCCATCAGATAATCTCGAAAGCGATATGTCCTTCCTTTCCACAATTATAGCATACCTTGAACTGTTGTGGGCGGTTTGATCGATATGTCCCTCTTTTTCCGTGATTTATAGCATATGACCGGTGGTCGTTCTCCTCCCTTAGAACCGATTCTTTGCACGCCAGACCGTCATCTTTACATGGTCGTTGTTAAATCTCCTCTTTTAAAATCTCCTCCCGACTCGCTTTTTCTATTTTCATGGCCATGATTACCACCAGAGTGGTTACCATTTCGTTCATTCATTTCTTTCTCCGCAGTTATCATTATACATTGTTGATCGTTATCTCTCGACACGATCCTCGTTGTGGTCCTCAACGACCGTAGTATTTCGTTATCTCGCCTAATAATTGAGCCTCGCTTACAACATCTCGAATAAAGAGAAAATTTATGAGAAATGAGATATCGACGTACGCTGGGTTTCAAACCTCTAAGAAACATCCGCGTCATCGTTCCTCATTCTCCACCAAATGAGGTGCAAACTCGATAACTCGCAAACTTTGCCTTTCGTCACCGAGACACCGCCATGTTGTTACCGCTTCCAGTCTAATAAACTCCACTTCCTTCATACGACGAACACTTTCGTGAAAGTATTTGTCATTAAATAGCTTCAAACGTCTCCCAAGACATGCCGAAAAGGGTGGATGGGTACGCTCACGCAGACTCCCACCAAAGAGTCCGCTTCGCCACTTTAACATAAAGGTGGCGAATGGAACCTTTCGTTCTCCGCATCCCAAGACATCGAATATCTTGATAATTTGTTTGACCCATGTTTCCGCCCATGATCGGATCGGCTTTCCTTCAATTTCGTGGTCCCAACTCTTTGAATCGCTTGGTTGTGACAACCCGTGAATTGCTATCATTTCCTCCTCAGATTTTGAACACGAGTCTCCTCGTCTCGATTTTGTATGAATCGCAAAAACTTCTAAACATCCCCTCGCTCATCATCTCGCTTCAATGGTGTTGTTCACGGGAGGAACATCACAAACTGCTGTGCACGCTCTCCTCGTTGGTGAGTACAAGCATCTCTACGGTCTCATTTCCATTGTTAATATTCTCACGACATTCTCAAATCACCGCCATAAAACAAGGGTTAATTAAGGAAATCAATATATCACATAATATCCCTATATCTCGACCAACTAACAAATAAGCTTAGTAAGACACACTCAGCGAAGGATTTACTCGCTCTCCCTCCTAGTTCTATTCCCGATCTCCGCCAGAGATCATATCCCCAAGCTCGATACTAACCGCGACGCCCCAAAATAGGTATACATCACCTATTCGAAGTTGTCAATACATGGTATGTAAACAACTACAACTTTATTATTACAACAAGAAACTGTGAGTTTGAATACAAATATTATCTTCTGCATAATATCTATACTCAAATAAATCCTCATCACATTTATTGATACATTATTTTACAAAAATGGTGAGGACTACTAAACAATCCTTTCTAAAACCTTCATTCCATACCCCGACTCGCACTCGCTATATTCTCGCCTCCCCGAGAAAAATGGAACAAAAAGGAAAAGGGTGAGCTCAACTAGCTCAAGAAGAATATTATGACTAAGATAATATACAACAAATTATCGTTAGTCTTCAACAGGAAAAATCTAATGTAATACAATAGACAACAAATTTTAAATCAATATTCGCAATGAAATAGTAATTCATTAGAAGAGTTAAGTAGAGAATGCAAACTACTATCTTCTATGTATGAATTTAAAAGTTCATCGCTCATCTTTTATCCCCGTAACATCAATCAATATACATCCGAATCAAATATTCATCTTCGCACTAAAGCCAAAGATATTCATCATTGGTCATGTTCATTTAAACACTGCTCATCTTTTGACTACGGCCAAAGATATTCTTCAGAAATCATTCATCTTTGCACTACAGCCAAAGATATTCTTAAGAAATCATTCATCTTTGCACTATGTGCCAAAGATATTCCATAATATCATCATTTAAGACCGAGGATGATGAAAATATTTTTTTAAAGAAACGAATCCGGTGAAACAAAATGACAAGGATTAAGGATTAAGGATTCGATTTTGGTTTTATCCACGCCCAAAATACCTCAAAAATAATCATAGTGGTGTAAAATTCAAGAATGATCAAAACATGGATACAATCGAAAGTTAGTATCCGTAATAGATGTTTTGGACTTAAAAGAAGAAATTTTATTTTTCTATGAATAAGACCGTGATACGTGAATAAAGGTCAGATACGTGAATAAGGCCAGATACGTGAATAAAGAACTCGACACCAAAAGATAGAAATTCCACAAAAACATCTTCACGCTTCATGAATAGTACTCGTGAATAGTAACTCGTGAATAAGAACTCGTGAATAGTAACTCGTGAATAAGAACTCATGAATAAGAACTCATGAATAGTAACCCGATACATGAAAAAGTTCCAAATTTGATAAAACTTTAGATCAACATTTCAAAGATAATGATATTGAAGAAATAATATCATTACGAAAAAAATAATATCCCTTACCTCGAAAGATCAAGATTTCTAGCTAGAATAATTTGTATAAGGTCAAGGAACTTGCAGACCGCCTAGCAATACTCAAAGTATACTCAAAATACTCACAAGAATATGCTCGATAATATAGAGAGAGAAAACTTCAGCTTTTGGTGTGATTTTCAATTCTAACCCAAGACCCTATTTATAGAAAATGCTTAGAATACCAAAGCGTAAAATTTAATAAAATATTAATATATAATTATTAAATTCCTACGCACCCAAAATCTGATTCAAACCATCAGCCACCAAGAGTGACTCACCTTGCCTAACTCAAAAAAAAAAAAACGTTTTTCTTATTAAAAATATTTAAAACTTCAAAATTAATTATTTTGAGCTTCGTAACTTCAATAATTCATAATAAATAGCCCTTTCATCAGAAAATTGAATCTCGCAAGTTTTTATAGGAATTTCAATTCTCTACAACTTTGCAGAAGAAAGGTTTTTCCAAATTCCAAATAGAAATTGACCAAATCCACAAACGGGTGATTTTTAAAGCTATAATCAAATTTCAAATAATAAATGGGGTCCACCGACATGTTTAACATGTTTTAAACATTTATTGCAACAAAAATACTCTTCCTCCTCCTCAGATACTCATATATCCCACATTCGTTGTAAAAATATCACCATTATTATATTATTAAAATATAATAATATATTTAAATGAATTATTTTATCGTAAAAAGATAAAATTTTAATTTTCAAACAATTGTCACATTAAACTTTTCTCCATCTATATCCACATAAAATCAATATTTTCCTCATCATATAAATTAATAATTAATTATTCACAAATAATATTATGTAATCACAATATTGACAACCGTGCAGCTTCCAGAAAGAGGGGCTTTCCAATAAGAATTTCTTCACCTCGCCGCAATTAGGTGACCAAAACTCTCCTTAGATGTAACTTTCTAGACATTGCCAATAATGTTATCTAATAATATTATTCAGATAATATGAATTATTGCTTCGATAATGAAAAATACCGTAATGACAATTATCAAAACAACAAAGAATATAAAATATCAACGCAAAGAATTATTGAATCAATAAAATAAAATAATCGAACAAGAATTATCGTAACCATTATTGAGTAGTGCCTTCACGTAAGAATCAATAATTGGTGCAATAATGCAAGTAAATCGCTTTCAACAAATACAGATTAGTGTGTTTTAACCACCGGGTATTCCAACAAAGATAATCTGTGAATAACTACGCCTGCTATTTTTTTTTTTTAAACAACTTATATTTGTCGCTTTTCTTCATCCAATCGCTTTCCATTATGGGGCTCACACATGGTCAAGGCCGTCGCATTTAATATTCCCCGACAAAGCATTTAATATTCCACCACCAAACTAATATTCCCCCGACGATAATGAATATTTTATAACCACTGCTTATTTTGAAATATTTCATGATTTAACCCTTAACTATCCACATTAATCAAATCAACCCTTACTATTTCAAAATAATAAGTAAAGGAAATTCCTTTTATTTAAAAATTTTGGTCTTACAACCTCCCTCCTTATGAAATTTCGTCCTCGAAATTGACGACGCACGACTGGTGTTTCAAAAGGTGAGGATACCTCGCTTTCATTTCCGCTTCCAATTCCCGTGTCATTTCCTCTATAGCATGATTCCTCCACAAAACTTTAACTTGTGGTATGACCTTCATGCGTAGGACATGCTCCTTCCTATCCAAGATCTTGATAGGTACCTCCTCATACGTTAAGTCTTCGCTATCTCGTCCTGGGTTTCTAACTCAATAACGTGGTTCGGGTCTTTCACATATTTACTAAGTATGAGATATGTGAAACACATTATGAAACACGAGACATACTTGGAGGTAACGCAAGTCTATAGGCTACATTTCCTACTCGGTCAAGAATTTGAAATGGACCAATAAATCGTGGATCGAGCTTTCCTCTCTTCCCAAATCTTGTAACTCTTCTTCCATGGAGAAACTCGCAACAATACACGATCCCCTACATTAAATTCCACGCCCTTTCGATGAAGATCCGTGATAACTCTTTTGTCGATCTTGTGCCGCTTTTGTATACGCTTGTCGAATCATTTGGATCTTTTCAGAGTCATATACGTATTTTAACTCGGGTCCCAACAATGTTGCTTCACCCACCTCATCCCAACATATTGGAGAACGACATTTTCGGCCCATATAATGCTTGAATGGAGCCACACCTATACTTGCTCGATAACTGTTGTTGTAGGAGAATTCCACCAATGGTAAATACTTATCCCAACTACCCTTGAAGTTCAGGACACGTAGTCTTAATAGATCTTCAAGAGTTTGAATAGTCTCTCTCGATCATTCCGTCCGCTTGGGGATGGTATGCCAACTAAATCGCAAACTGCGCCCATAGTTTTTTGCAAGCTAACCCAAAATCTTGAAGTGAATCTTGGGTCACGATCCGAAACTATGGATCTGTGCATGCCATGCAACCTCACAATCTCATTCACGCATATACTAGCAAGACGCTCAAGGAATAAGTCTCCAGACGGCAAGAAGAAATGAGCGTACTTGGTTAATCTATCAACAATAACCCAAATAAGATTGATGCCTTGAGAAACCGTAGGAAGACCCGTGAATCTAAATCCATAGTAATGTGTTCCCACTTCCATTCCGGAATCTCAAATGGTTGCAACGGACCCTTAGGTACAAGATGCTCCGCCTTTTACACGTTGGCAAGTTAAACACATCGAGATAAACTTTGCAATCTCTCTTCATATTGTTCCACCAAAATGTATGTCAAGATCATGATACATTTTAGTACTTCCGTGATGGATTGCAAATGGCGATTGTGTGCCTCCATCATAATCTTGTACTTCAAATCGTAGTCGTTAGAACACAAAGTCTAGAGTGCACTCAAGTATTCCTTCTTCATCAATTCTCGCCCTAATAGCTCCTTTTGTACTTTCTTCTTCATACGATCATTCCTCCTGCCTGGATGGGCTTGAGCAACCTTAACTTTTTCTATTAAAGTTGGCTCTACGCAGATACTTGACATCATCGCACTCGCTCCTCAAGATATGATCTTCTACTCAACGCGCCACCTACCACGCTCGCTTTTACGGGTGATGGTATCAATAGTGTGGTCGTAGTCTTTCAATAGCTCGAGCCAACGTCACGCCGCCAGATGTTGAGTTCTTTTGAGTGAAGAAATATTTAAGGCTTTTATGGTCCGAATATATCTCTACTTTCTCCCCATATAGATAGTGCCTCCATATTTTTAAAATAAAACGATCCGCTAACTCTAGATCATGAAAGTAGGATAATTCCTCTCATACTCTTTAAGTTGTCATGAGGCATAGGCTATGACTTTCCCACGTTGCATGAGAAAACATCCTAACCCTTTTGCTCAAGTATCATCAGAGATAACAAATCCATCCGAAGACGGATGGTATTGTTAGAACAAGTGCCAAATAAGTCTCCTCTTAAGCTCTTGGAAACTTTTCTCGCATTCTTCGCCTCCAAACGAATTTTGTATCCTTCCGAAGTTAGCCGAGTTAATGGAGTAGCGATTCGAGAAAACCCTTCCACTAATCTCCGATAATAACCAAATAAGCCCAAAAGCTACGTACTTGACCACCGAATTTTCGGTTGTTCTAACTTTCAGATTGCTTCAATCTTCACGGATCAACAGATACTCCATGTTTCGACACCATCGCGCCCAAGGAATGCTACTTCTCAAGCCGTAACTCGCATTTCTTCAATTTGGCATATAGTTGGTTTTCACGAAGCCTTTCGAGTACCAAACTTCAAATGGTGCTCATGATCTTCACGACTTTTGGAATATATAAGGATGTCATCAATAAAGACAACAACGAATTGATCCAAATATTCCTTGAATACTCGGTTCATCATATCCATGAAAGTCATAGGAGCATTAGTTAGTCCGAAAGACACGACTAAGAATTCATAATGCCCATACCGAAGTTCTCAAGGCGCCTTTGGAATATCCTCGGTTCTAATCTTCATTTGATGATATCCGTAACGAAGATCGATTTTTGAAAAGAATTGTGCCCCTTGCAATCGGGTCAAACAAGTCATCAATACGAGGTGAGGATACCTATTCTTGATGGTGACATGGTTCAATTCCGATAGTCAATACAAAGTCGCATACTCCCCGCTTTTTTTTACAAATAAAACAGAGCACCCCAAGGAGATGTACTAGACGAATGAAACCGATGTCCAACAATTCTCGTAGTTGGACCTTTAACTCCTGAAGTTCAATAGAGCCATTCGATATGGGGTTTTAGAAATGGGCTTTGTACGTGTTCAAGATCAATAAAGAATTCAACTTCACGCTCGGGGTAGACCGAAGTTCTTTGAAATACATCAGAAAGTCAATAACAACAGGAATATTATTCGAATTTGACGTGTCTTTATTCAAATCCATAACATGGGCTAAGAAAGCTTGACATCCGTTTTTCAATAAACGAATAACTTTATGATTAGATATGATAGTGATTGATTTTAATGGTTTAGTTGCTTGAATTCGCATAAACAGTTGGTTAGGAATATGAAAACTAACAACCTTATTTAAAACAATCAATTTTGGCATGATGAGTAGTTAACCAATCAATCCCTAAAATCACATCAAAAGCAAGTATCTTTAAAGAGATAAGGTCAACAAGTAAGGTGATGGTGCCAACTTGAATCAAACAAGATTTATAAACAGTGGATGTGATGAAAGTTTCTCCTAACGGAGTTTCCACAGATAGGTCAAAGTCTAATTTCTCCGGAGTCAAGTTTAAACGTTGAGCACACGCAGAGAGATAAATGAATGGGTAGCACCCCAGATCAAGTAAGGTATAAACTTCGCAAGAATTTATAAATAGCTTACCCGTGATCACCTCGTTTGGGTTCTCGCATTATGACCAACCACAACAAACGCTTCTTCCGGAATCGTTGACTTTGACTTTTTCCGGGACGATCTTTTGAGTCACCGTCCCCATTGAACTAGGTTTCGCCATCAGATAATCTCGAGCGATATGTCCTTCCTTTCCACAATTATAGCATACCTTGAATCATTGTTGTGGGCGTTTTGACCGATATGTCCCTCTTTTTCATTTGTAGCATTTAACGGTGGTCGTTCTCCTCCTTAGAACCGATTCTTTGTCACGCAAGATCGCTCATCTTTATATGGTCGTTGTTAAATCTCCTCTTTTAAAATCTTCTCCGACTCGCTTCTTCTATTTTCACATGGCCATGATTACCACCCACGAGTGGTTACCATTTTTGTCCGTCTGTTTTTTTCTCCGCAGTTATCATTATTACATTGATCGCTATCTCTCGAGCACGATCTCGTTGTGGTCCCTCAGTTGACCGTGTACTCGTTATCTCGCTTCTAATAATTGAGCCTCATTTACAACATCCGAATAAAGAGAAAATTTATGAGAAATGAGATATCGACGTACTTGGGTTTCAAACCTCTAAGAAACATCCGCGCCATACGTTCCTCATTCTCCACCAAATGAGGTGTAAAACTCGATAACTCGCAAACTTTGCCTCGCATCGAGACACCGCCATGTTGTTCTCGCTCCAGTCTAATAAACTCCACTTCCTTCATATGACGTAACACTTTCGTGAAAGTATTTGTCATTAAATAGCTTCAAACGCGTCTCCCAAGACATGCCGAAGGAAAATTTGGATGGGTACGCTTCATGACTCCCACCAAAGAATCGCCTCGCCATTTTAACATAAAGGTGGCGAATGGAACCTTCTGTTCTCCGCATCCCAAGACATCGAATATCTTGGTAATTTGTTTGACCCATGTTTCCGCGCCATGAGCGGATCTCGCTTTCCTTCATTTCGTGGTCCCAACTTGAATCGCTTGGGTGTGACAACCGTGAATTGCTATCATTTCCTCCTCAGATTTTGAACACGAAGTCTCCTAATTCGATTTTTGCATGAATCGCAAAAAACTTCTAAACATCCCTCGCTCATCATCGCTCAATGGTGTTGTTCACGGGAGGAACATTGCCACTGTCAGACGTTTCTCCTCGTTGGTGAGTACAGCATCTCCACGGCCTCATTTCCATTGTTAATATTCTCAAACGACATTCTCAAATCACTGTCATAAAACAAGGGTTAATTAAGGAAATCAATATATCACATAATATCCCTATATACAAACCAACTAACAAATAAGCTTAGGTAGGACACACTAGCGAAATAATATCATTACGAAAAAAATAATATCCCTTACCTCGAAAGATCAAGATTTCTAGCTAGTAATACTGGGTATAGTCTTTGAAGGGAACTTGCATCAATCTAGCAATACTCAAAGTATACTCAAAATACTCACAAGAATACGCCGATAATATAGAGAGAAAACTTCTTTTTTGGTGTGATTTTCAATTCTAACCTAAAGACCCTATTTTATGTGAAATCGCTAGAACACACCAAAGCGTAAAATTTAATAAAATATTAATATATAATTATTAAATTCTACGCACCCAAAATCTGATTCAAACCATCAGCCACCAAGAGTGACTCACCTTGCCTAACTCAAAAAAAACGTTTTTCTTATTAAAAATATTTAAAACTTCAAAAATTAATTATTTCGGAGCTTTAGAACTTCAATAATTCATAATAAATAGCCCTTTCATCAGAAAATTCGAATCTCGCGAGTTTTTATAGGAATTTCAATTCTCTACAACTTTGCAGAAGAAAATTTTTCCAAATTCCAAGTAGAAATTGACCGAAATCCACAAACGGGTGATTTTACAGGCTATAATCAAATTTCAGTCAATAAATGGGGTCCACCGACATGTTTAACATGTTTTAAATATTTATTGCAACAAAAATACTCTTCCTCCTCGTATACTCATATATCCCACATTCGTTGTAAAAATATCACCATTATTATATTATTAAAATATAATAATATATTTAAATGAATTATTTTATCGTAAAAAGATAAAATTTCAATTTTCAACAATTGTCACATTAAAATTTTTCTCCATCTATATCCACATAAAATCAATATTTTCCTCATCATATAAATCAATAATTAATTATTCACAAATAATATTATAGAATCACAATATCGATATTGAGGTGCAGGTTCACAGGAAGAGGGGCTTTCCAATAAGAATTTCTTCTTATCTTGGCGCCGCAATTAGGTGACCAAAACTCTCCTTAGATGTAACTTTCTAGACATTGCCAATAATGTTATCTAATAATATTATTAGGATAATATGAATTATTGCTTCGATAATGAAAATAATGTGTAATGACAATTATTGAAACAACAATGAATATAAAATATCAACGCAGCAGAATTATTGAATCAATAAAATAAAATCTTTGAATAAAGAATTATCGTAACCATTATTGAGTAGTGCCTTCACGTAAGAATCAATAATTGGTGCAATACTGCAGTAAACCGCTTTCAACAACGCCAGCGTATTAGTGTGTTTTAACCAACCGGGTATTCCAATAAAGATTAACTTAAAATAACTACGCCGTTGTTTTTTTTTTTTAAACAACTTATATTTGTCGTTTTTCTTCATCCAATCGCTTTCCATTATGGGGCCCACACATGGCTGCGCCGTCGTACGAATATTCCCCGACAGTACGAATATTCCACGACCAAACGAATATTCCCCGACGATAATGAATATTTTATAACCACTTGCTTATTTTGAAATATTTGCGTATTTAACCCTTAACTATCCACATTAATCAAATCAACCCTTACTATTTCAAAATAATAAATAAAGGAAATTCCTTTTTATTTAAAAATTTCGGGGTCTTACACTCAAACCTTTCGTTGGTGACTTTCAAGTCTTGGAATGCACCGAAGCCAGACTTTCCGTAGGGGAAGCCGTGAATAACGGTGGCAAGTTGATAGGTATCAATGGGATGTGTTATCCAAGTCTTGGATGAGAGTCATAGTTTTGAATGATATTTCTATCGTTAATAAATTTATTGACGTATACATCGAAGAATTTCCTGGCCTACCCCCAGAGCGTGAAATCGAATTTTGTATTGACCCCAATACAAAACCCATTTCTAAAACCCTAAAATATTTCTTCACCCAAAACTAACGTAACTCGCGCCGCAGACATTGGCTCGAGCTATTAAAGATTACGACCAGACCATTCAATATCATCGTGGAAGAACGAACATGGTAGCTGACGAGTTGAGTAGAAGATCGTATGCGGTTACGAGTGTGACATTGTTAACTCAAAGACCCATTTCGTACGACTTATAAAATATGTATATAGAGTTAAAAACTCTATGGACCCACGTAAAGATAACAAATATACGAGTAGAACCGACTTTAATCGATAAAGTTAAAGCTGCTCAAGCTACAGACCTGGAGCTGATGCGTATGAGAAGAAATTACAAGAAGGTACTATCCCGGAAGCAAGAAATGATGAAGAAGGAATACTTCGAGTCAACTCCAGACGTTGTGTTCCTAACGACCCTGATTTAAAGTATAAAATCATGATTGAGGTGCACAACATTGTAATCCATCCTGGGAGTACCAAAATATATTGTGATCTTCGACATACATTTTTGTGGAGTAATATGAAGAGAGAGATAGCAGAGTTTATCTCAAGGTGTTTAACTTGTCAACGTGTCAAAGTGGAGCATCAAGTGCCAAAAGGTCCATTGCAACCACTTGAAATTCTAGAATAGAAATGGGAGCACATTACCATGGACTTCGTTACTGGTCTTCCCAAGGTTTCTCAAGGCATAAATGCAATTTGGGTCATTATTGATAGATTAACCAAGTCTGCTCATTTCTTACCTATACGAGAAACTTATTCACTTGAACGTCTTACTCGTTTATACATAAATGAGATTGTAAGACTGCATGGTAGCCAGTATCCATATTTTCTGATCAAGACCCAAGATTCACTTCACGATTTTGGGTTAATTTGCAAAAAGCTATGGGCACAAATTTATAATTTAGTTCGGCATATCATCCTCAAACGGACGGGCAGTCGGAGAGAACTATTCAAACTCTTGAAGATATATTAAGACTCTATGTCCTTAACTTCAAAGGAAGTTGGGACAAGTTCTTGCCATTGGTGGAGTTTTCCTACAACAACAGTTACCAAGAAAGTATTGGCATGACTCCATTCGAGGCGTTGTATGGACGCAAGTATCGTTCTCCAGTATGTTGGGATGAGGTGGGTGAAACAACATTGTTGGGACCAGAATTAGTACGCATGACAACAGAAAGGATTCAAATGATTAGACAACGTATAAAGACCTCACAAGATCGACAAAAGAGTTATGTTGATCTTCATCGAAGAGACGTGGAATTAAATGTTGGAGAGCATGTGTTGTTACGTGTTTCTCCATGGAAAGAATTTACAAGATTTGGAAAGAGAGGAAAGCTCAATCCTCGATTCATTGGGCCATTCAAAATTCTCGATCAATTTGGAACTGTGGCCTATAGACTCGCCTTACCGCCAAGTATGTCTCGTGTTCATAACGTTTTTCATATATCTATGTTACGTAAATATGTGAAAGACCCGAACCACATTATTGAATTAGAACCAGACGAGATAACAAAAGATTTAACGTATGAACAGGTACCTGTTAAAATCTTGAATAAGAATGATCATATTTTACGCTCCAAGGTTATACCTCAAGTCAAAGTTTTGTGGAGAAACCATGATGTTGAGGAAATGACATGGGAGTTAGAATCTGAAATGAAGTTAAGGTTATTTTTCTCAAAATATATTTTTGAATATTATGGTGTGTATATGATATAATGTTATAGTTATGGGTAATATTTATAAATTTTGCAAAGTAAGCAAGTTGTTATAAAATATTCAATTGGTCGAGGAATAATCGTTTTAAGAGGGAATATTCGTACGACGGCACAATCATTGGTGGACCCCACAACGAAAGTATTTTCGTAGTTAAAAAACGACAGAAATATCTTTTTATAAAAATAACAACGAAAGTTTTACCGTTAAACTGTTGAACTACCGGTAGTAAAAGTACAAGATGTCTGGCGTGGTTGCATAAGTAAGCACAAGATTGTACAATATCTTTGATTATTGATGCTTACGTGAGAAGTCACTCAGTTATACTCAATTATTGCTACAATAATTGCTGCATAATATCTCTTATATTATTGATTCAATTATTGTCACAATATCATCTGCATAATATTTATTATTATTAAATCAATAATTGAGACTACAAAGTTATTCATATTATTATTTGTAATAATGACGATGTCTAGAAAGTTCTTTCGAGGAGAGGTTTTGTCACCTAATTGTGTGCCAATGGGGAGAAATCCTTATCGAAAAGCCCATCTTTCTTGGAAATGATCTGGTTGTTAAATATTATGAGTTATAATATTAATGATGAATAAGTTCGTGTTGGTTAAAGATGAAATTGATATTTCCATTGTGTTGGGATTATTAGTGTTAGTGGAAATCGATATTTATTTCGATAAGGTTATATTGACCAATCGGGTAATTAATCGAATAAATGAGCAATTAATTGCTATTAATTCACATGCTTATAACTATTTGTTCACATGTATGTACTATTGATTCACATGCATGTACTATTAGGAGAGGTGGTGCAAGATTGATAATACTTGCATGACTAAATTAAAAATAGAGGTATAGATGAAGGTAATATACTGTAACTATTTTTTTCACATGTATAGAACTATTGATTTATATGAATGTACTATTGATTCACATGCATATACTATTAGGGGAGGTGGTGCAAATTTGATAATACTTGCAGGACTAAATTAAAAATGAAGGAAAAGATGAAGGTATTATACTGTAATATTTTGAGCCCCAAAATGTGTAATTATCGAAACTATATTTTTCTATAAATAGAAGCTCATTCTTCTTTCATTCTCACCAATTCACTAAAACTCACAAGTGCAATTATAGAGATAGAAGCTATAGAGAGAAAGAAGAAGAGAAGTTTGCTACTTCACTATTCCAGTATCTAGTCTTCTTCTTAGGTAAGGGGTATTATTTATTTTATATTCATTTACGATATTATTTTTTGTATTCGTAAGAAATATTATCTTCGCTCAATATTTGTATGGGATATTATTTTTGTATTCGTAAGGAGTATTATTTATTTCATATTCACTTACGATATTATTTTCGTATTCGTAAAAAATATTAACTTCGCTCAATATTTATAAGGGATATTATTTTTTTTATTCGTAAGTGGTATTATTTCTTTCATATTCGTAAGAGATATTATTTTTGTTCAGTATTCATAAGGAATAATATTTTCTTCCATACTTTGTAGTATGTGAGTAATATTATTTCGTCTCATATTCCTGATTATACCCTCATTCTGTTAAAGTATTGATTCTATACTCCGTGAAATTAGTAGAATATCTTTGATATTTGCGCTTCATCTAGTATCTTTTTATGGAAATATTATTCTGAGCTTTCTTGATAATTATTGATCTTTTCATGCCGGAATACTATTCATGAGTTACTATTTACGGGTTACTATTCATCTAGTTACTATTCACTCAAATATTATTTACTTGGGTATTCGGGGCACTTTTCATGCCAGAGTACTATTCACGAGTTACTATTCATGGGTTACTATTCACCCGGTTACTATTCACTCAAATATTATTCACTCGGGTATTTGGGGCACTTTTTATGCCGGAGTACTATTCACATAGTACTATTCACGGGGTACTATTCACATGAAAAATATTTTTTTTTCTGTCCAAATAATTTTTGATACATGAATATTATTCTTGAATTTTACTCCACAAAGCAGTATCATGTTGACAATTTGGATATTTTTAAACTCTGGATAAATTTAAAGTCTTTAATATTTATCCTTGATTTCGTTTGATTAATGCTTATATCATTGTCATCATCCTCATGTTTATATTGTGATGAAAGTCATCTTTGGCTTACGTGCATAGATGAATTTGTTGATTGGTATGATTATGATTGAGGATCATTTTCGGTATAATTGTGACGCCCCAAAATAGGTATACACAACACCCATTTCGAGTCGCCAAATACATGGTACAAGAAGCAAACTACAACTTCAATAATACAAATGTCGTGTGAAATACTGACAATATATATTGTGAGTTTAAATACAAATATTATCTTCTGACAATATCTATACTCAAATAAATCCTCATCTCATTTATTGATACATTATTTTACAAAATGGTGAGGACTACTAAACAACTCTCTCTAGAACCTTCATTCCATACCCCCGACTAGTACTCGCTATATTCTCGCCTCCACGAGAAGAATGGAACAAAAAGGAAAAGGGTGAGCTCAACTAGCTCAGTAAAGAATATTATGACTAAGATAATATACAACAAATTATCGTTAGTCTCCAACAGGAAAAAATCGATAGAATACAATAGACAACAAGTTTTGGATCAATATTCGCAAGAAAAAAATAATAATTCATAGAAGAGTTACGTGAGAGAATGAAATCTACTATAATCTATGAATTTAATGATCCATCATCAATATTTTATCCCCTGTAACATCAATCAATATTCATCTCAAATCAAATATTCATCTTTGCACTCACAGCCAAAGATATTCATCAATCGGCCATGTTCATCTCAACACTGTTCATCTTTGCACTAAAGGCCAAAGATATTCATCGATCCATCATATTCATTTAAACACGCTCATCTTTGCACTCTACGTGCCAAAGATATTCTTCAGAAATCATTCATCTTTGCACTACAAGCCAAAGATATTCAATAATATCATCATTTAAGACCGAGGATGATGAAAATATTTTAAAGAAACGAATCCGGTGAAACAAAATGACAAGGATTAAGGATTAAGGATTCGTACTTTGTTTTATCCATGTCCAACAATACCTCAAAAATAATCATAGTGGTGTAAAATTCAAGAATGATCAAAACATGGATACAATCAAAGCTAGTATCCAAAATAGATATTTTGACGAAAAGAAGAAATTTTATTTTTCGATGAATAGTGCCAGATATCGTGAATAATGCCAGATATCGTGAATAGTCTTAGATATACGTGAATAAAACTCGACACCAAAAGATAGAAATTCCACAAAAAACATTTTCACGCTTCATGAATAGTACTCGTGAATAGTAACTCGTGAATAGTAACTCATGAATAGTAACTCGTGAATAGTAACTCATGAATAGTAACCCCGACATGAAAAGTTCCAAATTTGATAAAAACTTCAGATCAACATTTCAGATAATGATATTGAAGAAATAATATCATTACTGAAAAAAAAATATCCCTTACCTCAAAGAATCAAGATTTCCGAAGGAAAGGGTCAAGTGATCTTGAATGAAACTTATGATCGAACAAAAGAACTCTCAAAGTATCTAAATACTCACAAAATACGCCAATAATATAGAGAGAAAGAGAGAAAACTTTGTTTCGATGTGATTTTCAATTCTAACCAGCCCTCTATTTATAGGAAAATGTTAGCCCGCAAAGCAGACTTGACCTGCTTACCGATGGCTTTTACGCTACTATTACCACCCACCACATTTGAAATAAAATTCAAGACATTTCTTCACCAACCACAAGTGGGGCCCACTCAATTCTAGAATTTTTCACCAAAGTCAATTATAAACCTAATTTTTAGAATCGGACACCTCTTAAAATTCATAACAAATCATTCGTGAATTTTTAACGGTTCAAAATTTGTGGACATATACTCAACTTATGTATGTATAACATACCCAAAATTACCACAATCCAACGGTCGGATTAAAAATTATAACCCCATAATATATCTCAAAACCCCCGATTTAATTTTTAATACCTCCAATCCGATAAAATATCGATAAAACACCTCAACATTAAATCATTCAATTATAACCACATAAAATAAATAAATCCATCGTTTATAAATATTTTCTTATCATATCAATAATTAATTATTCACAAATAATATTACGAATCGCAATTATGACAACCAAAGTGCCTCAGAAAGAGGGGCTTTCCGATAAGGATTTCTCCTTCTTGTGCCGCAATTAGGTGACCAAACCTCTCCTCGACAGAACTTTCTAGACATTGCCAATAATGCTATCTAATAATATTATTCAAATAATATGAATTATTGATCGATAATGGAGATAATGTGCAAATGACACTTATTGAACATCAATAATATAAAATATCAACGCAAAGAATTATTGAATCAATAAAATAAAATATTGAGCAAGAATTCACCGTGAAAATTATTGAGTAGTGCCTTCTTACGTAAGGATCAATAATTCAACAATCATCATGCAATACCGTGTGCTCTCTTGTGTGAACCACGCCAGACATCGTATTTTAACCACCGGGTATTCCAACAAAGATTAATGGTGAATAACTACGCTGGTTATTTTTAACCAACTTATATTTGTCGCTTTCTTCATCCAATCTTTAGTTATGGGGCCCACACATGGTCGCTACCGTCGCATTTAATATTCCCTGACAAAGATTTAATATTCCACGACCAAACGAATATTCCCCGACAAAAATGAATATTTTATAACCACTTGCTTATTTTGAAATATTTGCGTATTTAACCCTTAACTATCCACATTAATCAAATCAACCCTTACTATTTCAAAATAATAAATAAAGGAAATTCCTTTTTATTTAAAAAAATTCGGGGTCTTACAACCTCCCCTCCTTATGAAATTTCGTCCTCGAAATTGACGTACGTACCTAGTGTTTCGAAAAGGTGAGGATACCTCGCTTTCATTCCGCTTTCCAATTCCCGTGTCATTTCCTCTATAGCATGATTCCTCCACAAAACTTTAACTTGTGGTATGACCTTTCTTGGCGTAGGGACATGCTCGTTCCTATCCAAGATCTTGACAGTACCTCCTCATACGTTAAGTCTTGGCTATCTCGTCCGGTTTCTAACTCTATAACGTGGTTCGGGTCTTTCACATATTTACTAAGCAACCGATATGTGAAACACATTATGAACACGAGACATACTCGGAGGTAACGCAAGTCTATAGGCTACATTTCCTACTCGGTCAAGAATTTGAAATGGACCAATAAATCGTGGATTGAGCTTTCCTCTCTTCCCAAATCTTGTAACTCCCTTCCATGGAGCAACTCGTAACAATACATGATCCCCACATTAAATTCCACGCCCTTTCGATGAAGATCCGCATAACTCTTTCCGTCGATCTTGTCTTGTGCCGCTTGTATACGTTGTCGAATCATTTGGATCTTTCGGTAGTCATCACGCATTTAACTCGGGTCCCAACAATGTTGCTTCACCCACCTCATCCCAACATATTGAGAGAACGACATTTTCATCCATATAATGCTTGAATGGAGCCACACCTATACTTGCTCGATAATCTGTTGTTGTAGGAGAATTCCACCAATGGTAAATACTTATCCCAACTACCCTTGAAGTCTAGGACACAGAGTCTTAATAAATCTTCAAGAGTTTGAATAGTCCTCTCGATTGCCGGTCTGGTTTGGGGATGGTATGTCGAACTAAATCGCAAACTGTGCCCATAGCTTTTTGCAAGCTAACCCAAAATCTTGAAGTGAATCTTGGGTCACGATCCAAAACTATGGATACAGCATGCCATGCAACCTCACAATCTCATTCACGCACATACTAGCAAGACGTTCAAGTGAATAAGTCTCCGTGTCGGCGAGAAATGAGCGGACTTGGTTAATCTATCAACAATAACCCAAATAGCATTGATGCCTTGAGAAACGTGTAGGAAGACCCAGAATTTAAATCCATGGTAATGTGTTCCTACTTCCATTCCGGAATCTCAAGTGGTTGCAACGGACCCTTAGGTACTAGATGCTCCGCCTTTACACGTTGGCAAGTTAAACACATCGAGATAAACTTTGCAATCTCTCTCTTCATATTATTCCACCAAAATGTATGTCGAAGATCACGATACATTTTAGTACTTCGAGGATGGATTGCAAATGGTGTATTGTGTGCCTCCATCATAATCTTGTACTTCAAATCGAGTCGTTAGGAACACAAAGTCTCAGAGTGGACTCAAGTATTCCTTCTTCATCAATTCTCGCCCTAATAGCTCCTTCTTGTACTTTCTTCTTCATACGTATCAGCTCCGGGTCGGTGGCTTGAGCAACCTTAACTTTTTCTATTAAAGTTGGCTCTATGCGTATACTTGACATCATCGCACTCGTCCTCATGATATGATCTTCTACTCAATGCAATACCTACCACGTTCGCTTTACCGGGATGGTATTGAATAGTGTGGTCGTAGTCTTTCAATAGTTCGAGCCAACGTCATTGCCAGATGTTGAGTTCTTTTGAGTGAAGAAATATTTAAGGCTTTTATGGTGCGAATATATCTCCACTTTCTCCCCATATAGATAGTGCCTCCATATCTTTAAGCCAGGAAAACGATTGCCGCTAACTCTAGATCATGAGTAGGATAATTCCTCTCATACTCTTTAAGTTGTCATGAGGCATAAAGGCTATGACTTTCCCACGTTGCATGAGAACACATCCTAACCCTTTGCTCAGTAGCATCATGTGAGATAACAAATCCATCCGAACCGGATGGTATTGTTAGAACAGTCCGAAATAAGTCTCCTCTTAAGCTCTTGGAAACACTTCTCGATTCTTCATTTTAAACGAATTTTGTATCCTTCCGAAGTTAATTTGAGTTAATGAAGTAGCGATTCGAGAAAAACCTTCCACGAATCTCCGATAATAACCATTAAGCCCAAAAGCTACGACTTGATCCACCGACTTTGGTTGCTCTAACTTTGTATTGCTTCAATCTTCACGGATCAACAGATACTCCATGTTTTGACACTGACATGCCCAAGAAATGCTACTTCCTCAAGCCGAACTCGCATTTCTTCAATTTGGCATATAGTTGGTTTTCACGAAGCCTTTGGAGTACCAAACTTCAAATGGTGCTCATGATCTTCACGACTTTTGGAATATATAAGAATGTCATCAATAAAGACAACAACGAATCCGATCCAAATATTCCTTGAATACTCGGTTCATCATATCCATGAAAGCCGCGAGGAGCATTAGTTAGTCCGAAAGACATGACTAAGAATTCATAATGCCCATACCGAGTTTCAAGGCGGTCTTTGGAATATCCTCGATTCTAATCTTGATGATGATATCCGTAAGCTAAGATCGATTTTGAAAAGAATTGTGCCCCTCAGAATTTGGTCAAACAAGTCATCAATACGAGGTAGAGGATACCTATTCTTGATGGTGACATGGTTCAATTCGATAGTCAATACAAAGTCGCATACTCCCGTCTTTTCTTCTTTACGAATAAAAACAGAGCACCCAGGGAGATGTCTTAGGACGAATGAAACCGATGTCCAACAATTTCTCGTAGTTGGACCTTTAACTCCTCGAAGTTCAATAGAGCCATTCGATATGGGGTTTTAGAAATGGGCTTTGTACCAGTTCAAGATCAATAAAGAATTCAACTTCACGTTCGGGGTAGACCGGAAGTTCTTCGTGAAATACGTCGGGAAAGTCAATAACAACGGGAATATTATTCAAATTTGACGTGTCTTTATTCAAATCCATAACATGGGCTAAGAAAGCTTGACATCCGTTTTTCAATAAGCGAATAGCTTTATGATTAGATATGATAGTGATTGATTTTAATGGTTTAGTTGCTTGAATTCGCATAACAAAGTTGGTTAGGAATATGAAAACTAAAAACCTTAAGAAAACAATCAATTTTGGCATGATGAGTAGTTAACCAATCAATCCCTAAAATCACATCAAAAGCAAGTATCTTTAAAGAGATAAGGTTAATGTGTAAGGTAATGGTGCCAACTTGAATCAAACAAGATTTATAAAAAGTGGATGTGATGAAAGTTTCTCCCTAACGGAGTTTCCACAGATAGATCAAAGTCTAATTTCTCGAGTCAAGTTTAAACGTTGAGCACATGCAGAGAGATAAATGAATGGGTAGCACCAGATCAAGTAAGGTATAAACTTTCAAGAATTTATAAATAGCTTACCCGTGATCACCTCGTTTGGGTTCTCGCATTATGACCGGTCACAACAAACGCCTCTTCCGGAATCGTTGACTTTGACTTTTACGGGACGATCTTTTGAGTCACCGTCCTCATTGAACTAGGTTTCGCTACGCATAATCTCGAGCGATATGTCCTTCCTTTCCACAACTATAGCATACCTTGAATCTGTCAGGCGTTTTGACCGATATGTCCCTCTTTTCCGCATTTGTAGCATATGACCGGTGGTCGTTCTCCTCCCTTAGAAACCGATTCTTTTTAAGCCTGTCGTCTTCACATAGTCGTTGTTAAATCTCCTCTTTTTAAAATCTCCTCCCGACTCGCTTCTTTCTTGCTTTTTCACGACTATGTTTACCACCGTAGTGGTTACCATTTCTATCCGTCTGTTTCTTTCTCCGCAGTTATCATTATTCATTGATCGCTATCTCCGTACGATCTGGTTATGGTCCTCGGTTGACCAGTATTTCGTTATCTCGCGCTCTAATAATTGAGCCTCATTTTACAACATCGAATAAAGAGAAAGTTTATGAGAAATGAGATATCGACGTATCGGGTTTCAAACCTCTAAGAAACATCCGCGTCATACGTTCCTCATTCTCCACCAAATGAGGTGCAAACTGGATAACTCGCAAACTTTGCCTCGTCATCGAGACACCGTGCCGTGTTGTTTTGCTCTAATCGATGAACTCCACTTCCTTCATACGACGAACACTTTCGGGAAAGTATTTGTCATTAAATAGTCTCTCAAACGTCTCCCAAGACATCTTTGAGTGTGGTGGATGGGTACGCTTCACGAGACTCCCACCGATGAGTCCGCCTTCGCCACGGAACATAAAGGTGGCGAATGGAACCTTCTGTTCCTCCGTGCATCCCAAGACATCGAATATCTTGGTAATTTGTTTGACCCATGTTTCCGCCATGATCGGATCGGCTTTCCTTAAATTCTGGTGGTCCCAACTCTTTGAATCGCTTGTTCGTGACAACCCGTGAATTGCTATCATTTCTCCTCAGTATTTTGAACACGAGTCTCCTAAATCGATTTTGCATGAATCGCAAAAAGCTTCTAAACATCCCTCGTTCATCATCCGCGCAATTGGTGTTGTTCACGGGAGGAACATTGCCCACTGTTACAGACGTTCTCTCCTCGTTGGTAAAATACAGGCATCTCCACGGTCTCATTTACTCCATTGTTAATATTCTCAATCGACATTCTCAAATATTGTCATAAAACAAGGGTTAATTAAGGAAATCAATATATCACATAATATCCCTATATCTTGACCAACTAACAAATAAGCTTAGGTAGGACACACTAGCGAAGGATTTACTCGTCTCTCTCCCTCCTAGTTCTATTCCCCGATCTCCGCCAGAGATTATATCCCTAAGCTCGATATATTAACCTGTGACGCCCCCAAAATAGGTATACACAACACCCATTTCGAGTAGCCAAATACATGGTACAAGAAGCAAACTACAACTTCAATAATACAAATGTCGTGTGAAATACGATAATATATACTGTGAGTTTAAATACAAATATTATCTTCTAGACAATATCTATACTCAAATAAATCCTCATCTCATTTATTGATACATTATTTTACAAAAATGGTGAGGACTACTAAACAACTCTCTCTAGAACCTTCATTCCATACCCCGACTAGTACTCGCTACATTCTCGCCTCCTGAGAAGAATGGAACAAAAAGGAAAAGGGTGAGCTCAACTAGCTCAGTAAAGAATATTATGACTAAGATAATATACAACAAATTATCGTTAGTCTCCAACAGGGAAAAATCGATAGAATACAATAGACAACAAGTTTTGGATCAATATTCGCAATGAAAATAATAATTCATAGAAGAGTTACGTAGAGAATGAAATCTACTATAATCTATGAATTTAATATCCATCATCAATATTTTATCCTCGTAACATCAATCAATATTCATCTCAAATCAAATATTCATCTTTGCACCACAGCCAAAGATATTCATCAATCGGTCATGTTCATCTCAACACTGCTCATCTTTGCACTAAAGGCCAAAGATATTCATCGATCAATCATGTTCATTTAAACACCGCTCATCTTTTGCACTACTGAGCCAAAGATATTCTTCAGAAATCATTCATCTTTGCACTACTGCCAAAGATATTCAATAATATCATCATTTAAGACCGAGGATGATGAAAATATTTTTAAAGAACGAATCCGGTGAAACAAAATGACAAGGATTAAGGATTAAGGATTCAGTACTTTGTTTTATCCATGTCCAACAATACCTCAAAAATAATCATAGTGGTGTAAAATTCAAGAATGATCAAAACATGGATACAATCAAAGCTAGTATCCAAAATAGATATTTTGGACTAAAAGAAGAAATTTTATTTTTTGATGAATAGTGCCAGTATACATGAATAGTGTCAGATATCGTGAATAAAGTCAGATATCGTGAATAGTAACTCAGACACCAAAAGATAGAAATTCCACAAAAAAACATTTTCACGCATGAATAGTACTAAGAATAGTAACTTCGTGAATAGTAACTCGTGAATAGTAACTCGTGAATAGTAACTCATGAATAGTAACTCAGACATGAAAAAGTTCCAAATTTGATAAAAACTTCAGATCAACATTTCAAAGATAATGATATTGAAGAAATAATATCATTACGAAAAAAATAATATCCCTTACCTCAAAGAATCAAGCCGGAAGGAAAGGTCGGAAGTGATCTTTGAATGAAACTTATCTTGAGCAAACAACTCTCAAAGTATCTAAATACTCACAAAATACGCTCAATAATAATATAGAGAGAAAGAGAAAACTTTGTTTTCGATGTGATTTTCAATTCTAACTTAGCCTCTATTTATAGAAAATGTTAGCGTAAAAGCTGAGACTTGACTGCTAACACGATGGCTTTACTCGCTACTATTACCACCCACCACATTTGAAATAAAATTCAGCACATTTCTTCACCAACCACAAGTGGGGCCCACTCAATTCTAGAATTTTCCACCAAAATCAATTATAAACCTAATTTCCGAATCAGACACCTCTTAAAATTCATAACAAATCATTCGTGAATTTTTAACGGTTCAAAATTTGTGGACATATACTCAACTTATGTATGTATAACATACCCAAAAATTACCACAATCCAACGGTCGGATTAAAAATTATAACCCCCGCAATATATCTCAAAACCCCTGATTTAATTTTTAATACCTCCAATCCGATAAAATACTGATAAAACACCTCAACATTAAATCATTCAATTATAACCACATAAAATAAATAAATCCATCGTTTATAAATATTTTCTTATCATATCAATAATTAATTATTCACAAATAATATTACAGAATCGCAATTATGACAACCAGGCCGTTCCCAGGAAAGAGGGGGCTTTCCGATAAGGATTTCTCCTTACTGGCGCGCAATTAGGTGACCAAACCTCTCCTTGACAGAACTTTCTAGACATTGCCAATAATGCTATCTAATAATATTATTCAAATAATATGAATTATTGATCTGATAATGGAGATAATGTGCAGTGACAATTATTGAACATCAATAATATAAAATATCAACGCAGCAATTATTGAATCAATAAAATAAAATATTGAAGCAAGAACTCATTGTGAAAATTATTGAGTAAAGTGCTTTCACGTAAGGATCAATAATTCAACAATACTTTGCGTAACTGGTAATCTCGCTTTGTAAACAACGCAGTACATCGTATTTTAACCACCGGGTATTCCAACAAGATTAATTGTAACAACTACGCCGTTATTTTTAACCAACTTATATTTGTCGTTTTCTTCATCCAATCGCTTTCAGTTATGGGGCTTACACATGCATCGCTACTGTCGTCGCATTTAATATTCCCGACAAAGACGAATATTCCACGACCAAACGAATATTCCAAGCAAAAATGAATATTTTATAACCACTTGCTTATTTTGAAATATTTGCGTATTTAACCCTTAACTATCCACATTAATCAAATCAACCCTTACTATTTCAAAATAATAAATAAAGGAAATTCCTTTTTATTTAAAAAAAATTCGGGGTCTTACAATAATCATGACCCGTAATGTTACAAATGATATGATAAAAGTCATCATTGGCCCGTAGTGCATTGATGGACAGTTGTTGGTATGATTATGACCAGGGATTATTCGGTATAATCATGACCATTGATGATTACATGAATATCCTTGGCCTGTAGTGCAGAGATGATTCGATGATGTGGTTTATTTATTAAGCTGAGTCTCAACGATAAAGTGGATGAAAAATTTCTTAAATCATAGAAGATAGTAGATATCATGCTCTACCTAACTCTTCTAATGGATTTCTTGTTCCGTTGCAGTTAAACTTGAAGTTTATTATATTTTATTAGTTTAACACTGTTGAAAGCTAATGATAATTTATTCTGCATTATCTTAGTCATAATATTTCTTACTGGGCTAGTTGAGCTCACCCTTTTTTTTCACTGTTCTCTTCAGGAAATGAGAATATAGCTGGGACTAGTCGGGGAATGGAGTGATAGTCTAGATGGTTGCTTTAGTAGTCCTCACTATTCTGTGAAATAGTGTGATAATAATTTAAATGAGGACTCCATCTGAGTTTGGATATTGTCTAGAAGACAATATTCGTGTTAAACTCTCAGCTATGTTTTGTCGTATTCTACACGACAGTTGTATAATTAAGTTTGTAGTTGTATTATGTACCATGTATTTGGCGACCCAAGATGGGTGATGTATACCTATTTTGGGGGCGTCACATAGTGGGTCCACCTTTGTACTAGCATCTGATGGAGGGTTTAGCCGCCTCTCCTTCTTCCTGCGTTCCCTGCCTTTGTGATTGCTATTCTCAGCCTCTCCTTTCCATTCCCCAAGGTCTCCTCATTCTCTTTTCAGATCTGATTTCCACTTTCTCATCTCCCATTTGTTATTAATTTGAACTGGAACCTACTTAATTTGTTCAATTGTTATTTATATCATACAATCGAATCATCTGGGTATCAGTATTTAGGATTAACTTGGTCGCCGGTCGGATCTTGCTAAATTATGTCACCAGCATAATGAATCAGGATACCCAATTGAAATATATGGACATTATCTAACAAAGAATCCTGTTTAACATTAATACCCACCCACAAAGATTTCAGTGTATCTTGATTCTTTCAATTAGGTGGATTTGGGTGTAGAGATCCAAGATCATAATGATTAATTTTGGTTTTAGACTTTTATCCCACAATGAAAATATCACTATTCCATTTTTTTGAGAATCTTGCTTCACTGTTTTGACTAATCATTTTCTTCTTTCTTCTTTGTGTTTGATCTGAAAAGGGCCATTCTCTTTTCTGTTCTTGAGCTTTGTACTTGTGAAAATGAGATCGGGTGTCGAGGGTGAAGGGGCCAGAGTGAGGGGAGGAGAGAGAGGAAGGCGGAGGAGAGGATGGTGATGGTGGAGGTGGAGAAGTCAAAGTAGAGAGAAAGGGAGATGTGGGTGGTGTATGGGTGAGTTAACTCAGTGTAGGAGTGTGGGTTAAGAGAGAGAGAGAGAGAGAAGGCAGGGTATTATATGAAATAAATGTAAACTACCAAGCTTACCCCTCTGTAATAAATATTACAGCCTTAGCGGGTCACTTTTGACCGGTTAAGTGAAGAAAGTGTGTTTTTTGTTAAGTGTAATTGAAGTTTGGGGTGTACTTAGACACTTTTTTTAGTTTGGGGTGCAAAAATCAACAATAGTATAAAATTTGGGGTGCACATTGTCTTTTAGTCTATTAACAGAGGTTTGTGGCAAAGATATATAAAATAATTCTCAGAATTTTTAAAGTGCATAATAATATAATATTGTGTTATTATAAATTGTTAATTAATGTAATATATTATGTATGATAATTTATAATTAAAATAAATAATCAAATAAAAAAAATGCCCTTGCAAGGTTATGCGTACTAGTTTGATATAGTGAACAAACCTTATAGTTCTATTCAATCTCATGCAGTGATATACGTCGCAACTGTAATTTGATAGAATTTTTTTGCAATAACACTTCTTTATCATAACCTTTTTTTCCCTAATGTATTTTACTTATTTATTTTGTGAGAGAGTGACTAGGAGGTTGGCTCTAGGAGAAAATGCAATTAGTGACACTCAAAATTTTACGTTTATGTTACTAACTATCCAGGAGGACAGAATCGTCTCTTATCTTCCATAGGCAACCCTGAAAGTCAAAATCATTCAGTCAAACCCCAGGAGATCAAATCAAACCCCGGAGAAAATCCCTGAAGATCAAGTTAAACTCCGGAGACAACCCTGGGAGATCAAGTACAGCCCCGGTGACAACCCCGGGAGATCAAGCCAAACCCGGAGATAACCCTGGGAGATCAAGCCAAACCCTAGAGATAACCCCAGGAGATCAAGTACAACCCCGGTGACAACCACGGGAGATAAAGCCAAACCTTGATGACAACCCTGGGAGATCAAGTCAAACCCCGGAGATAACCCCGGGAGATAAAATCCAAACCTCGGAGAAAACCCCAAAAAATCTCAAACCAACTTCAGAGACAACACTGAGGACTGACAAAAGTCAATAGCAGTCCAATCTCGTGGGCAACCTTGAGAAAAGACAGCTACAACTGCATTAAGCCCGGAACCAACCTAGGAGGGGCAAAATAGTAATTTTTCCAACTCAGCATCAATTCAGCCCAAATCACTGCAAAAGAGGTCATGCAGAACCATAACATCAATCCCAAGTGAAAACAACACAAGACAACTCAACGGATGGACTACGAATACTTGAAGATCTGGTCATGGACCCATCTTCCCATATTCACAAAATGTCTAATCCCATGTCATTATTAGGGCTAAGAAAATAACCAAATTGGAACTGAAACTGCACCAAAAATCGCATAAACCGCACCAATTAAAATCGCACCAATGGTGTAAGACCCCGAAATTTTTTTTAAATAAAAAGGAATTTCCTTTATTTATTATTTTGAAATAGTAAGGGTTGATTTGATTATTGTGGATAGTTAAGGGTTAAATACGCAAATATTTCAAAATAAGCAAGTGGTTATAAAAT
Organism: Panax quinquefolius; assembly: GCA_020205615.1. Classification (NCBI taxonomy): domain Eukaryota; kingdom Viridiplantae; phylum Streptophyta; class Magnoliopsida; order Apiales; family Araliaceae; genus Panax; species Panax quinquefolius. Next base: position 38,478,268 of record CM035161.1, on the reverse strand, counting down.
ATTCATTATCGTCGGGGAATATTCGTTTGGTCGTGGAATATTCGCATCGCTTGGGAATATTAAATGACGACTACGCAATGTACCATACCGTGTGGGCCCCATAACGGAAAGTGATTGGATGAAGAAAACGACAAATATAAGTTGTTTTTAAATAACTTGGTAGTAGTTATTACCGTTATCTTTGTTGGAATACCCGGTGGTTAAAACACACTAATACGCGTTGTTGAACAAGAAGATACCAGTATTGCACCAATTATTGATTCTTACGAAGAAGGCACTACTCAATAATGGTTACGTAATTATCGCTCGATTATTTTATTGAGTTAATAATTTCTTTGCGTTGATATTTTATATTCTTGTTGTTTCAATAATTGTCATTTACAAGTATCTTTCATTATCGAAGCAATAATTCATATTATCTGAATAATATTATTAGATAACATTATTGGCAATGTCTAGAAAGTTCGTCTAAGGAGAGGTTTGGTCACCTAATCATTTAGTAAGAAGAAGAAATTCTTATTCGAAAGCCCCTCTTTTCCTGAACCGCCAGTTGTCAATATTGTGATTACGTAATATTATTTGTGAATAATTAATTATTGATTTATATGATGAGGAAAATATTGATTTTATGTGGATATAGATGGAGAAAATTTTTAAAATGACAATTGTTGAAAATTAATATTTTATCTTTTTCTGATAAAATAATTCATTTAAATATATTATTTTAATAATATATTAACGGTGATATTTTTACAACGAATGTGGGATATATGAGTATACGAGGAGGAAGAGTATTTTTGTTGCAATAAATGTTTAAAACATGTTAAACATGTCGGTGGACCCCATTTATTGACTGAAATTTGATTATAACCTGTAAAATCGCCTGTTTGTGGATTTCGGCCAATTTTTATTTGGAATTTGGAAAAACTTTCTTCTGCAAAGTTGTAGAGAATTGAATTTCCTATAAAAACTCATGAGATTTGAATTTTCTGATGAAAGGGCTATTTATTATGAATTATTGAAGTTTCAAGCTCAAATAATTAATTTTGTAAGTTTTAATTATTTATTTTATGAAAAACGTTTTTATCATTTCTTTCTAGAAGGTGGCATGTGGGAAATGCTAGGATCTGAATTCTAAGGTTGGCGTATGAATTTGATATATATATATATATTAATTTATTAAATTTTTTTGCTTTTTGGTGTTCTAAGCAATTTCTATAAATAGGTGCTTAGGTTAGAATTGAAAATCACACCGAGGCGAAGTTTTTTCTCTCTATATTATCGAGCGTATTCTTGTGAGTATTTTGAGTATACTTTGAGTATTGCTATACTACTTTGCAAGTCCAAGTCATAGCTTATATCCAGGTGTTTCAAATTTAGAAAAGACCGATCTTTCGAGGTAAGGGATATTATTTTTTTCGTAATGATATTATTTCTTCAATATCATTATCTTTGAAATGTTGATCTCAAGTTTTTATCAAATTTGGAACTTTTTTCATGTCGGGGGGTTCTTTATTCATGGGTTCTTATTCATGAGTTCTTATTCACAAGTTACTATTCATGAGTTCATTATTCACGAAGTTACTATTCACGAGTACTATTCATGAAGCGTGAAGATGTTTTTTTGTGGAATTTCTATCTTTTGGTGTCTGAGTTACTATTCACGATATCTTGACACTATTCACGATATCTGACACTATTCACGATATCGGCATTATTCAACCGAAAAATAAAATTTTTTCTTTTTGTCAAAATATCTATTCGGATACTAACTCGATTGTATCCATGTTTTGATCATTCTTGAATTTTACACCACTATGATTATTTTTGAGGTATTTTTGGGACGTGGATAAAACCAAGTATGAATCCTTAATCCTTAATCCTTGTCATTTTGTTTCACTGGATTCGTTTCTTTAAAAATATTTTTCATCATCCTCAGTCTTAAATGATGATATTATTGAATATCTTTGGCCTGTAGTGCAAAGATGAATGATTTTTGAAGAATATCTTTGGCCTGTAGTGCAAAGATGAACAGGTGTTGAGATGAACATGACCGACTGATTAATATCTTTGGCCTGTAGTGCAAAGATGAACAGGTGTTTAAATGAACATGACCAACTGATGAATATCTTTGGCCTGTAGTGCAAAGATGAATATTTGGTTCCGGATGTATATTGATTGATGTTACGAGGATAAAATATTGATGATGGATCGTTAAATTCATAGATTATAGTAGATTTCATTCTCTACGTAACTCTTCTATGAATTATTATTTTCATTGCGAATATTGATCCGAAACTTGTTGTCATTGTATTCTATCGATTTTTCCTGTTGAAGACTAACGATAATTTGTTGTATATTATCTTAGTCATAATATTCTTTCTTGGGCTAGTTGAGCTCACCCTTTTCCTTGTTGTTCCATTTTTCTTCTCGGGGAGGCGAGAATGTAGCGAAGTACTTAGTCGGGGGTATGGAATGAAGGTTCTAGAGAGAGTTGTTTAGTAGTCCTCACCATTTTGTAAAATAATGAATCAATAATTATGATGGGGATTTATTTGCGTGTGGATATTGTCTAGAAGACAATATTATATTTAAACTCATTATATATATATTGTCGTATTTCACACGACATTTGTATTATTGAAGTTGTAGTTTGCTTTTTTGTACCATGTATTTGGCGACTCGAGAATGGGTGTTGTGTATACCTATTTTGGGGCGTCGCGATTGGTATCGAGCTTAGGGATATGATCTCTGGCGGAGATCGGGAATAGAACTAGGAGGGAGAAACGAGTAAATCCTTCGCTAGTGTGTCCTACCTAAGCTTACTTGTTGGTTGGTCATATTATAGGGGTATTATGTGATTTCTTAATTTATTTAATTAACCCTTATTTTATGATGAAGATTTGAGAATGTCGATCGAGAATATTAACGATGGAGTAAATGAGACCGTGAAGATGCTCGTATTACTACCAACGAGGAGAACGCAGCAACAGTCGGGTAATGTTCCTCCCGTGAACAACACCACCGAAAGCGAGATGATGAACGAGGGATGTTTAGAAGCTTTTTGCAGTTCATGCAAAATCGCACGAGGAGACTCGTGTTCAAAATACAGAGGAAATGATAGCAATTCACGGTGGTCACGCCCAAACGATTCAAAGAGTTGGGACCACCGCACTGGGAAAGCCGGATCCGATTAAAGGCGGAGACGTGGGTCAAACAAATTACCAAGATATTCGATGTCTTGGGATGCACGGAGGAACAGAAAGTTCCATTCGCCGCCTTTATGTTCCGTGGCGAAGGCGACATCTTGGTGGGAATCGTGAAGCGTACTCCATCCACCGCACTCAAAGATGTCATGGGAGAGCGTTTCAGAAGCAGTTCAATGACAAGTACTTCCCGAAAGTATTCGTCGTATGAAGGAAGTGGAGTTTATTAGACTAGAAAGCGTAATAACATGGCGGTGTCCCAAAGACGAGGCGAAGTTCGCGGAGTTATCCAGTTTGCACCTCATTTAGTGGAGAATAAGGAACGATGACGCGGATGTTTTCGAGAGGTTTGAAACCGACATACGCCAAGATCATTTCTCATAAATTTTCTCTCTATTCAGATGTTGTCAGCAGGCTCATTGTTAGAAGCGAGATAACGAGTAACGTTCAACCGAGGGACCATAACCAGGATCATACCAAAGATAGCGAGTCATCGTAATAACGATAACCCGGCGGAGAAAGAAGAAGAATACAGAAAAGGCGGTAACCACTCTGGTGGTAATCGTGGCCATGAAAATAGAAGAAGCGAGTCGGGAGGAGATTTTAAAAGAGGAGATTCAACAACGACCATGTGAAGACGTCGGCGCCAAGAAGCAACTAGTTTTAAGGGAGGAGAACGACCACCCGGTCATATGCTACAAATGCGAAAAAGAGGGACATATCATCAAAACGCGCACAACAGTTCAAGGTATGCTATAATTGTGGAAAGGAAGGACATATCGCTTCGAGATTATGCTGATGAATGAAACCTAGTTCAATGGGGACGGTGACTCAAAAGATCGTCCCCGTAAAAGTCAAAGTCAACGATTTTGGAAGAGCGTTTGTTGTGATCGGGTCAAAATGCGAGGAACCCGAACGAAGTTAGTACAGGTTAGTTAATTATAAATTCTTGCGAAGTATATAACTTACTAGATATCGGTTCTACCCATTCTTTTATCTCTCTTCTTACTTGCGCTCAACGTTTGAACTTGACTACGGAGAAATTAAACTTTGACTATATGTGGAGACTCCATTAGGAGAAACTTTCATTACATCCGTTGTTTAAAAATCTTGCTTGATTCAAGTTGGCACTATCACATTACACCGTTAACCTTATTTCTATAGAGATATTTGCTTTTGATGTGATTTTAAGGTTAACTACTCATCATGCCAAATTGATTGCTTTTGTAAGGTTGTTAGTTTTCATATTCCTAAGCAACCTGTTATTCGAATTCAACAATCAAACCATTGTAGTCAAACATTTTCATATCAAGCCATGAAGTCATTCGTTTATTACGGATGTCAAATTTTCTTAGTCCATGTTATGGATTTGAATAAAGACACGTCAGATTTGAATAATATTCCTATTGTTATTGATTTTTCCTGACGTATTTCCTGAAGAATTTCTTAGCTTACTCCCAAAGCCCGATATTAAATTTTGTATCGACTTTGAACCCTAAGACAAAACTCATTTCTAAAATCTCATATCGAATGGCTCTATTGAACTTCGTGAGTTAAAAATTCAACTATAGAATTTGGTACTGAGCCTTTATCTTGTGACTTCCTTTGTGGAATTCACCTAAGCCGACTCTCTCTGTAGGGGACGTCATATTCGATGCGATAGTAAACCGATAAGTGTCATTGTGACGTCTTTATCCAAGATTGGGATATGAGTCATAGTTGAGAGCAACCTAAGTCGAGAATCGAAATACGTAGCTTTGAAGCTTAGTTGGTTATTATCGGAGATTCGTGGAAGGATTTTCTTGAATCGCTACTCCGATTAACTTAATTGACTCGAAAAGATACAAAATTCGTATGGAGCGAGGAATGCGAGAAGATTTTCCAAGAGCTCAAGAGGAGACTCATTTCGCACATATTCTAACCATACCATCTTGGAAAAGCGAACGTGGTAAAATGACGCGATGAGTAGAAGATCATATCGGAACGAAATGCGATGATGTCAAGTATACGCGACAGAGCCAACTTTAATAGAAAAAGTTAAGATTGCTCAAGCCACCAGACTTGGAGAATGATGCGTATGAAGAAGAAAATACAAGAAGGAGCTATTAGGAAGCAAGAATTGATGAAGAAGGAATACTTGAGTCCACTCTAGACTTTGTGTTCCTAACGACTACGATTTGAAGTACAAGATTATGATGGAGGCACACAACACGCCATTTGCAATCCATCCGGAAGTACTAAATGTATCGTGATCTTGACATACATTTTGGTGGAACAATATGAAGAGAGAGATTGCAAAGTTTATCTCGATGTGTTTAACTTGCCAACGTGTAAAGGCGGAGCATCTTGTACCTAAAGGTCCGTTGCAACCACTTGAGATTAGGAATGGAAGTGGGAACACATTACTATGGATTTCATTACGGGTCTTTCTGCGGTTTCTCAAGGCATCAATGCTATTTGGGTTATTAGATTAACCAAGTCTGCTCATTTCTTACCGATACGAGAGACTTATTCCCTTGAACGTCTTTCTCGTATGTACGTAAATGCGAGATTGAGATTGCATGGCATGCCAGTATCCATAGTTTCGGATCGTGACCCAAGATTCACTTTATGATTTTGGGTTAGTTTGTAGAAAGCTATGGGCACGCAATTTCTGATCTGGATTTGGCATACCATCCTCAAACGGATGGGCAATCAGAAAGACTACTCAAACTCTTGAAGATATATTAAAACTCTGTGTCCTAGATTTCAAAGGAAGTTGGGATAAGTACTTGCCATTGGTGGAATTCTCATACAACAATAGTTATTAAACAAATATAGGCATGGTTCCATTCGAAGCATTATATGGACAAAATGTCGTTTCCAATATGTTGGGATGAGGTGGGTGAAGCAACATTGTTGGGACCCGAAAGTTAGTACGATATAACTAATGATTCAACAAACGATACAAATGGCACAAGATCGACAAAAGAGTTATGCGGATCTTCATTGAAAGGACGTGGAATTTAATGTAGGGGATCATGTATTGTTGCGAGTTGCTCCATGGAAGGGTGTTACAAGATTTGGGAAGAGAGGAAAGCTCAATCCATGATTTATTGGTCCATTTCAAATTCTTGACCGAAAGTAGGAAATGTAGCCTATAGACTTGTGTTACCTCCGAGTATGTCTCGTGTTCATAATGTGTTTCACATATCCGCATTTCAGTAAATATGTGAAAGACCCGAACCACGTTATTGAGTTAGAACCGGACGAGATATAGAAGACTTAACGATGTGAGAGGTACTGTGCCAAGATTTTGGATAGGAAGGAGCATGTCCCTACGCGCAAGAAAGGTCATACCACAAGTTAAAGTTTTGTGGAGGAATCATGCTATAGAGGAAATGACCGGGAATTGGAAACGGAAATGAAAGCGAGGTATCCTCACCTTTTCGAAACACCAGGTACGTACGTCAATTTCGAGGACGAAATTTCATAAGGAACGGAGGTTGTAAGACCCCGAAATTTTTTTAAATAAAAAGGAATTTCCTTTATTTATTATTTTGAAATAGTAAGGGTTGATTTGATTATTGTGGATAGTTAAGGGTTAAATACATAAATATTTCAAAATAAGCAAGTGGTTATAAAATATTCATTATCGCTTGGGAATATTCGTTTGGTCGTGGAATATTAAAGATCGTCGGGGAATATTAAATGCTGACGCAAGCAGCACCATGTGTGGGCCCCATAACGGAAAGTGATTGGATGAAGAAAACGACAAATATAAGTTGTTTTTAAATAATAGCGGTAGTAGTTATTACAATTATCATTGTTGGAATACCCGATGGTTAAAACACACTAATACGCGTTGTTGAACAAGAAGACACGGTATTGCACCAATTATTGATTCTTACACGAAGAAGGCACTACTCAATAATGGTTACGATAATCTTTATTCAATATTTTATTGAGTTAATAATTCTTTGCGTTGATATTTTATATTCTTTGTTGTTTCAATAATTGTCATTACACAAGATCTTTCATTATCGAAGCAATAATTCATATTATCGAATAATATTATTAGATAACATTATTGGCAATGTCTAGAAAGTTACATCTCAAGGAGAGGTTTGGTCACCTAATCATGGCAGTAGAAGAAGAAATTCTTATTGGAAAGCCCCCTCTTCCCCTGAAAGCGTTCGGTCATCGATATTGTGATTACGTAATATTATTTGTGAATAATTAATTATTGATTTATATGATGAGGAAAATATTAATTTTATGTGGATATAGATGGAGAAAATTTTTAAAATGACAATTGTTGAAAATTAATATTTTATCTTTTTCTGATAAAATAATTCATTTAAATATATTATTTTAATAATATATTAACGGTGATATTTTTACAACGAATGTGGGATATATGAGTATACGAGGAGGAAGAGTATTTTTGTTGCAATAAATGTTTAAAACATGTTAAACATGTCGGTGGACCCCATTTATTAACTGAAATTTGATTATAGCTTGTAAAATCGCCCGTTTGTGGATTTTGGTCAATTTCTATTTGGAATTTGGAAAAACTTTCTTCTGCAAAGTTGTAGAGAATTGAATTTCCTATAAAAACTCGCGAGATTTGAATTTTCTGATGAAAGGGCTATTTATTATGAATTATTGAAGTTCTAAAGCTCCGAAATAATTAATTTTTGTAAGTTTTAATTATTTATTTTATGAAAAACGTTTTTTATCATTTCTTTCTAGAAGGTGGCATGTGGGAAATGCTAGGATCTGAATTCTAAGGTTGGCGTATGAATTTGATATATATATATATATTAATTTATTAAATTTTCTGCTTTGGTGTTCTAAGCAATTTCCTATAAATAGGGTGCTTAGGTTAGAATTGAAAATCACACCAGAAACTGAAGTTTTCTCTCTCTATATTATCGAGCGTATTCTTGTGAGTATTTTGAGTATACTTTGAGTATTGCTATATCTGGTGCAAGTCCAAGTCATGCTTTATATATCGGTGTTTCAAATTTGAAATCTTGATCTTTCGAGGTAAGGGATATTATTTTTTCGTAATGATATTATTTCTTCAATATCATTATCTTGAAATGTTGATCGATGTTTTTATCAAATTTGGAACTTTTTCATGTCGGGGTTACTATTCATGGGTTACTATTCATGAGTTACTATTCACGAGTTACTATTCATGAGTTCTTATTCACGAGTTACTATTCACAGTACTATTCATGAAGCGTGAAGATGTTTTTGTGGAATTTCTATCTTTTGGTGTCTGGAGTTACTATTCACGATATCGACACTATTCACGATATACGACACTATTCACGATATCTAAAGACTATTCAATCTAAAAAATAAAATTTCTTCTTTTTGTCAAAATATCTATTACGGATACTAACTCGATTGTATCCATGTTTTGATCATTCTTGAATTTTACACCACTATGATTATTTTTGAGGTATTTTTGGACGTGGATAAAACCAAGTACGAATCCTTAATCCTTAATCCTTGTCATTTTGTTTCATGGATTCGTTTCTTTAAAAAATATTTTCATCATCCTCATCTTAAATGATGATATTATTGAATATCTTTGGCCTGTAGTGCAAAGATGAATGATTTCGAAGAATATCTTTGGCACCAGTAGTGAAAAGATGAGCAGTGTTGAAATGAATACGGCCGATTGATTGATTAATATCTTTGGCACAGAAGTGCAAAGATGAGCAGTGTTTAAATGAACATGACTAATCGATGAATATCTTTGGCAGTATAGTGCAAAGATGAATATTTGGTTCCGGATGTATATTGATTGATGTTACGAGGATAAAATATTGATGATGGATCGTTAAATTCATAGATTATAGTAGATTTCATTCTCTACGTAACTCTTCTATGAATTATTATTTTCATTGCGAATATTGATCTCAAACTTGTGTTGTCTATTGTATTCTATCGATTTTTCCTGTTGAAGACTAACGATAATTTGTTGTATATTATCTTAGTCATAATATTCTTTCTTCGGGCTAGTTGAGCTCACCCTTTTCCTTGTTGTTCCATTTTTCTTCTCGGGAGGCGAGAATGTAATGCAGTACTTAGTGGGGGTATGGAATGAAGGTTCTAGAGAGAGTTGTTTAGTAGTCCTCACCATTTTTGTAAAATAATGAATCAATAATTATGATGGGGATTTATTTGCGTGTGGATATTGTCTGTAAGACAATATTATATTTAAACTCACAATTATATATTGTCGTATTTCACACGACATTTGTATTATTGAAGTTGTAGTTTGCTTTTTGTACCATGTATTTGGCGACTCAGAATGGGTGTTGTGTATACCTATTTTGGGGGCGTCACAAATGGTTCTGGCGTATGTAGCGGTTTTAGGTGGGTTGAAAAGCCAAATTTACGATTTTGGTTTGGTTACTAGTCAAAACTGCACGCATAAAACCGAAACCACACCAAATAATCATCCTGTTTTCTTAAATTTTCTACAAGTATATATAATTTCTCTACTATAAAATATTCTCCTCATTTTATTTTAGAAGACATATATTGCAGGTTTGAATGAAGAATAAATAGTATCAATTATGTTTGCAAATCAAGAGTGGCTTGATATTTCCTAAATCAAATGTGATAACATTGTGTTAATTAACCATATAATTGTTGATGCCTGGATCTATTTTGCTAAATTAGCTCCATGATTGTGTTCACTGCATAATACGTTTGCATGAATGATTTTGCTAGCTATTTTATGGGTTTATTATTTCAATTGGTTTTGTAACCGAAACTGTACCAAATGAAACCAAATCGCACTGTTCAAAACCGCATCGCACCAATCATAAATGGTTTCATGTGCGGTTTTAAAATTTTCAAACCGCACCTAAGCAGTTTTGTGTGCAGTTTGAGCTTCAAACCGCACCATGCTCACCCCTAGTCATTGTGTAGCTCTCGAAAAAGGGCTTTCCGGAAAGGTATAACACACCTCCATCGGATTCCCAGATTGAAAGTTATGAAGGTTCGAGCGGATAACACGTTGATCCGAGTACACGTACTTTGAGACAACAGGACCCAGGAGGCTCGGGCCCACCCGGGTAGCCGCGGGTAGACTCGCGATTACTTTGGTCTATAAATAGACCCCCATCAGCTAAAATAAAAAAAGAAGAAGAAAATAAAGAGAATTCCGTCCATTTTAAATCTTAACCCCTTCTATAGTGTTCCAAACTTTGATATTTTTCTTTGTAAACACTTATATATATAAATAGTATAACATATCAAATTTTAACCAGTGAAAAAGAAGTTTTCAAGCTTTAAAGGCGGTTTAAAGCTCTCCTCGCTACACAGTGTAAGATTCTTTCAGATCTGAAGCTTTTACTTGCTTTTTATATATATATATATATATATATATATATATATATATATATATAACTATATATATATACATATATATATATATATTATATGTTGAAGTTTAATAGTTGAGACTTGATTGCAAATCTGTGCCTTTTCTTGCTTTCATGTATGTATGTGTATATATATTTAATAGTCATATCCGGATTCTAAATTCATGGCTTTTCTCTGCTTTTAATATATATAACCATATATATATATATATATATATATATATATATATATATATATATATATATATATTTACATTTAATGATCATGTCTATATTCTAAATTCGTGGCTTTTTATTGCTTTAATATATATTTATATTAATTGTTTACTATAAGACCTCAACTTTTATGAATAAAGATTAATTTTTCTTGAAATATATTTTTGAATATTATGGTGTAGATTTGATATAATGTTATAGTTGTGGGTTATATTTACAAATTTTACAAACTAAGATAGTTGTTATAAAATATTCGATTGGTCGGGAAATATTCGTTTTAACAGGGAATATTCGTACGACGGCACAATCATTGGTGGACCCCACAATGGAATTATTGTGAGAGTTAGAAAACGACAGAAATATCTTTTTATAAAAATAACGGCGAAAGTTTTACCGTTAAACTGTTGAAATATCCGGTGGTAAAAGAAAAGAATCTGGCGTGGTTGCGTAGTAGTAGACACGGCAAAGAGACCCAGTTCGCGGCAAATTTGGTCGAAACACGCTCCGCCACTTGGTAGTGGTGTTTGAGCTTGATTGTTTAGCCCATGAAAGTGAAGCGTTTTTGGTCGGGCAGCTTTTTTTCAAGCAACTTATGTTTTAAAAAATTAAAATGTTGCTACTTGTGGGTTGTGAGGCTTGAACACAAGACTTGTAAGTAAATAAATAAGAGTTCAAACCAACTAAGCTACAACTATTTGTTTTTAATGCAATCTTCAATATATTTTAACTATAATTGAAAATTATAATTAAGATATGTAGTTAATGTAGGTAATTAATTAATAATACTAATTTATAATACTATTAAAATTTTAATTGATTGAGATATGTAGTTAATGTAGGTAATTAATTAATCGTGTTTGTAGCTTTATTCTTTGTTGTTCGTTTTATTATTACAACGGTAAGCATGATTGGTGCCTTAATATAGTCATTATCATCGGATCTAACGGTAATAATGGCTTGCTTGGATCAAATCAATTGTTTTTCACATGTTTTAGCTTTCTAATGGATTTAATAAAATCATTGTGCTTTCTTTTATTGGGAAATTCCAAAATGAATGTCATTTTTCTAAACCATTGAAATATTTACTCCTAAAGACTGTATTGACCTTGCAAAAAAGATGGAGTACGTTGATTGAGTATGTCCTAGTTAGTAAAGAGTTATTTGCTTTGTAAATTAGTTTATACTTGCAATAAGCTGGCTAATATTATTTTTCTAAAATTTGCCTAGTTAACCATTACACTGAAATTGGAACAGAGGGAATATCATTCATATGGTGAATTGGTGATCTGCCACACACAAACACAGAGAGAGGGAGGAAGGAACTCTTGATTTTGTGTGGCCTTAAAAAATGGAAAAAAGAAAGAATAATCTAGCGCTAGACTCTTACGCACTAAAAGATAATAGCAAGGGTAACTATTTTGGGACAGCAGATCCTAAAGCACAATTGTTTTTCACATGTTTTATTATTTTTAATATTTATTATTATTATTATTATTGGTGTAGCAAAAAGTTTACCAAAAAAAAATTAAAGGGAGAAGTTCATGGGCCTGCCTACCAACTGACCAAAGCCACAGGCCTTACATTTTCAAACCCACCAAAATTGGGCCATTTTGGTCTTCACTTAATATTGCCCCAAATTTGCCGTTGCAGTCTACATAGTAGCACACAGTATTGATTATTAATGTTTACGTTACTTGAGAAGTCACTCAGTTATACTCAATTATTGCTACAGTAATTGTTGCATGATATCTCTCATATTATTGATTCAATTATTGTCATAGTATCATCTACATAATATTTTATATTATTAAATCAATAATTGAGAGCACAAGTTATTCATATTATTATTTGCATTATTAACGATGTCTAGAAAGTTTTGTCGAGGAAAGGGATTTGGTCACCTAATTACGCTCCAATAGGGAGAAATCCTTATCGGAAAGCCCCCTCTTTTCTAGGAATAACCTGGTTGTTAAATATTGTGAGTTATAATATTAATGATGAATAAGTTCGTGTTGATTAAAGATGAAATTGTTGATAAAAAAATATTTCCATTAAGTTGGGATTATTAGTGTTAATGGAAATCGACATTTATTTCGATAATAATTGATTTCTGGATGTTAAATTGACCAAACAGACAATTAATCGGATAACTGAGCAATTAATTTCTATTAGTTCACATGCAAATTACTGTTGGTTCACATGTATGGACCTATTGATTCACATGCATGTACTATTAGGGGAGGTGGTTCAAAATTGATAATACTTGAAGGACTAAATTAAAAATAGAGGTATAGATGAAGGTTTTATACTGTAATAATTCGAGCCCCTAATCATGCAATTATCAAAACTATGTTTTCCTATAAATAGAAGTTCATTCTTCTTTCATTCTCACCAATTCACTAAGACTCACAAGAGCAATTATAGAGACAGAAGCTATAGAGAGAAAGAAAAAGAATATTTTGCTACTTCACTATTGCAGTATCCAGCCTTCTACTAAGGTAAGGGATATTATTTTTGTTCAATATTCATATGAAATAATATTTTCTTCTATACTCTGTAGTATGTAAGTAATATTATTTTGTTTTGTATTTCTAATTTTATAACTCATTATGTTAAAGTATTGCTTCTATACTCCGTGAAATTAGTAGAATATCCTTGAAATTTGCGTTTCATCTAGTATCGTTTCAAAACGATATTTTTCTAAACATTCTTGTTAAATTTTAAGATTTTCATGCTGGAGTACTGTTCATGGGATACTATTCACAAAGTACTATTCACGGGGTACTATTCACAAAGTACTATTCCTGAAGTACTATTTCTAAAGTACTATTCACGGGTTACTATTCACTCGGGTACTATTCATCCGAGGTACTATTCATGACAAAAATTGATTTCTTTTCTGTCCAAATCATTTTTGATACAATATTATTCTTGAATTTTACTCCACAAAGCATTATCATATTGACAATTTGGACATTATTGAATTCTAGATAAATTAAATTATAAATCTTTAAAAATTTATTCTTTGCTTTCTTTTAATTGAATTTTTATATCATTGTCATCATCCTTATGCTTATATTGTGATGCAAGTCATCTTTGGCTTACATGCATAGATGGACTGTTGATTGGTATGATTATGACCAGGGATTATTCGGTGTAATCATGACCTGTAATGTTACAAATGATGTGGTAAAGTCCTCATTGGCCCATAGTGCATTGATGGATAGTTGTTGGCATGATCATGACCATTGGTGATTACACAAATATCCTTGGCCCGTAGTGCATGGATAATTCAGTGATGTGGATTATTTATTGAGCTGAGTCTCAGCGATAAAATTGATGATAAACTTTTTAAATCATAGAAGATAGTAGATATCATGATCTACTTGACTCTTCTAATGGATTGCTTGTTCCGTTGCAGTTAAACTTGTTGTTTATTAGTTTAACACTGTTGAAGGCTAACGATAATTTATTCTACATTATCTTAGTCATAATATTTCTTATTGGGCTAGTTGAGCTCATCCTTTTGCTTTCATAGTTCTCTTCACGAAATGAGAACGTAGCCGGGACTAGTCGGAGAACGGAGTGATGGTCCGAGATGGTGGCTATAGTAGTCCTCATTATTCTATGAAATAGTTTGATAATAAATGTAATGAGGACTCCATTTGAGTTTGGATATTGTCTAGAAGACAATATTCGTGTAAAAACTCTCAGCTACGTTTTGTCGTATTGTATAAAAGAAGTTTGTATTTAAATTTTGTACCATGTATTTGGCGACTCAGAATGGGTGATGTATACCTATTTTGTGGGCGTCACATTTACTGCAATTAAAATATCTGTTTTAACTGTTTATTCAATGTAAAGTGGTGCTATTAATGTTTGTGGACTAGATTTATCTAAATCTAGTCATATCTAACTTTTAACCGGTCAAAAGTTGTAAAACTGGAACCGTTGAGCTAAAATGACTAAGATTTATTTAAATCTAGTTTTCTTTCTAGTTTTGTAAATATTAAGCAACCACGTGACCCTAGATCTGTATCTAGAGGAAGCTGAAAGCTTTAGCGACAACATACAGGGGTTTAACTAATGAATCCTCTGTTTTGCGACGTTTGGATTAAATATCTGTTTTATTTCAATATATTTATTATGCATGCTATTCATAAAACATTATGTGAGCCTAGGAGCCACAGGATCTAAGATCCAGCTGACGGATCTAGATTTGGTTCCCATGATGGACCTTTTCAGTTGTACAATAAGCTTGTAAATCATATTTGTGGTGCTCGGGTCACTTCGATGGCTTTCATGCCCATAAGGAGCCCAACACTTATATGTATATTATGTTGTCGGAGATACTTCACATCCTGAGAATAAAATCAAAACAAGCCAAATACGAATTAAAATGAAAGTATCAAAAGTCTCAATTACTATGTGAGCATAAGGGTTTGAAAGCCTGTTTTCAAAATATCATTTTACATGTCTTATATTAAAATTGAATTTTTATCCAAGTCAAATCCTTTGTATATAGGTGCAAACGAGGCATAAAATTACTTCCAAATAATGCACTTAGGCCCAATTAACTGCACACATACTTCAAATAAATTAAGGAATTGAAAAGACGCGGTAATCGTGTTTTCACGGAAGTCGGGGGTGCCTAACACCTTCCCCCCGCTTAAGCAAGCTCCCGAAGAATTTCGGTTTCCAATGCCTGTTCAATAGAGTCCAATAATTGGGCCTTTTTATAAAAAATTTCAAACTCGGTTGAGTTGGTGTAACCATTTCAATACTACTAACTGGCGACTCTGAATTTTTGAATCATCAACATTTTGTGTCGAACCCTTTTGTCAAACTCGCCCTTTCAAACAAAATTCAAAATACATATAGAAAATATAAAGGGTAGGAAGACTAATAGAGAAATTCAAAAAAAGAAAATTTTCCCGACGTCAACAGTGATGATGTAGCTAATTAATTAAGAGAAAAGTACGTCTAAATTAAGCCCTAGGGAATGTGTTCAGTACGCATAAGCACTGTGATTTTTTTTTTAAATTCTAATTTTTTGTTTTTTGGTGCTTGCACATATACCTTTGATTTTTGAATCATAAACAATGTGATCTGGCATGGGTTCAGGATATTGACAACTAACATTTACTAAATCTTTGCAACTTTTTAATGTCATACCAAGATGAATCTCTGCCTCGTGCTTGTGAAGCAATTTTTAGCTCCAAGGATTAAGGAATGCAACACATGCTTGCTACAGACAGGTTGTGCAGTTTTAAACATACTGTTTTAAAATTTTCTACTTATATTTTCCTTGTAAATTATACTATCAATCTAACGTACCCAACCAAGAGGAAGGATTATATCATTTAACAAGCTATATTGCATAGAGTAATTTTAGGGGGACATTTTTTTTGTAGACATTCTAGCGACATTTTTTTTATTATTTTTTTTTGGTTTTTTTTTTTTAGTACCTCTTAAAAAATATATAGTATTTATTTCAATTGAAATTTTTGTAAAAAACAGTGTTTTAGGTGTAAATTGGACACATACAAGAAACAGGATTGTACAGACCTTGTTTTTTGTATGTATCCAAATTATACTTAAAATACTGTTTTTTACAAAAATTTCAGTTGAAATAAATACTATACATTTTTTAAGAGGTACTACAAAAAAAATAAAAACCAAAAATAAAAACCAAAAATAAAAATAAAAATAAATGTCGCTAGAATGTCCCCAAAAAAATGTCTCCCTAGAATTTCTGATATTGCATATGGTTGCACTTGATTACTAGAACTAGCTTTGTATCAGCTAATAAATACAAAAGCTTTCAATTTATTTTGCAAAAGAGAGTAATAAAAGCAAAATAGAACAATGAGTAATATAAGCACTCCACCCCATAAATAATTAAAAAAAAAAACAACCACGCAGACAAAAAACAAAGTTCATTGCAGCAGCTTCAGTATATACTAATATTAGCACACAAAAGTGGCCTCGGCATGATGGTCACTGCAATAAAGGCCTGGGCGCTGGGTGAAGCCCTGTTTCTTCAACATTTCCCTTGCCTTAGAAACAAGTTCATGATTAGTAACTCTACCATCCGTTTCTTTAATTATGGCCTGAATTGCGTTGCTGAGAGCCCCATAAGCTTCAGCAGCGTTGCCAGAAGGGCTGGCGTCAGCAGATGTTTGGTTGGTTTGGCAGCCACTAATCAGAATGCTTCTATCGGGAAGCGCCTTTTTATTGCTTACTCCGGCATAAACCTCTTCCTTGCTGCCCACCTCTGTTTGCATTGCAGGTTTTGCATAACCTTCATCATCGTCGAGCTTCTGCTTGAGGAACTCTTGGGCCAGGCTTCCCACCATACCCATGAACCCGCCTCCACCTTCTCCGCCACTACTGCTTTGAAGTTTGTTGAGAATGACCTTCATGAACTTTTTGACCTTGGGACTTGCATCTTCTCCAAAGACATCAAAAAGGGTTGGCCTCAACTTCCCAACATCGATATCATCCTTGCCAGTTTTCTGTTTGAGTATATCAATAAGGGTAGAAACAGGCAAGGATCTGCTCTTCACGTAGCCTCGATCCCCAAATCCTGGGTCAACTTCTCGCTCGTCTACATCTTCTTGCTGCCTATGATGGGGGCGCAATCCGGATGGGAGGTGAATGCCACGAGACTCAAGTGCATCATCCACTTGCCGATGCAAAAATTTCTTGAACCCGAAACCTGACCCATGACCTTCTTCCTCAGCGCGCTTGGTGCTCTCCCCAATTTGTTCTTCGGCATCCTCAATTAGGCCACCACTGTGGCAAGAATCCGATACAACTGTTATTTGGCAACCATGAGGTACTTTGTCTACAAGCTCTCTGAAATCATCATCTGCGGAGACAAACACATCAACCCATAGAACTGTCAAAACATACAGTGATAAACACAATAAAAATTATTTGAGCAAGTCTGCTCAATTTAGCAAAAAAAGCTGTACAAGATACTTGCTCCGTTCCAAAAAAAAAAGGCTCATTTTAGCCAATGTCACTAATACTCTTTGATATACACATTTATTATACATTTTAATATTCCCATATTTATTATTTTGTGTGTTTATTTTATTTAACTAATACATTTTATTTGATTTTGTAGGATTTATCTTTTTTTTCTTGAGGAGCAAATAAAAGATTACATGGGACTCTTGGGGGATAATCATGAAGAAGTTGAAGTCAATTTGAAGATAAAGAGAGAAAGGAAAAGAAAAAACCAAGTTCAATGTATTTTAGATTAGGTTACAATTTATTTTTCCCCTATAAATAGATCTCTTATTTTAGAGAGAGGGGGGTGCCACTTTTTATTTTATTTTTTTTATCCTTTCACATCCGGGTATCAAGGAGGGAATTTAGTTGTTAATTTTCCGTGAGCTACTTACATGAGAGTTTGGCTTCTTAATTTCTTTTTCTTTTATTTTATGCCGCTCCAGAGAATGCTTACAATTGGTTTGGCTTGTATTAGTGTTATGGTTTAGTTTAATAAAATTGTTTGCCATTTAATTCTTGCTTACTTAATATCATGTTAGATAATTATTTCATGCTTTTCTAGTAGTTATTAAGTTGATTAAAGTTTTCTTTGATTTGTATAAATTTCATGCACTTATTATCAGTAGTTTTAATTTAGATTTTGTTAGTTTCAAATTTTGATGGCTAACTAAATTTCTAAATACTTAGGAGGATGATGAAGCTAAGTATTTCATAATAATATTTTTTTCCTGTTCCGAAATTATTGCTTAATTGTTTTCGCCTTCATATTTTCCTTCACTAATTGCATATGATTTATATATTAATAGTGAGGTTTTGATAAGTTATAGTTAATCTGTGAAATTTTTATAACTTATGTTTGCCCATATTAATTATATATGAATCATTATTTTTAAAGGAAGGAGAAATAATTAGGAATTAATTAAGAAAATAAGAAATTATTTATTATGTTAATATTTGGTAGATTCAGATTCCTAGGTAGTTTTTTCTCATCAGTAGTTTCCTTTATTAATTTTTAGTTTACATAATTTAGTTAGTTAATCATCTCCACTATATTTATTTCTAATTTGCCTAAAATATTAATTAAAGATATATTAAGGAATTAATTTAGACTTTGTAGTTCGACTTGTACTTGCCAAATCTACAATAGACAATGTGCACTTGCAGTACATAATTTTAACACATCAAGTTTTTGGTGCCACTGCTGGAGACTAGAATTAATTTTTTTTATTCCTTAATTTTTATTTATTCGAATTAGTTTTTAACTCTAATATTTTATTTTTTTATTTTTTTTATCGAAGCGGATCGAAGGAGCGAAAATATAAAGATTTTGTTGCTACGCTTTCTTTGGTACTTCGTATCTCCATATTTTTTAGTAGTTTAGTTTTTCTTATTAATATTTTTTTTTATTTACGCATTCATGCATTTACTCACGTAAAACACATCCTGTTAGGTTTTTTTTTATATTTTTATTTTTTGTCAAATATAAACTGTGGTGATTGCTGGAGGATTGAGGTACATCAAAATTTTTCCTTCTTTTGCAATTCACATAGTTTTAGGACACTTTATTTGTTTACAATTTTTTTTTATTATTTGTGCATTTTCATCTTTAATCTAACATTAAGGGCACAACCTATAACAAGATAAGGTGGGAATTTCATCACCCTTCCTTGACCCACAAACAACCCAATTTACATTTTGCATAACCATGACCTAATAAAATCAAGTAGACAGCTCCATTAGGACAAGAAACTCCAAGAGGAGGCTGAATTTTAAATTAATCAAACTACTGGTGTCAAGGCAAGTGGTTCAAAAGGTAAACGCCTAAAGAACGTGTGGTTATTCAATTAGTCACCGTATTTACGGAGAGACTCCCACCTTTCTTACACTTACTTGGCTAGTGGTGTGATTAATTTCGAATTTGGTGGACCTTGCGGTGTAACTTGGAACAGTTGGGAGCTGTCTAGATTTTATTTAGGTTGACCTCAAAAGTAATTTTTTTTCTTATGTTTTTTTGGTGCTTATCTACTCATTTGCTAAGTAGTGTATGCAAAAAGTGTGAATTAGGGATGAAACATCCCAATTAGTGAGAAAACTTAATTTTTCGGATTTCACTTTAAAAGATCTCACTTTAAGAAAAATGGAGGGCACACAAACTGTTTCTTTAAGGGATCGATGTTATCCTTCTCGCTCTGCCCAACCCTCATGTATCAATCTACCACCAGTAACTGGTAACAATTTCGAACTTAAAACCACACTTTATAAATATGTTACCTAGGTTCACTGGGATAGAAAATGCATATTTATTTATTCAGGAATTTGAGGAAGTTTGTACTTTAATGAAAATTCAACAATCGTCGGATGACTCAATTAGGCTAAAGATTCATCACATTTGCTTTAAAAGATAATGCTAAAAAGTGGTTATATAGCCTACCAAATAATTCCATATCAACTTGAGAGGGATTTGTTGTTACATTTCTAAAAAAATATTTTCCAAATCATAAAACTGCTAAAATTAGGATTGCAATTCATCAATTTTGCCAACTTGAAAGACTCCTTTTGGAAATATTTTGATAGATTTAAAAATTTGTTATCACAGTGCCCACACCATGGAATTGAGAAATGGAGATTGTGTCAAATTGCTTACGAAGGTTTAGACTATCCCACTAAAACAATGTTAGAGTCAATGTGTCAAGGGAATTTTCTGAATAATGATGAAGAAAAGAGGAAAAGGCTTGGGAGTTTTTAGAAGACTTAGCAGAAAAAACCATGGAATGGAAGCCCACCCGAGAGACTGATAAACCTAACTCATCTAGGGGTGTTACAATTCAATTGCCATTGAAGCTAAGTTGGCTGGTGTACTTAAAAGACTTGAAGCTTTAGAAACTAGGGGACCATCACATGTGAACCAAGTCTCAGCACCAACACCTTTGTGTCTAAGGTGTAATTCACCAAGCTATGTGATTGAGGAATGTCCTAGAGTCATGCCCCAACTTGAAGAATATGAACAAGTCAATGCAATGTTTCAAAGACCTAGGAATGACCCATTTGCACCCACTCATAATCCAAGTTGGAGAAATCATCCTAATTTTGCATGAAACCAAGGTCCCTACCCGAATAACTCTTTAAATCAGGTCAATCAGTCTCTAAATCAATCTTTTCAACCTTACCAAAAGCCAAATTCTAGTCCATACCAAAATTCAAATTCAGCACCTCAATATCCATCAGGTTTTTCTAATGAAAGTGAGAGGAAACTTAGCAAATTAGAGAAGAGTGTGGAAACTTTAATTATATCTCAACAAAGCACTAACCAAGCCTTATCTCGTCTAGAGATCCAAATGAGTCAATTGGCCACTACAGTTAATGAAAGAGAGAAGGGTAAGTTTCCCAGTCAACCCGAGACTAATCCAAAATTTCCAGTCCCTAATCAAAAACCTTATCATGCTAATTCACTTGAAAACAACCAAGTCAATCATGTGAATTCTGTAATCTCTTTAAGGTCTGAAAATTATTTTAACAATCATGCTGGCATTGATAATGGAGAAGAGAAAAATTTAAATGTTGAATCTAACGATCCTCCTTCAAAGTCAGCCCAACCTGAAAAGCCCACAAACTCTGAGTCAGTAGGCCCAACTACTAAGCTTATGTCAAAAAATGATCAAACCACATCCTCTGAGTCAACTGAAAAAGTTTTTAAACCAAAAGCCCCATTTCCTCAAAGACTTATTTCAAACAAGCAGTCAGCCCAATTGGACAAAATTCTAGAAGTGTTTAAGCAAATAAAAATTAACATTTCTCTTCTAGATGCCATTCAACAAGTTCCCTCATATGCTAAATGTCTAAAAGATTTGTGCACATACAAAAGAACCACTCATGCTCCTATGAAAGATTTTCTAACAGCCCATGTTAGTTCTATCTTGTCATGCCAAGTCCCTGTGAAGTATAAGGACCTCGGTTGTCCTACTATTTCATGCATCATAGGTGACACGTTAATTGAAAAAGCTTTGCTTGATTTAGGAGCTAGTGTGAACCTGTTACCATTTTCTGTGTACCAAACCTTAAGCTTAGGGGGAGTTGAAAAAGACAAGTGTCAGACTCCAACTAGTTGACCGTTCCGTTAAAGTGCTAAAAGGAATAGTTGAAGATGTACTCATTAAGGTTGGTGATTTTGTCTCCCCTGTTGACTTTGTTGTCCTTGAAACCAAGCCTGTTGCCAATCCCAAGGGTCAAATTCCTGTCATTTTAGGTAGACCATTTCTAGCAACTTCTAATGCATTAATCAATTGTAGAAATGGACTAATGAAATTGACATTTGGGAACATGACAATTGATTTAAATGTGTTTAATGTGGGAAAGCAACCTATTGATTTTTCTTACCAACCCGTTGAAGTGAACATGATTCGGGAAAATGTCTGACAATGAACTTACGGGAGAAGACGAAATTTTTAATTTTTGTCTAAATCATTTTGGTCAAAATTGGGATGAAACAGAATATGTAAATGAGGTTAATGAAATGCTAGTCATCAACATCAATGTCTTACTCTAAATGGGAACCCGTGACTGAGTCATTCTTGCAATCTTCAGAACCTCTTGAAAAGAGTCCACCAAAGTTAGAACTCAAACCCTGCCTCATATATTCCTATTTAGGTCCCTCCAAAACTCTTCATGTGATCATTGCTTCCGATTTAACAAATACACAGGAGGAAGAGTTATTACCATCCTGAGAGAAAACAAGGAAGCCATAGGATGGAGCATAACTGATATTAAGGGGATCAGTCCAACCATTGTCCAACATAGGATCCACTTAATAAATGATGCTAAACATGTGAGAGACCCACAAAGGCGGTTAAACCCGGTTCTAAAAGAGGTTGTTAAGAAAGAAATTCTTAAGTGTTCAGGTGGTACCTAAAAAGTCTGGCTTTAACTGTGGTTCAAAATGAAGCTAATGAGTTAGTTCCCACTCGTGTCCAATCTGGTTGGAAGGGTTTGCATAGACTATAGAAAACTCAATGCTACCACAAGAAAAGATCATTTTCCTTTACCCTTCATAGACCAAATTCTAGAAAGGTTAGCTGGTCATGCATATTATTATTATTTCCTTTATGGTTACTCGGGCTACTTTCAAATTCCCATAGCCCTAGAAGACCAAGAAAAGACCACATTCACTTGTCCTTATGGAACCTTTGCATATCGTCGCCTACCCTTTAGGCTATGTAGTTCCCCTACTACCTTTCAAAGATGCATGATGAGCATTTTTTCTGACATGGTGGAGAAATTCCTAGAAATTTTCATAGATGCTTTTTCCATATTTGGGTCTACATTTCATGAGTGCCTTCACCACCTTGACTTGGTTCTCTAAGGAGATGTAAGGAAACTAACTTAATCCTAAATTGAGAAAAATGTCATTTCATGGTTCCTAGGACATGCAGGCTTTTATAGGCGATTCATTCAAGATTTCAGTAAGAAAACAAGACCCTTAACCAATCTTCTAGGTAAAGATGCAAAACTTGAATTTAGTGAAAAATGTCTTCAATCCTTTGAACAACTCAAAAAGGAGTTGACTTCAGCTCCTATCATCAAATCACTTGAATGGAGTCAACCATTTGAGTTAATGTGTGATGCATCTGACTATGCAGCTGGTGTTGTTTTAGGGCAAATAATTAACAAGATTCCCCATGGCATATACTATGCTAGTAGGACTTTGAATGATGCATAATTGAACTATTCCACTACTGAAAAAGAACTTCTAGCTGTAGTATTTGCCCTAGAAAAGTTCCGATCTTATCTTCTTGGGTCCAAAATCATTGTTTACATTGACCATGCTGCCCTCCGACATCTTTCCAAAAAAGATTTAAAAGCCCGTTTAATTCGTTAGGTCTTATTGCTCCAAGAATTTGACCTAGATAAGGAACAAAAAAGGGTCCGAAAATGTGTTAGCAGATCATTTGTCCCGTTTAGTTGTGGAGTCCAACTCTGACCTGCCCTTAAATGAATCTTTCCCAGATGAGCACCTTTTCTCTATATCTGCTACACCTTGGTTTGCTGATATTGTGAACTACCTAGTTACCAGTGAGATTCCCATTGGTCCAAATAAGACAGATCCAAGTTTCTTTTACAAGTCAAACACTTTTATTGGGACGACCACTATTTGTTCAAATACTGCCCTGATCAAATCATTAAGGGGTGTGTACCCGACCATGAGTTTAGGAGTGTTCTGTCATTTTGTCATGACCAAGCTTGTGGAGAAAATTTTGGAGGAAAAAAGATAGCTGCCAAAATCCTCCAGTGTGGTTTCTATTGGCCTAGTCTATTCAAGGATGCCACAAAATTTTGTGATAATTGCAATAGGTGTCAACAATTAGGGAGGATCACTAAGAGGAATATGATGCCAATGTAACCCATTCTGGTCATTGAATTGTTTGATGTGTGGGGAATTGATTTCATGGACCCATTTCCAAATTCTTTTGGAAATTTGTACATTTTACTTGTGGTGGATTACGTGTCTAAGTGGGTAGAAGCTATTCCAACCAAGACCACTGACAACAAGGTTGTTGTCAAATTTTTGAAGAGAATATTTTCTCTCGCTTTGGTACCCCTAGGGCCATAATCAGTGATCAAGGAAAACATTTCCGCAATCAACCTTTTGCATCCTTGTTGAAAAAGTATTCCATCAGCCACAAGCTTGCAACACCATATCACCTTCAAACAAGTGGTCAGGTCTCAAATAGGCAAATAAAACAAATCTTGGAAAAAACGGTGAGTTCCAATAGAAAAGACTGGTCTCTAAAATTGTTAGATGCATTGTGGGCTTACCGTACTACCTTTAAGATTAATTTAGGAATGTCACCGTATAGGCTTGTGTTTGGGAAAGCGCGTCACTTGTTGAACTTGAACATCGTGCTTTGTGGGCCATAAAACAGTTGAATTTTGATATTTCCACTGGTGGGAGTCATAGACAATTGCAATTAGCTGAGTTAGATGAGATTAGGAACGATGCTTATGAAAATGCTAAAATTTACAAGGAAAGAACAAAAGTGTTTCATGATAAATCAATTTTGAGAAAATCATTTTCACCTGGTCAAAATGTTCTCTTGTATAACTCTAGGCTACATCTATTTCCTGGCAAACTGCGTTCTATATGGGATGGACCTTTTGTAGTGAAGGTAGTTTACTCTCATGGGGCAGTCGATATTGAAAATTCAAATAGTGGAGAAAATTTCAAAGTGAATGGTCAACGACTCAAACCCTTTTTAGAAATACCGACGAACTAGAGGAGGTGATATACCTTGTTGACCCACCTGATTCAGAATGACTAGCACTGCACTTGTCTTTGTAAGTTTGTACGTATATTTTTTTTTTGTAAAATTGTCATCCGGTTTCTGCCCCATCCTACGAGATACAATTATTTCATTTCTTTGTTCTTTTTTTTTTTCATTTGCATACATTGAGGACAATGCACGATTTAGGTAGGGGGGGAGTTTTACATTTTTATTATTAGATTTTTCTCTCTTCTTTTTAGGAAATTAATTTTATTTTTTTAAAAAAAATTGAAAAGTTTGTTCGACTTTTATGGATTGAATTTATTCTAATAAGTGTTTGTGGAGCAAAACTCATGAGTAAGATTGAAAAATTTAGAACATTTGAACTTTTGATTAGATACGAAATCTTAGTTCGAAACACCATCTGGATTAAAATTGATTTCATAAGCATTTTTACACTACACATTTACACTAACTCTTAGTTGTGGATATAAACTATGATTCGAGCAATTTCAAATAAAAAAATATATATAAAGAAATAAAATAAAAAAGAAATAAATAACTGCTTCAATATCTATTGAACGAAATAACTGGGTATCCAAGCCTCAGGAAACATCGATATTTACGCTGAAAAGTGTGATGGATAAAAGTAACTTGACTAGTCTAATTTTGTGGCCTTTATTACTCGAGTTAGTAAGCCCTTAGGGGTGTCTCTACACCTAGTGCCCTAAAACCAACTGGTTTGGGAGTCATTGGCCCAACGCTCGCTACATGGGTAACTCTGAAAATCCTAAGAAAACGAGACATTGCACAAGTCAAGAAAGAAAAAAAAATGATTTTGCTTGATTTTCACGGTAAAAATCCTTACCAAGAGTTACATCATGTACACATGCATGCATTACATGGAATTAATTTAAAAGTATATAAAAATCCTTGCTTATGTATAATGTCCATGGATATTTAAAAGTTTTCTTTCAATTTCACAACTTGAACTCAAAAATATTTTTGAATTTTGTGGGTATATTCACTGCAAACCCTCACGAGACACAACTCGTCCACTTGGGGTAACCTTGGGGTTTAAACTTGTTGCACATGCTAAGTGCAATCGTGTTTCCAACGACAATGGGATAGTATAGTTTTTGTTTTTATTTTCTGTTTATTTTACTCGAGAACGAGCAAAAGATAGGTATAGGGATATTTGATATACACATTTATTATACATTTTAATATTCTCATATTTATTATTTTGTGTGTTTATTTTATTTAACTAATACATTTTATTTGATTTTGTAGGATTTATCTTGTTTTTCTTGGGAAACAAATAAAAGATTACAAGGGACTCTTGGGGGATAATCATGAAGAAGTTGGAGTCAATTTGAAGATAAATAGATAAAGGAAAAGAAAAAACCAAGTTCAATGTATGTTAGATTAGGTTACAATTTATTTTTCCCTATAAATAAATCTCTTATTTTAGAGAGGGGGGTGCCACTTTTTATTTTATTTTTTTATCCTTTCACATTCGAGTATCAAGGAGGGAATTTAGTTGTTAATTTTTCGTGAGCTACTTACATGAGAGTTTGGCTTCTTAATTTCTTTTTCTTTTCTTTTACGTGGCTCCAGAGAATGCTTACAATTGGTTTGGCTTGTATCAGTGTTATGGTTAAGTTTAATAAAATTGTTTGCCATTTAATTCTTGCTTACTTAATATCATGTTAGATAATTATTTCATGCTTTTCTAGTAGTTATTAAGTTAATTAAAGTTTTCTTTGATTTGTATAAATTTCATGCACTTATTATTAGTAGTTTTAATTTAGATTTTGTTAGTTTCAAATTTTGATGGTTAACTAAATTTCTAAATAAGTAGGAGGATGATGAAGCTAAGTATTTCATAATAATATTTTCTTTCCGTTCCGAAATTAGTGTCTAATTGTTTTCGCCTTCATATTTTCCTTCACACTAATTGCATATGATTTTTATATTAATTGCGAGGTTTTGATAAGTTATAGTTAATCTGTGAATTTTTCATAACTTATGTTTGCCCATATTAATTATATAAATCATTATTTTTAAAGGGAATGAGAAATAATTTATGAATTAATTAAGAAAAAAGAAATTATTTATTATGTTAATATTTGGTAAATTTAGATTCCTAGGTAGTTTTTCTCACCACTAGTTTCCTTTATTAATTTTTAGTTTACATAATTTAGTTAATCACCTCCACTATATTTATTTCTAATTTGTCTTAAAATATTAATTAAGGATATATTAAGGAATTGATATAGTTTCTGTGGTTCGACCTGCACTTGCCAAATCTACAATAGACACTGTGCACTTGCAGTACATAATTTTAACACATCACTCTTAAAATTTAAAATTAGTGTACCAAATTTTGAAAACAAATTTGTTTATAATTGGGAGTGTTTTTAAGATAGTAATGTATACTCCTCCTCTCGTGCGTTCCGTTCCGTGCCCGTTCCTGTTCAGTTCCGTTCCTGTTCCTGCCCTGTTCCAACTTATAAGATCATTAACTTTCGAAAATCAATTTTGAGACATTTCAAACTCATAATTGAGATGAAAATATAATGAAACAATAAATGTTAGTATGTTACAATAACTTAAACAATTTTTACATAGTTTACACTTTTTACATACTTAACAATAAATGTTAGTATGTTACAATATTTTGTCACTTTTTTTTAAGCTCCAAATGTAACTTTAAATGAAAGTAACCAATAAAACAGATGTAAGAAAAGTAGATGTAAGAAAAGTAAAGGTCTGTTTTATTACGGACAACCTTTGACTCAAGAAGTACTCTAGGCTTCTTGCTAAGCAAGAGGTCCTAGGTTCAATTCTTGGCCAAGGTTAGGTGTGTGTGTGTCAAATTATCAAAAAAACAACTAAAAATAACAGCTCCCACCAAAAGGTTCAAATAATAGTTGCACAAATGATTCGACCAATATTTTCCTCCTAAATGTGACAACCAATATCATTTAATAATGTATCAAAGTTTCTTTAGATGCATATGATCCCATGAAAAAGTGGCACAGAATATATTAGAATGTGAATGGTAAATACTGTTGAAAAAGGTTGCCTTGCAAAGTCCTCACCCAATAGCCTTCCATTTGTTCTCAAGTCCGGACCTTTGATTTTTCCAAAGTCCCAACCATTTGTTTTTAGCCTTCCCATTTCTCACTCTTCCCCTCAGTTTTTTGGCTATAAAAGGCAGCCAAATGGAAGAGAAATAAACACACCACAACAACAAGAAGCTTAGAGAAGCAAATAGAGTTAGAGAGTGAGAAGCTCAGTTAGAGCATTTTGAGAGTGAGGGTGTAGAGAGAAATAAACAGTTAGTTTATTTCTTAGTTGAGAGTTTATAATCTCCATATTATTTTTATAGTGAATTTCTGAGATCTCTCTCCGTGGTTTTTCCCAGTTGGGTTTCCATGTAAATTTCTGGTATAATTATTTTATCTCATACAGTAGTGTGCTTGTATTTATCTTAGTGTATTTGTGTGAGCCTGATTTCTCAACAATTGGTATCAAAGCTTTTGGTTCACGCCGTTGGTGTCTAGAAAAGTGGTTCAAAAGACATCGCCTTTAAGAAAGGTGGTTATTTAATTAGTCACCGTTGCAAAAGCACGGAGAGACTCCCATCCGACTTACACTTACCTGGTCAACTGGTACAATCCGTTTAAGAGAAATTAGGCAGGTCACAAATACGAAGATGACAAGCACAAGTGCGAGGTATGAAGTTGAACCATTTGACGGTAAGTCAAATTTCAGTATTTGGCAGTGTACAGTCAAAGATGTATTGGCTCAACAGAGATTGGCGAAGACACTAGAAAGGAAGAAACCAACGACTATGACAGATGAAAAATAGATGGAACTTGAAGCAAAGGTCGTGGCAACAATCAGATCGAGTTTAGCGCCACAGATCAAATATCAAGTTTTCACATAAACCTCTTCGAAGGACTTGTGGGAGAAACTTGAGAAAGTTTACAAGTCAAAGTCTCTGTCAAACCGGTTATATTTAAAAAAGGAATTGTACCGGCTTCGGATGGAAGAAGGGTCAGATTTGGCCAATCATATTAATGAGTTTAATAGATTGGTGACCCAACTAACCAAAATTGATGTAAAGTTGGACGAAGAAGATAAAGCCTTATTGCTTTTTGTCTCTCTACCAGATTCATACTCAACTCTCCAGACTACACTCCCTGTAGGAAAGAAAAAACTTGCAGTTGACGATGTGATGTCAGCAGTCCTGGACCAGAATAAGTTCAGGGGCACTACTTCCAGAGATCAAGGAGACAGTCTTCTTGTTTTTTTATATGGGCGTGGCAGGGGTCCTAATCGAAAGAAGTATTCCGGCAAGGAACGAGAAAGGTCTCAGGCGAGACCAGGCAAGAAGGATAAATCTCAGGTCGAGTGTTATCATTGCCACGAGAAGGGCCACTACAAAAATCAGTGTCCATTGTTGAAGAAGGATAACAAGAAAGGTAAGCAGATTGAAAATTCTGCTAATGTTCTTGAAAGCAGCGGATGTGTCTTGCTTACGGAGAGGCATACCCGGGCGACTTTACTGATTGGGTACATGGATTCCGGTTCTTTACATATGTCCCCTCACAGGGATTGATTTGATACTTTTACATCCTGCAATGGTGGTACAGTTTTATTGGGTAACGATGTAGTCTGCAAAGTTACTAGGAAAGGCACCATCAAAATTAAAATGTTTGACGGGGTTGTCAGAACATTGGGTGATGTAAGGTATATTCCAGAATTGAAGAACTTACTTATCGGTTGGAGTACTCGACTCTATAGGTTGCAGTATCTCAGTCAGAGATGGTGTCATGAAAATTGCCAAGGGTTCGATGGTAATTATGAAGGGCCAGAAGAAGGGCACCCTCTACAAGTCGATAGGGACGATTCTTTGGTGGAGAAGAATTTCATCGCAGAGCACGTAATTACGGCACTGTCGACTTGGTCATTTGAGTGAAGGTGGAATGAAAGAATTTCACAAAAGGCAGTTGTTGAAATGTGTTAAAACGTGCAATTTGGAATTTTGCAAGTTTTGCGTGTACGACAAACAATGGAGGGTCAGCTTCAAGGCAAGAGCACATAACAGTAAGAATGTACTTGATTATGTACATTCGGATGTGTGGGGCTCGATCAAGCATACGTCATTGGGTGGAGCCCATTATTTTTGTTAGCTTTATAGATGACTACTCCAGAAAGGTGTGGGTGTATTTTATGAAGCAGAAATCTGAGGCTTTCAGAATCTTTAAGCAGTGGAAAGCTAAAGTAGAAAATCAGATCGGAAAGAAGTTGAAGTATTTCAGATCAGATAATGGCACAGAATACAAGTACATGTCATTCTTACAGTTCTACCTAGATGAAGGTATCACCAGACACTTCTCAATCAAAAAAACTCCAGAGCAAAATGGGGTTGCCGAGAGGATGTACAAAACTCTATTGGAACGTGTCAGATGTATGAGGTTGAATGCAGGATTGCCCAAGAGTTTCTGGGCTGAGGCAATCAACACATCGTGTTATCTGATAAATCGATCTCTTTCAACTGAAATTGATTACAAAATCCCCGATGAGGTATGAAGTGGGAAACCAGTTGATTTTTCTGTGATGAAAATCTTTGGTTGTCCAGCTTATGTTCATCTGCCAGTCAAAGAGCGACAGTCCAAACTTGATCCAAGGTCAAAAGAGTGTATTTTCCTTGGATATGAAGATGGAGTCGAGGGAAACAGGTTATGGGATCCAGTATCCAAGAAAAAGGTTGTCAGCAGAGATGTGATGTTCAATGAGAAACACATATTGAACAAGTCCGAGAATGAAGAATCTGCAGCAGGTGAGTTGCTGAAACACCCAGTTGGGGTGGAGCTTCCTGAAGAGATTGAAGATGAACATCCTTCAGATCCCCAAGAGAGGTCCTATAATCTTGTTAGAGATCGGAAAAAGCGAGTCAGCAAACCAGTGCAAAGATATGGGTTTGAAGACATGGTTGCCTTTGCCTTAATTGCTGGTAGTGGAGATCCAACTAGCTATCAGGATGTTATTCAGTTCGAGGATAATGATAAATAGGCGATAGCTTTGGCAGAAGAGATGGAGTCTTTACAGAAAAATCAGACATGGGAGTTAGTTCAACTTCCAAAAGGATCGAAGGCTATAGGATGCAAGTGGGTGTTCAGGAAAAAGGAAGCTCAGTCTGATAAAGAAGGTGAAAGATTTAAGGCCAGATTAGTGGCAAAGGGATTCTCTCAGAGAGAGGTAATCGACTAGAATGAGATCTTCTCATCAGTTGTGAAACACACATCGATTCGGTTGATCTTATCTATTGTAGCATCACAAGATATGGAGTTAGAGTAGTTTGATGTGAAAACAACTTTTCTCCAAGGTGATTTAGAAGAAAAGATCTACATGAAGCAGCCTTAGGGGTTTATTGAACCAGGGAAAGAAGGTTTAGTTTGCAGTTTGCAGTTTGAAGAAGTCTCTCTATGGTTTGAAGCAATCCCCAAGACAGTGGTACATGAAGTTTGACAATTTCATGGTGGTTCATGGTTACTCTCGTTTGGAGTATGATCCACGTGTGTATTTCAGATCCCTTGATGATGGCTCTCTAGTATTGTTGACGTTATATGTCGATGACATGTTGATAGCAACAAAGAGAAAGTCAGATATTTTTCAGCTGAAGAATTTGTTGAGCAGTGAATTTGACATGAAGGATCTTGGGTCAACCAAGAAGATCCTAGGTATGGAAATTCATACGGATTGTCAAGCAGGAAAGTTGTGGCTAACTCGGAAAGGATATGTGCAGAAGGTCTTGGAGAGGTTTAACATAAACAATGCTCAACCAATTAGCACTCCGTTGGCAGCACATTTCAGGTTGTCTTCACAATTGAGCCCACAAACAGAGGATGAGGTGGAGTATATGTCCAAAGTACCGTATGCAAATGCGGTGGGTTGTCTAATGTACGCCATGGTATGTACAAGGCCAAATATGTCACAAGCAGTCAGTGTGGTTAGCAGGTATATGGCAAATCCAGGAAAAGAGCATTGGAATGCTGTAAAATGGATTTTTTGTTATCTAGCAGGTACAACCAATTACGGTCTTATGTTTGATCGTGATACCGCAAGAAGTGAGGTTACAGGGTTTGTTGATTTGGATTATACTGGAGACCTAGATGCAAGGAGATCTACGACAGAGTTTGTATACACCTTTTGTGGAGGATGTATATGTTGGAGGTCAGTGTTGCAGTCTACGGTAGCCTTATCAACAACATAGGTCAAGTATATGGCGTTGACAGAGGCAAGCAAGGAGGCTTTGTGGCTTAAGGGACTAGTTGAAGAACTATGTTTCAAGCAGGGGTAGTATCCAGATTGAGTGTGATAGTTAAAGTGCAATTTATTTAGCAAAGAACCAAGTGTTCTATGCCAGGACCAAACATATAGATGTTCGGTATCACAAAATTCGTGAGTGGCTGAACAACGGTGACATTGTAGTTCGCAAAGTTCACACAAAGGAGAATGCCGCAGATATGCTCACAAAGTCTGTTACAGCAGAAAAGTTCAAGCACTGCACAGGGAGAGGGATACATTCACAGACACAAATGCTGAGTTCACTTCGACTAATGCTGAGTTCGTGGTGGAGTATCCAGGGAGAGGGATACATTCACAGACACAAAGAAGTTCACAATATTTGAAAAATGCAAGCCAAGGTGGAGATTGTTGAAAAAGGTTTCCTTGCAAAGTCCTCACCCAATAGCCTTCCATTTGTTCTTAAGTCTGGACCTTTGATTTTTCCAAAATCCCAGCCCTTTGTTTTTGGCCTTCCCATTTCTCACTCTTCCCCTCAATTTTTGGCTATAAAAGACAGCCAAATGGAAGGGAAATAAACACACCACAACAACAAAAAGCTTAGAGAAACAAAGAGAGTTAGAGAGTGAGAAGCTCAGTTAGAGCATTCTGAGAGTGAAGGTGTAGAGAGAAATAAACAGTTAATTTATTTCTCAGTTGAGAGTTTGTAATCTCCATATTATTTTCATAGTGAATTTCTGAGATCTCTCCCCGTGGTTCAGTTGAGTTTCCACGTAAATTTCTAATGTAATTATTTTATATCTCATACAGTAGTGTGCTTGTATTTATCTTAGTGTATTTGTGTGAGCCTGATTTCTCAACAAATACAACAAATTAAAATTCAGGGCCCTGCACAGACCAAAGCGGTCGGATTGAATTTGAATCAAGGCATATAAATTGGTTAAAATATTCTACAGTATACAATTAAGAGCACAAGGTTAAGAAAAGAAATGAAACAAAACAAAACTGAAATAGAAAAGTCGCCAAATCTCAACTCTATCTAGAGCAACAAAATGATACTATAATTTAAAAGTTGTAAGGCAACCTAGAAGAGAATCGATTCTGCTGAGAATCGCTAGGGGCAAATACAGGAAGCTGGTCGCCCCTATGTGATCATTAACTTTCGAAAATCAATTTTCAGACATTTCAAACTCAAAATTGAGATGAAAATATACTGAAACAATAAATGTTAGTATGTTACAATAACTAACACTTTCACATAGTTTACGATATTCATCATTGTGATACGCAACCTGAGCTGCCATGGAGAATCCAACGTGCCACAAAGAAGAATCCAAAGTATCTTGCATAAGACGTCAGTAGCATCAACCATGGGAGAACTAGTCAAGCTTCCGATTTAAGGGGAGGAGTAACGGCCACATGGAGCATGGAAGAGTCTAAGTAGGAGTACGATAAAATAAAGCAGCCATTTATTTCGCATTATTCATATTTCTTTTTGTAGTTTGTTATTTCAGTTTGCGTTATGAACCTTTGGTTTCGGCTGCAGTTGCGGAAGGTTTGTTATGATTTAGCTATAAATATTTATCAAAGAGGAATAAAGAGGAGAACACTTTTATCCGAACACTATCCTGTGGTACATTCTCAGCTGGAGAGAATTATAGCTACTAATTTCTGCAATTGCAGTAACACTCTTGACTGGGACCTCATTACATTGTATGACAAAATTTTAAAAAAATCTATGTCAAAATCAGTTTTAAAATGTCTAAAGTTGAAAAGTGATCTTATATTTTGAAATGAATGGAGTAATATTTACAATTGTATTAATTAATCCATTTCAATTTTAAATTTTAGTATTCTGTAAATTAACTTCAAAAAGTAAAAAATTAGACTTTTCTGTGAAAGTACACCACTATGTTTTCCTTTATAATAAAACTAATAGGTTTGAGCTTAAAAGTGTTTAACAGCCTGAGAAAGGGAGGGAGACTAAAATGCATGACAAAAACTGGGAATTCAAAGAGAAAAAAAGTCAACGTGCCATGAAAACTAATCTTTCTATTCAAAATTTAAATTCAAACAAGAATTAGATGAATTTTCATAGCTCTGCATAGTAATTGATGATTAGAATTATGTTAATCATCACAATTATGGCAAACATATATGCAAACAAATCCATAATTCTAATAGATCTCATCAATAATTAGTTATAAAGGAACAAACCAGTAATCAGATTCATATCAGTAGGAACGATGCACTCATCATAGCCGGTATCATCATCCTCGCCGGTCTCTGCCGGAAGTCGGGTGCCGTGGCCGCTGTAATGAACAAATAGGATATCTCCGGGACGGCCGGATCGGATCAGATCGGAAAGAGCACGACGAACATTTCGGCCGGTCGGCTGAGTATAGGAATCGTCGGTGTCGATTAGGACGTTAATATCTTTGTCGGAGAATCCGTAACGCTCGATCAAGCACCGGTGCATCCGCTGGACGTCATTGATGCAGCCTTTTAGCTCCGCCTTGGTTCCTTTGTAATTGCAGCCGATCAACACTGCTTTTTTCGCCATTTTTTTCTTCTTCTTTATCTGATTTTGCTCTGGTTTTCAGTCCTTTTTATTTTCTCTGTTCTATTTATCCTATATCTGGTATATATAAAACTTTTTAATAGAATTAATTGTTGTTTATTGAACCACTGTTCTGTCCACCCCTCTTTAATTTAAATTTTGATTAGTATAAAACTAGTGTAATTAATTAATCCATTATAAGTTGTCGGCAAAATTAGTGAGAGGCACGTTGGCTTTATTTATTTACTTTTATTTATTTTTGTATAAATAGGAGTTAAATAAGGAATTTCAAACTTTTTATTTTTAAAAATAAAAAATATTAATATTAATAGTCAAATTTCAAATATAATTATTATAAACAAACATAACGTTCATTCATTTCTCTTTTCATTATATCTTATTATATTCATACATTTCTCTTTTCATTATATCTTATTATTTATTTTTAATTTTTAATTATTATTATTTAAAATAACTCATAAATATGAGTTTGTGCGTGAAGACTAGCATACATAATACATTTGAATAAATTTTCATTGCACTTATATAGTTATATTGGATTGGGATGGCTTAAATATTTTTTCACTATTCTAAATTATTGATCATATTTCTCTCTAAAATCTACCTTTTAATTTTCATTAATTATATGTTTAACTATTAAAAACACATTTTAAAGTTAATATTACTATCATATTAGTGTTTTAAAAGGACAAAATTAAAACACAAAAATTATTATTAAATTTTTTAAATAAATATCACCCAATACCTTCCGGACCACCATGTACAATTAAAAGAAAGAATTCCCACTACGATAGTACGATTCAACTCCCAGCAAAACACTAAGTAGAAGAAAAAAATGAAAACGAAATGATATACATAATCTAGGGTCCAGACCTCAACTTTTATGAATAAAGATAATTTTTTCTATAAATTCATTTTTTAAATATTATGAAATGAATTTGATATAATGTTATAGTTGTGGATAATATTTATAAATTTTACAAAGTACGCAAGTGGTTATATTATATTCGATTGGTGGGGAATATTCATTTTAGCGAGGGAATATTAAATGACGACTGATGACAATCATTAAGTGGACCCCTAGCGGAATTATTTGTCGGATTGAAAGCGACAAAAATATTTTATGAAAATAATGGCGGAAGTTTTTCTAGATTAAGCTGTTTAAACACGGTGTTAAAAGTACGAGAATACTGGCGTGGATGCATACTAGCACGCAGTATTGATTATTAATCTTACGTGAGAAGTCACTCGGTTTTGTTCAATTATTGATTCGAGAATTGTTGCATAGTATCTCACGTTATTTGATTCAATTATTATCGATATTTTTTTATTATTAAATCAATAATTGAGATGATTGAGTTATTAATATTATTATTTGCAATATTAACGATGTACAGAAGTTACCGATAACGAGAGAGTTTTGGTCACTTAATTGCTTGCCAAAGGAGAAATCCTTATTGGAAAGCCCCTCTTTCTGAGGAACGAATCGCAATACGATTAATATTGTGAATTATAATAATGATGATAAATGTTATTAAAAATATTGAGGAGATTTTTTTATGAAGTATTTGTTGTATTTATGGACCCCCAGTTTACCCATTTTTCAAAATAATCGGTGAAAGTTATTTTATATAATAAAGATGGGGGAATACATATGGGGCCACGTGTGTGACAAAAGCATGTGGGAGGGAGAAAAGGAATGGATTCATGGATGAAATTAGTAGATTTGGGATATATATATATATATATATATATATATATATATATATATATATATATAATATTATGGGTGGGGTGGGATTTTGATTTAATAGCATGTGTGTGTGTGTACCGTATATGTGTATATGTGTGTGGTGGAAGAATATTGGATGGTGGAGGGTGATTTATAATAAAAGTGATAGTGATGCCTAGAAAATTTGGTTGAATGTTAGGCACCCGTGAGATATTCAGACGAAAACTTTGGTAGCCCGTGATAATTGTAAGATGTCTGTGTATAATTTTTAAAAAACAACTGTGCGTCCGTGATTTTATTTTCTAAATAGTATCTTTCCATTCTCCTATAAATAGAAGCTCATTCCTTCATTATTTCTTACGAATTCACTGAAACTCTAGAGAGAGAAACTGTAGAGAGAATTCTTCTTCTATAATCTTGAGCGTATTTCTTTAGCATTTAAGAAAGCTTTGAAGCGTAGTGCAAGTTTCTTCAAGTATATCCCTTCTACCAGTTGAGTACTCTTCTTTATAAGGTAAGGGTATTATTCCTTTTGTATTCATGAAGAGAACTTACATTATTCCATTCTTTATTATTACATTGGAATAACTTTTATATCTGTGGACTACCTATACTTGATGAAATTCTTACATTATTCCATTCTTTATTATTACGCCGAGAATATCCACATGCATGCATTTCTGGTGGGACTTGGTTGCTTCTTTATTATTCTTTTGGAATATCACATGCATGCGTTTTCTGTGGGACTTGGTTTAAATCTTTATTATTACATTGGAACATCCTGCCGGTGCGAATTTTGCACGACTGTTCCGTTATTTATTATTCTGTTGGAATAAACATCATACAAATCACGCATGCATGGTGATTTCTTTTGTTATTCCATTCTTTATTATATTCGGTTGGTTAAAGTTTTGACTTTATACTCCATGAAATTAGTGGAATATCCTTGATATTTGCGCTTCATCCAAAGATATCTTTTCATGGAAATATTCTTACGAGCATTCTTGAATTTTACTTTACAAAGAAGTATCGTGTTGACAATTTGGGCGTTATTAGTTCTTGAATAAATTAATTCTTGAACTTGTTTTATTGAACTCTTATATCATTGTCATCATCCTCATGTTTATATTTTTTTAAAAGTCATCGTGGCACTTTTGTAGTGCATAGATGGACTTGGTATGATTATGAATGAGGATTATTGATTGTAATCATGGGTAGTAATGTTACAAATGATGTGGTAAAAGTCCTCATCGTTGGCGTAGTGCATTGATGGACGATTGTTGGCATGATCATGACCATTGATGAATACACGAATATCCTTGGCCCGTAGTGCATGGATAATTTGTGGTTGTGATCTTAATGAATATCCTTGGTAGTAGTCGGGGATGATGTGGATTATTTATTAAGTCGAGTCCGGCCGATAAAAGTGATGAAAAACCTTTTAAATCATAAAAGATAGTAGATTTTATTCTACTTGACTCTCTTTTAATGGATTGCTTGTTCACATTGCATTAAACTTGATGTCTATTGTATTTTATCGGTTTAACATTGTTGAAGACTAATGATAATTTATTACGGATTATCTTAGTCATAATATTTCTTCTTGGGCTAGTTGAGCTCACCCTTTCTTTCATTGTTTTCTTGAAATAAGAATGTAGTAGCGGGACTAGTCGGGGAGCGGAGTGGCGGTCCAGATGATGATAGTATTAGTAGTCCTCATTATTCAGAAAAAATAGTGTGATGATAAATGTAATGAGGACTTATTACGAGAGTGGATATTGTCTAAAAGGCAAGTATTTATATTAAAACTCATGACTCTCTTGTTGTATATTAAAGATTGTATTTGTATTTTGTCTTTGTGTATTTGGCGACTCGAGAATATGTGATGTATACCTATTTTGGGGCGTCACGGTTGGTATCAAAGCTTAGGGATATGATCCCCGGTGAGATGTGAGACAAGAACTAGGAGGGGAGAGGCGAGGAATTCCTTCGCTAGTATGACCTACCTAAGTTTATTTGGTATTTAATTGGTCGGTCAGAGTATAGGGATAATATGTGATATGTTAATTAACCCTTGTTTTGTGGCAGTGTTTGAAAATGGCATCCGAGAATGTTGAGAACATCAATAGAGCACAGGAGACCGTTGAGTCTCCATAGATCAATAATCAGGATAATGTGCATCAGGAAGGCGACAATCCTCAGGCAAACAACAACACTGATCAGATGATGAACGATGAAATATTCAGAGGCTTTTTGCAATTCATGCAACATCATGCAAGAGCGGCTTCTGTCCAAAATGCAGGTGGAAACACTGGCAACTCTCGGATGGTCACCGCTAAGCAGTTCAAGGAACTGGGACCACCGGAGTTTTTTGGAGAGCTAAAACCACTTAAGGCGAAGACGTGGATAAAGCAGATCTGCAAAATATTTGATGTCTTGGGATGCTTTGAGGAGCAAAAGGTTCCCTTTTCCACCTTCATGTTGCGTGCAGAGGCGATTCTTTGGGGGAATCGTAAAGCGTACTCAACCCGCCGTCTGAGAAGATGACTTGGGAGAAGTTCAAGAATTGTTCAATGACAAGTACTTTCCGAAAGTATTCGTCACATGAAAGAGGTAGAGTTCATCAAGCTGAAGCAAAACAACATGGCCGTATCGCAAAGATCTGAAGCAAGTTTGTCGAGTTGTCCGGTTTGCGTCCCATTTGGTTGATAATGAGGAGAGAATGTCGTGAATGTTTCTAAGAGGTTTAAAAACGAGATATGTCGATATCTTATCTCTCATAAAGCGTGTTTGTATTGGATGTTGTTAATAGGGCTTAGTTATTGGAGCGCGATAATGAAGTCAACCCAACCAAAAAGAAGCGGTAAACAAAATGATAATACCCGGTGATACTTGATCATCGAAGCGGTGATAATAAGCGTGGAGGAATCAACATGCGAAATGGTAACCACTTGGTGGTAATCATGGCCAAAACAATAAGAATGGACATTTCAAGAAGAGGAGATTCAACAATGATGGAAAGGCGTCAAGATCAAGACATCGTTAAGGAAGGAGAACGACCACCTATCATATGCTTCAAATGTGGAGGGGAGGGACACATCAGTCCAAACTACGCGATGCCCTCCAAAGCATGTTATAATTATAGAAGAGAAGGTCACCTAACCCGATTTTGTCGTTCACCAAAGACAAGTCCAGCTGGGATGGATGTGACGCCCCCAAAATAGGTATACATCACCCATTTTGAGTCGTCAATAACATGGTACAGAAACAACTACAACTTTATTAATACAACATAAAAACTGTAAGTTTAAATACAAATATTGCCATCTAGACAATATTCACACCCAAATAAGTCCTCATTACAATTATTGGTACATTATTTTAAAAAAATGGTGAAGACTACTAAACAACTTTCTAAAACCTTCATTCCATACCCCGACTAGTACTCGCTACATTCTCGCCTCCTGAGAAGAAAAATGGAACAAAAAGGAAAAGGGTGAGCTCAACTAGCCCAGTTAAGAATATTATGACTAAGATAATATAGAACAAATTATCGTTAGTCTTGATAGGGAAAAATCGATAAAATACAATAGAGCAACAAGTTTCAGATCAATATTCGCAGCGGAAATAATAATTCATAGAAGAGTTACGTAGAGAATGAAATCTACTACTATCTATGAATTTAAAAGTCCATCATCAATATTTTATCCTTGTAACATCAATCAATATACATCTTGAATCAAATATTCATCTTTGCACTACAGGCCAAAGATATTCATCAGTTGGTCATGTTCATCTCAACACCTGTACATCTTTGCACTACGGGCCAAAGATATTCATCATAAAATCATTAATCTTTGCACTACAGGCCGAAGATATTCAGTAATATCATCATTTAGGACTGAGGATGATGAAAAATATATTTTAAAGAAAATGAATCCAGTGAGACAAAATAATAAATATTAAGGATTCATACTTCGATTTATCCATGTTCAAAAATACTCCATAATAAACTATTGTGGAGCGTAATTCAAAAATGAAGATCAAAACATAGATCCAATCAAAGATATGAACCATAATGAGAATAATCTTGGACACGTAAAAGAAATTATTTTTTTTTTGTGAATAGTGTAAATATTAATGAATAGTCTTAGTATCGTGAATAAGTGTCAGTATGCAAGAGAATAGTCTTGGTATCGTGAATAGTAACCCGACACTAAAAGGTAGAAATTCCACAAGAAAAATCTTACCAATATTTTGGCATAATGATATTGAAAGAAATAATATCATTTAAAAAAATTAATATCCTTACCTCGAAAGAGCCGGTACTTACGACTTGAATCTTTGGATATAGTCTTTGAAGGAACTTCAGATGCAGATATAGCAACACTCAAAGTCTCAAAATACTCACAAGAATAAATTTCGATAATATAGAGAGAAAAAACTTGATTTCGGTGTGATTTTCAATTCTAACCTAAGCACCCTATTTATAGGAAAATGCTTAGAACACCAAAGCAGAAAATTTAATAAAATAATATTATTAATAATAAAATTTCATACGCCTTCTTAGAAATCAGATCTTAGCATTTCCCACATGCCCACCTTCTAGAAAAAATAAGAAAAACGTTTTTCATAAATAAAATAATTAAAACTTCCAAAAATCAATTATTTCGGAACTTCGGAGCTTCAATAATTCATAATAAATAGCCCTTTTATCAAAAAAATTCGAATCTTATGCTTTTTCATAGGAAATTTCATTCTCTACAACTTTGCAGAAGAAAATTTTTCCAAATTCCAAACAAAAACTGACCGAAATCCACAAACGGGCAATTTTACAAGCTATAATTGTGAGACCCCAGATTTTATAAATAAAGATTTAAATTTTGTCGAAATAATTTTTTAATATTATGGTGTGAATTTAAGATAATATTATAGTTGTGGGTAGTATTTATAAATTTTGCAAAGTATGCAAGTTGTTATAAAATATTCGTTTGGTGGGGAATATTCTTTTTGTCGGGGAATATTAAATGCGACGGCTCAATCATTAGTGGACCCCTAGCGGAAGTATTGTCGTAGTTAAAAAAGCGACAAAATTATCTTTCTATAAAAATAACTATGAGAGGTGTTACCGTTAAAAAAGCATTGAACTACCCGTTAGTAAAAAAATACGATGTCTACGCATAGTTGTATAGTAAGACACGATATTGATTATTGATGCTTACGTGAGAAGTCACTCAATTATGCTCAATTATTACTATAGTAATTCTTTGCATCATATCTCTTATATTATTAATTCAATTATTGTCACAAAGATCACGTATAATATGTTATAGTATCAAATCAATAATTGAGACGACAAGTTATAAATGATTAATAATTGTTGAAAGATTAAATATGTGTTGATTAAAAATAAAATGATTTGTGGTAATATTTATTTAATCCTTGATGTATATAAAAGTCATTATGAGACATTTGTGGTAAGTTTGATTATTTTATGGGGGGTAGTATGTCATCATCTAAGAGTCTCTTCGTCGATAGTAATTACTTTCGTCGATAGTAATTACCTTTGTGAATGTAATTATCTGAATAGTAATTATCTTCGTCAATAGTAATTACCTTCGTCGATAGTAATTACCTTTGTGAATAGTAATTATCTTAAATCGATAGTAATTACCTAAATCAATTGTAATTACCTTTGTGAATAGTAATTACCTTCGTCGATAGTAATTACCTTTACGAAAGCGTCGAACCACTTGTCGTTTCACATTACTGAGCGTCGAACCACTTTTCATTTCACATCACCGGTCGTCAAGCCACTTGCCTTTTCACATGGCGGTCTTTAAGCTAGAAATCTTCTATAAATAGAGGCCTAGTGCTTCATTATTTTTCATAAATTCTTTGAAACTTCAGAGAGAAAACTATAGAGATAAAGAAGAAAAGTATTCTGCTACTTCACCTCGCCGATATTCGGTTCTTCTAAGGTAGGGAATATTATTTTTTGTGCCGTAAGGGGTGTTATTCTTTCTTATTCATGAAGAGAAGCTGTTGTTATTCCATTGCTTATTATTACATTGGAATAAACGTATACGTGGTTTACCCTATACTTGGTGACATTCTTTTATTATTCTATTGGAACATCCACATGCGTGTGTTTTACACAGGACTGGTTAAAATCTTTATTATTATTCTGTTGGAACATCACATGCATGTGTTTTACACCGGACTGGGTAAAATCTTTATTATTCATTGGAACATCACATGCGTGTGTTTTACAGGACTGGTTAAAATCTTTATCATTCATTGGAATATCCTATTCGTGTGTTTTACACGGATCCGGTTCCATCTTTATTATTCATTGGAACATCACAGCCGGTGTGAATTTCACCGACTGGTTCCGTTATTATTATTTACATTGGAATAACTCATCATCTAAGTAATCTGCATGCATGGTGATTTCCTTTGTTATTCCATTCTTTATTATACCCGGTTGGTTAAAACTTTGACTTCTATACTCCATGAAATTAGTAGAATATTCTTGATATTTGCGTTTCATCCGATATCTTTTCATGGAAATATTCTTCCGATCATTCTTGAATTTTACTCTACAAAAGCAGTATCTTGTTGACAATTTGGACGTTACTAATTCACGGATAAAATAATTCTTGAACTTGTTTTATTGAATTATTATGTCATTGTCATCATCCTCATGTTATATTATGTTATCTTTCGCTTACGTGTATAGATGAACTTAGTATGATTATGACGAGGATCATTCGGTATAATCATGGCTTGTTATAAATGATGTGATAAAAGTCCTCAATGGCTCGTAATGCGATGATGGATGGTTTTTGGTAT
This sequence comes from Panax quinquefolius, assembly GCA_020205615.1. Lineage (NCBI taxonomy): Eukaryota > Viridiplantae > Streptophyta > Magnoliopsida > Apiales > Araliaceae > Panax > Panax quinquefolius. Next base: position 38,434,682 of record CM035161.1, on the reverse strand, counting down.
GATTATGACCGGGGTGATTCGGTATAGTCATGACCATTGATAATTTGATGAATATCCTTGGTAGTAGTGCGGGGTGATTCGATGATGTGGATTATTTATTAAAGTGAGTCTCAAATATACTTGATGATGAAAAACCTTTTAAAACCTAAAAGATAGTAGACTTTATTCTCTACTTGACTCTTTTAATGGATTGTTTATTCCACTGCAGATTAAACTTGTTATCTATTGTATTTTATCGGTTTAACACTTTGTTGAAGGCTAATGATAAATTATTCGCATTATCTTAGTCATAATATTTCTTCATTGGGCTAGTTGAGCTCACCCTTTCTTTCTTTATTCTCTTGAAATGAGAGAATATATTTGGGACGAGTCGGGGAATGGAGTAATGGTCCGAGAGGATAGCATTAGTAGTCCTCACTATTCTGTGAAATAGTGTGATAATAGTAGTAATGAGGACTCCTATTGAGTTTGTATAATATCTAGTAGACAATATTTGTATTCAAACTCACGGTTATGTCAGTATTGTACACTACAGCTTATATTAGTAAGTTGTATTTGAATTTATGTACCATGTAAGTGGCGACCCAAGATGGGTGACGTATACCTAATTTTGGGGGCGTCACAGTAATCAAATTTCAGTCAAGAAATGGGCCCACAGACATGTTTACCATGTTTTAAACAACTTTTATAACAAAAATACTCTTCCTCCTCATATATTCATATATCTCACATTCATTGTAAAAATATCACCATTATTATATTATTAAAATATAATAATATATTTAAATGAATTGTTTTATCAGAAAAGATAAAATATCAATTTTTCAACAATTGTCACTTTAAAATTTTCTCCATCTATATCCACATAAAATAAATATTTTCCGTATCATATAAATTAATAATTAATTATTCACAAATAATATTACGGGATCACAATATCGATAACTGGTAGTTCCTAAGAAAGATGGGGCTTTCAATAAGGATTTCTCCTTCTTGGCGTATGATTAGGTGACCAAACCTCTCCTTAGATGAACTTTCTAGACATTGCCAATAATATTATCTAATAATATTATTCAAATAATATGAATTATTGATCGATAATGAAAATCTTTGTGTAGTGACAATTATTGAAACAACCATAATATAAAATATCAACGTAGAAATTATTGAATCAATAAAATAAAATATTGAGCGAAGACTCTTGTAACAATTATTGAGTAGTGCCTTACTACGTAAGAATCGATAATTGGTGCAATACTGGTAATCTTACTATGTTTTAACCACCGGTATTCCAACAAGATAATAACGGAGAACAACTACGCCAGATTATTTATAAACAACTTATACTTGTCGTTTTCTTCATCCAATCGCTTTCGTTATGGGGCCCACACAAAGGTCTGCGGCAGTCAATGCGAATATTCCCGACACGAAGAGAATATTCCCAAACAACAATGAATATTTTATAACCATTTGCTTATTTAAAATATTTGTGCATTTTACCCATAACTAACCACATTAATCAAATCAACCCTTACTATTTCAAAATAATAAATAGAGGAAATTTAATTCATTTATAATAAGCCGGGGTCTTACAACCTCCCCTTCTTATGAAATTTCGTCCTCGAAATTGACGTACATACCTGGTGTTTCAAAAAAGTGAGGATACCTATCTTTCATTTCCATTTTCAACTCCCAGGTCATTTCCTCAATAGCATGGTTCCTCCACAAACCTGGTGAGGATACCTCTCTTTTATATGAAAAACATTATGAACACGAGACATACTTGGAGGTAACGCGAGTCTATAGGCTACATTTCCTACTCGGTCAAGAATCTGAAATGGGCCAATAAATTGTGGATTGAGCTTTCCTCTCTTCCCAAATCTTATAACTCCCTTCTATGGGGCAACACGCAACAATACATGATCCCCAATACTAAATTCCACGTCCTTTCGATGAAGATCCGCATAACTCTTTTGTCGATCCTGTGCCGTTTGTATACGTTGTCGAATCATTTGGATCTTTTCTGTAGTAATACATACCAACTCTGGTCCCAACAATGTTGCTTCACCCACCTCATCCCAACATACTGGAGAGCGACACTTTCGTCCATATAATGCTTCGAATGGAGCCACTCCTATACTTGCCTGATAATTGTTGTTGTAAGAGAATTCCACCAATGGTAAATACTTATCCCAACTCCCTTTGAAATCTAGGACACAAAGTCTTAATAGATCTTCAAGAGTTTGAATAGTCCTCTCTAATTGTCCGTCCGTTTGAGGATGGTATGTCGAACTGAATCGTAAATCCGTGCCCATAGCGCTTTTTGTAAACTAACCCAAAATCGTGAAGTGAATCTTGGGTCACGATCCGAAACTATGGATACTGGCATGCCATGCAATTTCACAATCTCATTTACATACATATGAGCAAGACATTCAAGGGAATAAGTCTCCCGTATCGGCAAGAAATGAGCAGACTTGGTTAATCTATCAACAATAACCCAAATAACATTTATGCCTTGAGAAACCGTGGGAAGACCCGTAACGAAATCCATGGTAATGTGTTCCCACTTCCATTTCGAAATCTCAAGTGGTTGCAATGGACCCTTAGGCACTTGATGCTCCACCTTTACACGTTGACAAGTTAAACACCTCGAGATAAACTTTGCAATCTCTCTATTCATATTGTTCCACCAAAATGTATGTCGAAGATCACGATACATTTTGGTACTTCCAGGATGGATTGCAAACGGTGTATTATGTGCCTTCGTCATGATCTTGTATTTCAAATCAGAGTCGTTAGGAACACAAAGTCTGGAGTGGACTCGAAGTATTCCCACTTCATCGATTCTCGCTTCCAGAATAACACCTTGTACCTTCTTCTTCATACGCATCAGCTCCGGGTCGGTGGCTTGAACAACTTTAACTTCATCGATTAAAGTTGGTTCTATGCGTATACTTGACATCATCTCACTCATTCCTGCATATGATCTTCTACTTAACGCGTCAGCTACCACGTTTGCTTTTCCAGGATAGTATTGAATGGTGTGGTCATAATCTTTTTAACAATTTCGAGCCAACGTCGTTCTCAGTATGTTGAGTTCCTTTTGGGTGAAGAAATATTTGAGGCTTTTATGGTGCGAATATATCTCCACTTTTTCCCCATATAGATAGTGCCTCCATATCTTTAGCTGGAACGATTTCTGTTGCTTAACTCCTAGATCATGAGTAGGATAATTCCTCTCATACTCTTTAAGTTGTCGCGAGGCATAAAGGCTATGACTTTCCCACGTTGCATGAGAACACATCCTAACCCTTTGCTCAAGCATCACGTGAGATAACAAATCCATCAAGAACAGATGGTATTGTCAGAACAGGTGCCAAAATGAGTCTCCTCTTAAGCTCTTGAAAACTTTTTTCGCATTCCTCGCTCCAAACGAATTTTGTATCTTTCCGAGTTAGCTGAGTTAACGGAGTAGCAATTTGAGAAAATCCTTCCACAAATCTTCGATAATAACCAGTTAAGCCCAAAAAGCTACGTACTTCGGTTATCGACTTCGGTTGCTCCCAACTTTGTATTGCCTCAATCTTCACCAGGTCAACAGATACTCCATGTTTTGACACCACGTGCCCAAGGAATGCTACCTCCTCAAGCCAGAATTCGCATTTCTTCAACTTGGCATATAGCTTGTTTTCACGAAGCCTTTGGAGTACCAGCTTCAAATGGTGCTCATGATGTGACGCCCCCAAAATTAGGTATTCATCACCCATTCTGAGTCGCCAGATACATGGTACAAAATATAAATACAAACTTAATTATACATCTGTCGTGTAACATACGACAATACATAAACTGAGAGTTCTAATAGGAATATTGTCATTTAGACAATATCCATACTCAAGGAGTCCTCATTACATTTATTGTCACACTATTTAACAGAATAGTGATGACTACTAATGCTATCTTTGTGACCATCACTCGTTTCCCCGACTCGTCCCAGCTATATTCTCATTTCTCAAGAAGAACAATGTGAAAGAAAGGGTGAGCTCAACTAGCCGAAGAAGAAATATTATAACTAATATAATGCGAATAAATTATCAATAGTCTTCAACAATGTTAAACCGATAAAATACAATAGACAACCGGTTTAAACTACTGCAATGAATATACTTAATCCATTAAAAGAGTCAGTAGAAAATAAAGTCTACTATCTTTTAGGTTTTAAAAGGTTTTCATCAATTTTTATCACTAAGACTCGGTTTAATGAATAAACCGCAATATCTAATCATCAACGTACCACAGTCAAGGATTTTCATCAAATTATCAATGGTCATGACTATACTTAATCACCCCCCGGTCATAATCATACCAAAAACTATCCATCATCGTGCATTCTGAGCCATCGAGGACTTTTGTCACATCATTTATATCAAGCCATGATTATACCGAATGATCCCACGGTCATAATCATACTAAGTTCATCTATGCACGTAAGCCAAAGATAACATATATATAACATGAGGATGATGACAATGACATAATAATTCAATAAAACAAGTTCACGAATTAATTTATTCAGAACTAATAACGTCCAAATTGTCAACATGACATTGCTTTGAGAGTAAAATTCAAGAATGCTCGGAAAAATATTTTCATTAAAAATATTTGGATGAAGCGCAAATATCAAGGATATTCCCTAAATTCATGGAGTATAGAAGTCAAAATTTTAACCAATTGAGTATATAATAGCGAATGAAATAACAAAAGAAATCACCGTGCATGCAGATCTTGATGTAGGCGGAGTTATTCCAACGAGAATAATAAATACGAATAATAAAAAGCAGAACCCGTTAAAGGTGTAAAACACACGCATGGGATATTCCAATAGAATAATAAAGGAGAGTAATATAAAAGCGGAACCAGTTAGGTGTAAAACACATGCATGTGATATTCCAATAGAATAATAAAAAAGCGGAACAGGTCGGCGTATAAAGCCTGAACGAGGATGTTCCAGCGGAATAATAAAATAATAGAAGAATGTCACCAAGTATAGGGGATTTAGATATACTGAGTTATTCCAATAAGAATAAATAAGAATGGAATAATATAAGGATTTCACCAAGTATAGGGTATTCCAGCGACTCTGGTCGTGTATAGGTATGCCATTTTTACAGGTTATTCCAACAGAATAATAAGCAATGGAATAACAACAGTTCTCTTCATGAATAAGAAAGAATAACACCCCTTACTAGTACAACAAATAATATTCCCTACCTTAGAAGAACTGAATATTGGAAAAGTGAAGTAGCGAGAATACTTTTCTTCTTTCTCTCTATAGTTTCTCTCTGTAGTTTCAATGAATTCGTAAGAAATAATGAAGGAATGAGCTTTTTCTATTTATAAAAAAGCGAGGGTGGCTCTTGGTCTTAACGAAGGGTCAAAATGACTCTTGGTAATATAGAAGAGACAACTACTTATTCATGAAGGGGTAATTAACCCTTGGAACAGAAGAGGCGGTTAACTCTTGATAATATTGAAAGGACAACTACTATTTGAAGGGGTAATTACTATTGACGAAGGTAATTACTATTGACGAAGGTAAATACTATTGTGAAGGTAATTACTATTCACAAAGGTAATTACTATTCACAAAGGTAATTCTTATCGACGAAGGTAAATACTATTGAGGAAGGTAATTACTATTCACAAAGGTAATTACTACTATTGACGAAGGACTCTTAGATGATGACATATGGGCCCCCATAAAATAATCAAACTTACCACAAACGTCTCATAATGGACTCTTTATATACATCAAGGATTGAATAAATATTACCACAAATCATTTTATTTTAATCAACACATATTTAATCTTTCAACAATTATTAATCATTTATAACTTGTCGTCTCAATTAATAATTTAATACTATAACATATTATCTGATGATGATCTTGTGACAATAATTGAATCAATAATATAAGAGATATGACGCAAAGAATTATCAGTAGTAATAATTGAGCATAAATTGAGTGACATCTCACGTAAAGCATCAATAATCAATATCGTGTATTGCTACTATCATTCGCCAGACATCGTACTTTTACTACGGGTAGTTCAACAGTTTTAGTAGTAACACCTCTGTAGTTATTTTTATAGAAAAATAATTTTGTCGTTTTCAACCACGACAATACTTCCGCCATGGGGTCCACTAATGATTGGTAAAAATCGTACAAATATTCCCCGACAAAAAGAATATTCCCAACCAAACTAATATTTTATAACAACTTGCTTACTTTTGCAAAATTTATAAATATTACCCACAACTATAACATTATATCAAATTTATTCCATAATATTCAAAAATAATATTTATAAAAAAAATTCATCTTTATTTATAAAAGTTGGGGTCTTAGACATGATCTTCATGGCTTTTGGAATATATGAGGATGTCATCAATAAAGACAACAACGAACTAATCCAAATATTCCTTGAATATCTGGTTCATCATATCCATGAAAGCCGCATGAGCATTAGTCAATCCAAAAGACATGACTTAGAATTCATAATGCCCGTCATCGAGTTACGAAGGCGGTCTTTAGAATATCCTCATTCTAATCTTTGGTGATGATATCCGAACGAAGATCGATCTTTGAAAGAATTGTGCTCCTTGCAACTGGTCAAACAGGTCATCAATACGAGGTAGCGGATAGATATTCTTGATAGTGACATGGTTTAATTCCCGGTAGTCAATACAAAGTCGTATACTTCCGTCTTTTTTCTTTACAAATAAAACAGGAGCACCCCAAGGAGATGTACTAGGACGAATGAAACCGATGTCCAACAACTCCTGTAGTTGGACTTTGAAGTTCAATAGGAGCCATTCGATATGGGATTTTAGAAATGGGCTGTGTACCAGGTTCAAGATCGATAAAGAATTCAACTTCACGTTCGGGGTAGTAATCGGAAGTTCTTCAGAAATACGCCAGGAAATTTACTAACAAAAGGAATATTATTCAAATCTGACGTGTCTTTATTCAAATCCATAACATGGGCTAAGAAAGCTTGACATCCGTTTTTTAATAAACGAATAGCTTTATGACTTGATATGACGTTGATTGATTTTAATGGTTTAGTGCTCGAATTGTACATAACAGGTTGGATAGGAATATGAAAACTAACAACCTTATGAAAATAATCAATTTTGGCATGATGAGTAGTTAACCAATCAATCCCTAAAATCACATCAAAAACAAGTATCTTTAAAGAGATAAGGTCAACACGTAATGTGATGGTGCCAACTTGGATCAAACAAGATTTATAAACAGTGGATGTGATGAAAGTTTCTCCTAACGGAGTCTCCACAGATAAATCAAAGTCTAATTTCTCTGGAGTTAAGTTTAAACGTTGAGCATAAGCAGGAGAGATAAATGAATGGGTAGCACCGGTATCTAGTAAGGTATAAACTTCGCAAGAATTTATGATTAGCTTACCCGCGATCTCCTCATTTGGATTCCTCGCATTTTGACCAGTTACGACAAACGCTCTTCCAGGAACAGTTGACTTTGACTTTTCTGGGACAGCCTTTTGAGTCACCTTCCCCGCTGGACTTGGTTTCACTACTGTACAATCTCTAGCGATATGTCCTTCCTTTCCACAATTATAACATACCTTGAACTGTTGTGGGCAGTTTGGACTGATATGTCCTTCTTTCCAAAGATTTATAGCATACTGACCGGTGGTCGTTCTCCTCCCTAGAACCGATTCTTTGTTGGTCCGGCGTCTTCACATGGTCATTGTTGAATCTCCTCTTTTAAAATCTCCCCCCACTTCGCTTCTTTATTTTCATGGCTATGATTCCCACCGGAGTGGTTACCATTTTTGTCGTATTTTTTTTTTCTTTCTTTGGTTATCGTTGTTTCGATGATTTGTTGTCACCAGATGATCCTGGTTGTGGTCCTCGGTTGAACGTACTCAAGTTATCTCGCTTCTAACAATTGAGCCCCTCACGACAACATCTGAATAGAGAGAAAATTTATGAGAAATGAGATACTTGACGTATCGCCGGGTTTCAAACCTCGTAAACATCCGTGATCATACGTTCCTCATTCTCCACCAAATGAGGTGCAAACTCGGATAACTTGCAAACTTTGCCTCGCATCGGACACCGCCATGTTATTTTGTTCCAATCTAATGAACTCCACTTCCTTCATATGACGCTAATACTTTGGAAAGTACTTGTCATTGAAAAGTTCGAAATGTCTCCCAAGACATGTTGAGTCTTGGTACGGATGGTACGCTTCATGATTCCCACCAATGTCGCTTCATTACGGAACATAAAGGTGGCGAATGGAACCTTTTGTTCTCCGTGCATCCCAAGACATCGAATATCTTGGTGATTTTTTTGACCCATGTTTCGCCTTAATCGGATCCGCTTTCCCTGCACTCGTGGTCCCAACTCTTTGAATCGCTTGTTTCGTGATAAACCGATGCGTTGTTATCATTTCCACTCATATTTTGTGCACGAAGTCTCACCAAATCGATTTTGCATGAACTCGCAAAAGCTTCTAAACATCCCGTCGCTCATCATCGCGCCGGTGGTGTTGTTCACGGGAGGAACATTGCCACGACTGTTGCACGTTTCTCTTCGTTGGTGAGTAAAGGTGTCTCACATGGTCTCATTTATTCCATTTGTTAACATTCTCAATTCGACATTCTCAAATATCGCCATAAAACAAGGGTTAATTAAGGAAATCAACATATCACATAATATCCCTATATAATCGACTAACTAACAAATAAGCTTAGGTAGAACACACTAGCGAAGGATTTACTCTGCCTCCCTCCTAGTTCTATTTCCCGATCTCCATGGAGATCATATCCCTAAGCTCGATACTAACTGTGACGCCCCAAAATAGGTATACATCACCCATTTTGAGTCAATCGATAACATGGTATGTAAACAACTACAACTTTATTAATACAACATAAAAGCTGTGAGTTTAAATACAAATATTATCATCTGACAATATTCACACCCAAATAAGTCCTCATTACAATTATTGGTACATTATTTTACAAAATGGTGAGGACTACTAAACAACTTTCTAGAACCTTCATTCCATACCCCGACTAGCCAAAATAGGTCCATTCCATCCAACCCATTCTCGAGTCGCCAAATACATGGTATGTAAACAACTACAACTTTATTATCACAACAATAAAATGTGAGTTTAAATACAAATATTATCTTCTAGACAATATTTATACTCAAATAAATCCTCATCACATTTATCGATACATTATTTTACAATAATGGTGAGGACTACTAAACAACTCTCTAGAACCTTCATTCCATATTCCCGACTAAGACTCGCTACATTCTCGCCCCCGAGAAGAAAAAATGGAACAACAAGGAAAAGGGTGAGCTCAACTAGCCCAAGAAGAATGTTACGACTAAGATAATATACAACAAATTATCGTTAGTCTCCAACAGGAAAAATCTGATAGAATACAATAGACAACAAGTTTCAGATCAATATTCTAGAAATGAAATAATAATTCATGTAAGAGTTACGTAGAGAATGAAATCTACTATAATCTATGAATTTAATAACCCATCATCAATATTTTATCCTCAGAACATCAATCAATATTCATCTCAAATCAAATATTCATCTTTGCAGACTACAGCCAAAGATATTCATCAATCTGGCCATGTTCATCTCAACACTGCTCATCTTTGCACTAAAGGCCAAAGATATTCATCACTGGCCATGTTCATTTAAACATGCTCATTCACAGCCAAAATATTCTTCATCATTTGCACCACCATGTGCCAAAGATATTCTTCAGAAATCATTCATCATCTTTGCACTATGTGCCAAAGATATTCAATAATATCATCATTTAAGACCGAGGATGATGAAAAATATTTTTAAAGAAACTAATCCAAAGAAACAAAATGACAAGGATTAAGGATTAAGGATTCATTTTGGTTTTATCCACGCCCAAAAATACCTCAAAAATAATCATAGTGGTGTAAAATTCAAGAATGATCAAAACATGGATACAATCAAAGCTAGTATCCGTAATAGATATTTTAGACTAAAAGAAGAAATTTTATTTTTCTATGAATAAGGCCAGATTCGTGAATAAGTGTCAGATACGTGAATAAGGTCAGATAACGTGAATAAGAATCTCGACACCAAAAGATAGAAATTCCACAAAAAACATTTTCACGCTTCAGCTTAATAAGACTCGTGAATAAGAATCGTGAATAAGAACTCATGAATAGTAACTCGTGAATAAGAACTCATGAATAGTAACCCCGACATGAAAAAGTTCCAAATTTGATAAAAGTTCCAACCAATATTTCAAAGATAATGATATCAAGAAATAATATCATTCGAGAAGAAAATAACATCCCTTACCTCAAAGAATCAAGATTTCTAAGGAAAGGCTCAAGTGATGTCGAATGAAACTTCAGACTCTAACAAAGAACTCTCAAAGTATCTAAATACTCACAAAATACACTCAATAATATAGAGAGAAAGAGAGAAAACTTTGTTTTCGTGTGATTTTCAATTCTAACTTAGCCTCTATTTATAGAAAATGTTGTTAGTTACCAAGGCATTTCGACCGCCACCGATGGCTTTACTCGCTACTATTGCCACCCACCACATTTGAAATAAAATTCAGCACATTTCTTCACCAACCACAAGTGGGGCCCACTCAATTCTAGAATTTTCCACCAAAATCAATTATAAACCTAATTTCCTAATCCGACACCTCTTAAAATTCACAACAAATCATTCGTGCATTTTTAATCTGCTCAAAATTTGTGGACATATACTCAACTTATGTATGTATAACATACCCAAAAATTACCACAATCCAACTATTGGATTAAAAATTATAACCCCGCATAATATATCTCAAAACCCCGATTTGATTTTTAATACCTCCAATCCGATAAAATACCGATAAAACACCTCAACATTAATTCCTTCATTAATAACCACATAAATAAATCCATCATTTATATTCATATAAAATAAATATTTCTTATCATATGAATCAATAATTAATTATTCACAAATAATATTATGTAATCACAATTATGACAACCAGCCGCTCCTCAGAAAGAGGGGCTTTCCAATAAGGATCTCTCTCATCGGGCGCCGCAATTAGTGACCAAACCTCTCCTTAGATGTAACTTTCTAGACATCGCCAATAATGTTATCTAATAATATTATTCAAATAATATGAATTATTGATCCGATAATGGGAAATATCAGGCAGTTGACAATTATCAAACAACAATAATATAAAATACCAACGCAAGAATTATCGAATCAATAAAATAAACTATCAATAAAGAATTCACCGTAATAATTATCGAGTAGTGCCTTCACGTAAGGATCAATAATTCAACAATATCGCTGCAATACCGTGTGCCATCGCAGCAACCACGCCAGACATCGATTTTAACCACCCGGTATTCCAATGCCTTAACTACGGCCTCAGAATAACTACGCCATTATTTATAACCACCCAAACTTTGTCGCTTTTCCTCATCCAATCGCTTCCGTTATGGGCCCACACACGGTCGGTCGCTACCGTCGCATTTAATATTCCCCGACAAGCATTTAATATTCCATTTACCAAACTAATATTCCCGACAAAAATGAATATTTTATAACCACTGCTTATTTTGAAATATTTATGATTTAACCCTTAACTATCCACATTAATCAAATCAACCCTTACTATTTCAAAATAATAAATAAAGGAAATTCCTTTTATTTAAAAAATTTTCGGTCTTACAACCTCCCTCCTTATGAAATTTCATTCTCGAAATCGACGACGCACTGTGTGTTTCAAAAGGTAAAGATACCTCGCTTTCATTTTCGCTTCCAACTCCTGTGTCATTTCCTCAATAAGCATGGTTTCTCCACAAAACTTTAACTTATGGTATAACCCCCAGACATAGGTCATGTTCTTTCCTCTACAAAATTCGACAGTACCTCCTCGCACGTTAAGTCTTCTGGCTATCTCGTCCGGTTCTAACTCAATGACGTGTTTTCGGTCGTCCACATATTTACGTAACATCGACACGTGAAAACGTTATGAACACGCCATACTTGGTGGTAAAACGAGTCTATAGGCCACGCCCTATTCGATCGAGAATTTCAAATGGATTAATAAATCAAGGTTCGAGCTTTCTCACCTCACCGATTCTCGCTTTTAAAATAACAACTTCGCACCTCCTTCTTCAAATTCATCACCCCTGTGTAGCTTCGAATAAATTTTAACTTTATCGATTAAAGTCGATTATACTCAGATATCATCACGCATCAGATATCATCACGCGGGTACCTAGAGTTTTCATCTCCATCTCTATTATTTCAGATATATATAAATGAGTCTTTGACAATATCGTACTCAGATTTGATACGATCTTCTACTCAACACGCCGCCTACCACGCTCGCTTTTCCAGATGGTACGGTCGTAACACGTGTTAAATGAGTCTCCTCTCGAGTTCTTCAAGCTCTTCCCACATTCCTCGCTTCCATTTGAATTTTTGTATCTCTCTACGAGTCACTACGATAATGGAATAGCGATTCGAGAATATCCTTCAACGAATCTCCGATAATAACCAACTAAGCTTTGAAAAGCTACGATTTCGACATCGATTTAGGTTGTTCTCAATCGCGACTCATATCCCAATCTCGATAAGACGTCACAATGACACCTATCGCTTTACTATCGCATCTAATACGACGCCCCTACAGAGAGAGTCTCGCTTAGTGAATTCCACAAAGGAAGTCACAAGATAAAGGCTCATGTACCAAATTTATAGTTGAATTTTTAACTCAAGTTCAATAGAGCCATTCGACATGAGATTTTAGAAATGAGTTTTGTACCGGTTCAAAGTCGATACAAAATTTAATATCGCTTTTGGGAGTAAGCCAAGAAATTCTTCAGAAATACGTCAGAAAAATCAATAACAACAAGAATATTATTCAAATCGACGTGTCTTTATTCAAATCCATAACACGGACTAAGAAAACTCGACATCCGTAATAAACGAACGACTTCATGGCTTGATATGAAAATGTTTGACTACAATGGTTTGATTGCTTGAATTCAATAACAAAGTTGTTTAGAATATGAAAACTAACAACCTTACAAAAGCAATCAATTTGGCACGATGAGTAAGAAGTTAACCTTAAAATCACATCAAAAGCAAATATCTCTATAGAAATAAGGTTAATGTGTAATGTGATAGTGCCAACTTGAATCAAACAAGATTTTTAAACAACTGATGTAATGAAAGTTTCTCCTAACTGAGTCTCCATAAATAAAGTCAAAGTCTAATTTCTCCGTAGTCAAGTTCAAACGCTGAGCGCAAGCAAGAGAGATAAAAGAATGGGTAGAACCCAGATTCAGTAAGGTATAAACTTCGCAAGAATTTATAATTAACTAACCCGTGCTAACTTCGCTCGTTCCTCAGATTTTGACCGGCCACGACAAACGCCTTCCGTGAATCGCTGACTTTGACTTTTCTCGACATCCTTTCGAGTCACCCCTCACCGGACTAGGTTTCGATATCGCATAACTTTGTTTATATGTCCTTCTTTCCACAATTATAGCATACCTTAAATCGCTAGGGCGCTTCAATGATATGTCCCTCTTTCCAAGATTTGTAACATACGACCGATGGTCTTTCTCCTCCTCGAACCACTTGCCACATCGGGCGCCGACGCCTTCACATGGTCGCTGTTGAATCTCCTCTTTAAAATCTCCTCCCAACTCGCTTCTTCTATTTTCATGGCCACGATTACCACCGTAGTGGTTACCGCTTTTGTCCGTATTCTTCTTTCTCCACCGGTTATCGTTATTTCGATGATCGCTATCTTTGGTATGATCCTCGTTATGGGTCCTCATTGAACGCATTTCGTTATCTCGCCTAACAACCGAGCCCTCGCTGACAACATCCGGTAATAGAGAAAATTTACGAGAAATGAGATATCGACGATGCCGGGTTTCAAACCTCTCGTAAACATCCGCCATACGCTCCTCATTCTCCACCAAATGAGGTGCAAACTCGATAACTCCGCAAACTTCGCCTCGATCGGGACACCGCCATGTTATTCTCGCTTCCAATCTAATAAACTCCACTTCCTTCATACGATTTAATACTTTCGTGGAAGTACTTGTCATTGAACTGCTTTCAAACGCTCTCCCACGACACGCCGAAAGTGCAAATGGACGGGTACGCTTCACGATTCCCACCAAGAATCGCTTCGCCATTTTAACATAAAAGTAGCGAATGGAACTTTCTTTCTTTCTTCGCATCCCAAGACATCGAATATCTTGTAATTTGCTTGACCCATGTTTCCGCCATGATCGGATCCGCTTTCCTGCACTCGTGGTCCCAACTTCGAATCGCTTGGGTCGTGGACCACCGTGAATTGCTATCATCTCCTCCTCATATTTTGAACACGAAGTCTCCTCGTTCGATTTTGCATGAACCGCAAAAAGCTTCTAAACATCCCCTCGCTCATCATCTCTTCAAATGGTGTTATTCACAGAGGTACATTGCCACTGTTGACGCTCTCCTCGCTGTAAAACATGTGCATCTCCACTGGCCTCATTTACACCACTATTAATATTCTCACGACATTCTCAACATCGCCATAAAACAAGGGTTAATTAAGGAAATCAATCACATAATATCCCTATATAATCGACCAACTAACAAATAAGCTTTAGTAGACACACTAGCAAAGGATTTACTCTGCCTCCCTCCTAGTTCTATTCCCGATCTCCGCCAGCAGATCATATCCCTAAGCTCGATATTCAACCGTGATTTAACCCCAAAATAGGTCCATTCCATCCAACCCATTCTCGAGTCGCCAAATACATGGTATGTAAACAACTACAACTTTATTATCACAACAATAAAACTGTGAGTTTAAATACAAATATTATCTTCTGATAATATTTATACTCAAATAAATCCTCATCACATTTATCGATACATTATTTTACAATAATGGTGAGGACTACTAAACAACTCTCTCTGAACCTTCATTCCATACCCCGACTAAGTACTCGCTACATTCTCGCCTCCCGAGAAGAAAAATGGAACAACAAGGAAAAGGGTGAGCTCAACTAGCCCAAAGAAGAATGTTATGACTAAGATAATATACAACAAATTATCGTTAGTCTCCAACAGGAAAATCTGATGTAATACAATAGACAACAAGTTTCAGATCAATATTCGCAATAATGAAATAATAATTCATGTAAGAGTTACGTAGAGAATGAAATCTACTATAATCTATGAATTTAATAATACCATCATCAATATTTTATCCCTCGTAACATCAATCAATATTCATCTCAAATCAAATATTCATCTTTGCACTACAGCCAAAGATATTCATCAATCTGGCCATGTTCATCTCAACACTGCTCATCTTTGCACTAAAGGCCAAAGATATTCATCACTTGGCCATGTTCATTTAAACACCTGCTCATCTTTGCACTAAAGCCAAAGATATTCTCATGTTCATTTCATTTAAACACCGCTCATCTTTGCACTACAAAGCCAAAGATATTCTTCAGAAATCATTCATTGCACTATGTGCCAAAGATATTCAATAATATCATCATTTAAGACCGAGGATGATGAAAATATTTTTAAAGAAACGAATCCAAAGGAAACAAAATGACAAGGATTAAGGATTAAGGATTCGTACTTTGTTTTATCCATGTCCAAAAATACCTCAAAATAATCATAGTGGTGTAAAATTCAAGAATGATCAAAACATGGATACAATCAAAGCTAGTATCCGTAATAGATATTTTGGATTTAAAAGAAAAATTTTCATTTTTCTATGAATAAAGGCCAGATTCGTGAATAAAGGTCAGATACGTGAATAAGGCCGATACGTGAATAAGAATCTCGACACCAAAAGATAGAAATTCCACAAAAAACATCTTCACGCTTCGCTTAATAGTACTCGTGAATAAGAACTCGTGAATAAGAACTCATGAATAAGAACTCGTGAATAAGAACTCATGAATAGTAACCCCGACATGAAAAAGTTCCAAATTTGATAAAAAGTTCCAACCAATATTTCAAAGATAATGATATCAAGAAATAATATCATTCGAGAAGAAAATAACATCCCTTACCTCAAAGAATCAAGATTTCTAAGGAAAGGCTCAAGTGATGCCGAATGAAACTTGTAATCAAACAAAGAACTCTCAAAGTATCTAAATACTCACAAAATACACCAATAATATAGAGAGAAAGAGAGAAAACTTTGTTTCGTGTGATTTTCAATTCTAACTTAGCCTCTATTTATAGAAAATGTTAAATTCACCAAGGCATTTCGACTCGCCACCGATGGCTTTACTCGCTACTATTGCCACCCACCACATTTGAAATAAAATTCAGCACATTTTTTCACCAACCACAAGTGGGGCCCACTCAATTCTAGAATTTTCCACCAAAATCAATTATAAACCTAATTTCCTAATCCATACACCTCTTAAAATTCACAACAAATCATTCGTGCATTTTAATCTGCTCAAAATTTGTGGACATATACTCAACTTATGTATGTATAATATACCCAAAAATTACCACAATCCAACTATTTGATTAAAAATTATAACCCCGCAATATATCTCAAAACCCCGATTTGATTTTTAATACCTCCAATCCGATAAAATACCGATAAAACACCTCAACATTAATTCCTTCATTAATAACCACATAAATAAATCCATCATTTATATTCATATAAAATAAATATTTTCTTATCATATGAATCAATAATTAATTATTCACAAATAATATTACGTAATCACAATTATGACAACCAGCCGCTCCTCAGAAAGAGGGGCTTTCCAATAAGGATCTCTCCTCATCGGGCGCCGCAATTAAAGTGACCAAACCTCTCCTTAGATGTAACTTTCTAGACATTGCTAATAATGTTATCTAATAATATTATTCAAATAATATGAATTATTGATCCGATAATGGGAAATATCGTGCGGCAAATGACAATTATCAAACAAGAATAATATAAAATACCAACGCAAAGAATTATCGAATCAATAAAATAAAATATCGAACAAAGAATTCATCGTAATAATTATCGAGTAAAGGCTTCTTCACGTAAGGATCAATAATTCAACAATATCAGGTAATACCGCAAAGCTATCAGTAAGCAACCACGCCAGACATCAGATTTTAACCAACGGGTATTCCAATTCCAACAGAATTTTAATCTGTGAATAACCACGCCGCTATTTATAACCACCAAACTTTCTTTGTCATTTTTTAATTTTTCCTCATCCAATCGCGCTCACATGGGGCCTCATACATGGTCACACTATTGCATTTAATATTCTCGACAAGATTTAATATTCCACCACCAAACTAATATATTTTCGACAAAAATGAATATTTTATAACCACTGCTTATTTTGAAATATTCATGATTTTAATATTTAACTATCCACATTAATCAAACGAATATTACTATTTCAAAATAATAAATAAAGGAAATTCCTTTTAATATTATTTTATAACCACTTGCTTATTTTGAAATATTATTATTTAACCCTTAACTATCCACATTAATCAAATCAACCCTTACTATTTCAAAATAATAAATAAAGGAAATTCCTTTTATTTAAAAAAATTTTTGTATCAAATGAAACTTTTATTAATTTTATCAATACCATAAATTTAAAGAATAAAATTATCATAATGATTAAAAAAAAAATTTAATGAAATTCATAAATCAATTTCTATAATTAATTTTATTTAACAATTTTACATATATCAAATTATCAAAAAATATATCAAAAATGAGGAAATTTAATTTCATTTATATGTCGGGTCTTATAATGGAGGCATCAAAGGTCATTTCCATAAGACAAAATAATATCAGCTCAAGGGAGAAATTTCAAACTCTGATAAAGCAAGGAATAACGAGGTACATAATAAAGTAAGTTTTATCATAAACTCTATTACTTAAGTATATGTAAGACCCCAACTTATTATTAATGAAATTTAATTTTCTATTTATTATTTTGAAATAAGAAGGGTTGATTTGATTAATGTGGATAGTTATGGGTAAAATACGCAAATATTTCAAAAATAAGCAAGTGGTTATAAAATATTCATTGTTGTTTGGGAATATTCGTTGGTCGTGGAATATTCTCATCGTTTGGGAATATTCGCACGACGCAAGCAATTTTTTGTGGGCCCCATAACGGAAAGTTTATCGATGAAGAAAACGACAAATATAAGTTGTTTAAAAATAACTACAGAAGAAGTTATCACCGTTAATATCGTTAAAATACTCTTGGTTAAAACACAAGAAGACACCAGATTGCACCAATTATCGATTCTTACGTAAGAAGGCACTACTCAATAATGGTTACAAGAATTATCGCTCAAGATTTTATTTTATCGATTTAATAATTGTCATTGATATTTTATATTGTCGTTGTTTCAATAATTGTCATTACACAAAGATTTTCATTATCAAGCAATAATTCATATTATCCTAATAATATTATTAGATAACATTATTGGCAATGTCTAGAAAGTTCGCTTCAAGGAGAGGTTTGGTCACCTAATCAAGGCCAAGAAGAAGAGAAATTTTATCGAAAGCCCCTCTTCCCTGAAACCTCGTCGTCACAATATTGCGGATTCTTGTAATATTATTTGTGAATAATTAATTATTGATTCATATGATGAGGAAAATATTGATTTTATGTGGATATAGATGGAGAAAATTTTAATGTGACAATTGTTGAAAATTAAAATTTTATCTTTTTCTCGATAAAATAATTCATTTAAATATATTATTATTTTAATAATATAATAATGGTGATATTTTTACAAATTAATGTGGGATATATGATGATAATGAGGAGGAAGAGTATTTTTGTTGCAATAAATGTTTAAAACATGTTAAACATGCTCATGGGACCCCATTTATCGATCAAATTTGATTATAAATTGTAAAATCGTCTGCTTATGGATTTTGGTCAATTTTTGTTTGGAATTTGAAAAACTTTCTTCCGCAAAGTTGTAGAGAATTGAATTTCCTATAAAAAACTCGCAAGATTTGAATTTTCTCGATAAAAAGGCTATTTATTATGAATTATCAAGTTTCAAGTTCAAATAATCATTTTTGAAGTTTTAAATATTTTAAATTAGAAAAACGTTTTTTGTTATTTTATTTGGTATGTGGTTGATGGCTGAATTCAGATTAGTAAGTATGCATAGGAAAATTTATAAAAATAATATTAATATTTTATTAAATTTTTCGCTTTGGTGTTCTAAAGAATTTCCTATAAATAGGTGCTTAGGTTAGAATTGAAAATCACACCGTAAATCAAGTTTTTTTTCTCTATATTATCGAGTTTATTCTTGTGAGTATTTTGAGTATATTTTGAGTATTGCTATATAAAGTGCAAGTTCAAGTCATAGCCTATATCCCTGTTTCAACTGTAAGACCGATCTTTCGAGGTAGTGGATATTATTTTTTTTCAGAATGATATTATTTCTTCAATATCATTATGTCAAATATCGATCTGAAGTTTTTATCAAATTTGGAACTTTTAGTGTTTGAAGTTACTATTCACGATACAAGACTATTCACGATATACTATGAAGCATTATTCACTTAATCATAAGACTATTCATCGAAAAATGAAAATTTGTGGAATTTTTTCGTCCAAAATATCTATTCTAGATACTAGCTTCGATTGTATCCATGTTTTGATCATTCTTCGAATTTTACACCACTATGATTATTTTTGAGGTATTTTTGGACATGGATAAAACAAAGTACTAATCCTTAATCCTTAATCCTTAATCCATCATTTTGTTTCATCGATTCGCTTTTAAAAATATTTTCATCATCCTCGCCTTAAATGATGATATTATTGAATATCTTTGGCCCAGTAGTGCAAAGATGAATGATTTTCAAGAATATCTTTCGCCCAGTAGTAAAAGATGAAATGTGTTTAGATGAACATGACTAATCGATGAAATCTTCGCCTCAGAAAGCAAAGATGAATATTTGATTCCGTGATATATATATCGATTGATGTTACAGGATAAAAGATAGACGATGAACTTTTAAATTCATACATGTAAGATAGTAGTTTGCATTCTCTACTTAACTCTTCTAATGAATTATTATTTCACTCATAATATTGATTTAAAATTTGTTGTCTATTGTATTCTATTAGATTTTTTTCCCGTTGAAGACTAACGATAATTTGTTGTATATTATCTTAGTCATAATATTCTTTACCGGGCTAGTTGAGCTCACCCTTTTCCTTTTTGTTCCATTTTTCTTCTCGTGAGGCGTAGAATATAGCGAAGTATTTAGCCTGGGGTATGGAATGAAGGTTCTAGAGAGAGTTGTTTAGTAGTCCTCACCATTTTTGTAAAATAATGTATCAATAAATGTGATGAGGATTTATTCGAGTATAGATATTGTCTGTAAGATAATATTTGTATTCAAACTCATAGTTTTATTGTTGTAATAATAAAGTTGTAGTTGTTTCGCATCACGTATTGATAACTCGTAATGGGTGATGTATACCTATTTTGGGGCGCCACAATTGGTATCGTAGCTTAGGATACGATCTCCGCAGTGAGATCGGGAATAGAACTAGAGGGGAGAGACGAGTAAATCCTTCGCTAAAGGTGTCCTACCTAAGTTTATTTGTTAGTTGGTCAAGATATAGGATATTATATGATATATTGATTTCTTTAATTAACCCTTGTTTTATGATAAAGATTTGAGAATGTCGATCGAGAATATTAACAATGGAAATGAGACCGTGGAGACGCTCAGACTCACCAACGAGAGAGAACGGTAACAGTCGACAATGTTCCTCCGTGAACAACACCACCGAAAGCGATGATGAACGAGGGATGTTTAGAAGCTTTTTGTAGCTCATGCAAAAATCGACGAGTAGGAGACTCTGTTCAAAAATAGGAGGAAATGATAGCAATTTGGGGTTGTCACAACCAAGCAAGCTCAAAGAGTTGGGACCACCAGAATTTAAGGGAAAGCCGATCCGATCATGGCGGAAACACGGGTCAAGCAAATTACCAAGATATTCGATGTCTGGGATGCACGGAGAATGAAGGTTCCATTCGCCACCTTTATGTTCCGTGGTGAGGCGATCATCGTGGGAGTCTGTGAAGCTGCACTCCATCCATCCAAGACTCAAGATGTCTCGGGAGACGCTTTCAGAACTATTTAATGACAAATACTTTCCCGAAAGTGTTCGGCTATATGAAGGAAGTGGAGTTCATCGATTAGAACAAAACAATACGATTTGTCTCAAAGACGAGGCAAAGTTTGCATAGAGTTATCCAGTTTCAGACCTCATTTGGTGGAGAATGAGGAACGATGACGCGGATGTTTTTAGAGGTTTGAAACCCTAAGATACGCCAAGATCTCATTTCTCATAAATTTTCTCTCTATTCAGATATTGTTAATGTGGCTCAATTATTAGAGCGAGATAACGAGTATGTTCAACCGAGGGACCATAACCGTGGATCATACCGTAGATAAGCAACAATGTAATAACGATAACCAAATGGAGAAAGAAACAGACGGACAAAAATGGTAACCACTCGTGGTAATCATGGCCATGAAAATAGAAGAAGCGAGTCGAGGAGATTTTAAAAGAGGAGATTTAACAACGACTATGTGAAGACGACAAAGGTTTAAGAAGAATCGGGTTCTAAGGGAGGAGAACGACCACCATCATATGCTATAAATGCGGAAAGAGGGGATATCAAACCAAACCGCCCACAACAGCTCAAGGTATGCTATAATTGTGGAAAGGAAGGACATATCGCCGAGATCAGACGCAGAATAAACCTAGTTCAATGGGGACGGTGACTCAAAAGATCGTCCCGTAAAAGTCAAAGTCAACGATGCCCGGAAGAGCGTTTGTCAGGATCGGTCAAAATGCGAGGAACCCAAACGAAGTGATCACGGTAAGTTATTTATAAATTCTCGCAAGTTTATACCTTACTTGATACCAAGCATACCCATTCATTTATCTCTCTTGCTTGTGCTCAACGCTTAAACTCGACCGAGAAATTAGACTTTGACCTATCTCGTGGAAACTCCGTTAGAGAAACTTTCATCACATCCAATCGCTTATAAATCTTGTTTGATTCAAGTTGGCACCATCACCTTACCCCGTTGACCTTATTTCTTTAAAGATACTTGCTTTTGATGTGATTTTGTGGATTGATCGTTAACTACTCATCATGCCAAAATTGATTGTTTTCGTAAGGTGTTAGTTTTCATATTCCTAACCAACCCGTTGTATTTAATTCAAGCAACTAAACCATTAAAATCAATCATCGCATATTTAATCATAAAGCTATTCGCTTATTGAAAAACGGATGTCAAGCTTTCTTAGCCCATGTTATGGATTTGAATAAAGACACGCCAAATTTGAATAATATTCTCGTTGTTATCGACTTTTCCGACGATTTTCAAGAACTTCCTTGGCCTACCCCCGTAACGTGAAGTTGAATTCTTTATTGATCTTGAATCCTGCACAAAGCCCATTTCTAAAACCCCATATCGAATGGCTCCTATTGAACTTCAGGAGTTAAAGGTCCAACTACGTGAATTGTTGACATCGATTTCATTCGCCCCAAGACATCTCCTCGGGGTGCTCCCTGCTTTATTCAGTAAAGAAGAAAGACGGAGTATGCGATTTCAGATCGACTATCTGAATCGAACCATGTCACCATCAAGAATAGGTATCCTCTACCTCGTATTGATGACTTGTTTGACCAAACAGTAAGGGGCACAATTCTTTTCAAAAATCGATCTTCGCTCGATATCATCACCAAGATTAATCGAGGATATTCCAAAGACCGCCTTCGTAACTCCCAGACGGGCATTATGAATTCTTAGTCATGTCTTTTGATCGACTAATGCTCCCGCGCTTTCATGGATATGATGAACCGAGTATTCAAGGAATATTTGGATCAATTTGTTGTTGTCTTTATGATGACATCCTCATATATTCCAAAAGTCATGAAGATCATGAGCACCATTTGAAGTCGGTACTCCAAAGGCTTCGTGAAAACAAACTATATGCCAAATTGAAGAAATGCGAGTTCGCTCGAGGAAGTAGCATTTCTTGGGCACGTGGTGTCAAAACATGGAGTATCCGTGATCCCGCCAAGATCAAGCAATACAAAGTGGGAGCAACCAAGTCGGCGGATCAAGTACTTAGCTTTTGGGCTTAGCTTAGTTATTATCGAAGATTCGTGGAAGGGTTTTCTAATCGCTACTCCATTAACTCGCCTAACTCCTAAGGATACAAAATTGCTTTGGAGCGAAGAACGCGAGAAGAGTTTCCAAGAGCTTAAGAGAGACTTATTTCTAAGACTGCTCTAACAATACCATCCGTTCTGGATGGATTTGTTATCTACAACGATGCTTCGTGCAAAGGGTTAGGATGTGTTCTCATGCAACGGAAAGTCATAGTTTATGCCTCATGACAACTTAAAGAAGAATATGAGAGGAATTATCCTACTCATGATCTCTAGAGTCAAGCAGTTAGCCATTTTCGCTTAAAGATATGGAGGCACTATCTATATGGGGAGAAAGTGGAGATATATTCGCACCATAAAAGCCTTAAATATTTCTTCACTCAAAAAGAACTCAACACGCAAGCAAATGACGCTGGTTCGAAAGCTATTGAAAGACTATCACCACCACACTATTCAATACCATCCCGAAAAGTTTAACGTGGTAAATGACGCGTTGAAAGTAGAAGATCATATGCGGAATGAGTGCGATGATGTCAAGTATACGATAAAGCCAAATTTAATAGAAAAGTTAAGGTTGCTCAAGCCACCAATCTTGAGTCGATGCGTATGGAAGAAGAAAGTACAAGAAGGAGCTATTTCTAAGTGAGAATTGATGAAGAAGGAAT
This sequence comes from Panax quinquefolius, assembly GCA_020205615.1. NCBI lineage: Eukaryota > Viridiplantae > Streptophyta > Magnoliopsida > Apiales > Araliaceae > Panax > Panax quinquefolius. The sequence goes on along the minus strand of CM035161.1, from coordinate 38,410,635 downwards.
ACTTCGAGTCCACTCTAGACTTTCAGGTTCCTAACGACTATGATTTGAAGTACAAGATTATGATGGAGGCACACAATACACCATTTGCAATCCATCTCGAAGTACCAAATGTATCGTGATCTTCACATACATTTTGGTGGAACAATATAAAAGAGAGATTGCAAAGTTTATCTCAATGTGTTTAACTTGTCAACGTAAAAAGGCGAGCATCTAGTACCTAAGGGTCCGTTGCAACCACTTGAGATTCTCGAAATGGAAGTGGGAACACATTACCATGGATTTCGTTACGGGTCTTCCAACGCTTCTCAAGGCATCAATGCTATTTAGGTTATTGTTGATAGATTAACCAAGTCGCTTTCATTTCTTTCCGACACGGAGACTTATTCCTCGAACGCCTTGCTAAGTATATACGTAAATGAGATTGTGAGGTTGTATGGCATGCCAAGATCCATAGTTTCGGATCGTGACCCAAGATTCACTTCAAGATTTTGGGTTAGCTTGCAAAAAGCTACGGGCACGGATTTATTTATCTGGCTTCCGCATACCATCCTCAAACGGACGGACAATCGTAGAGGACTATTCAAACTCTTCAAGATTTATTAAGACTCAGGTCCTAGACTTCAAGGGCAGTTGGGATAAGTATTTACCATTGGTGGAATTCTCCACAACAACAACAGCTTATCGACAAGTATAAAGTGTGGCTCCATTCAAGCATTATATGATTTAAAGTGTCGCTCTCCAATATGTTGGGATGAGGTGGGTGAAGCAACATTGTTGGGACCCGAAGTTAAGACGTATGATCACCGAAAAGATCCAAATGATTCGACAACGATACAAACCGGCACAAGATCGACAAAAGAGTTATGCGGATCTTCATCGAAAGGACGTGGAATTTAGTATGGGGGATCATGTATTATCATGAAGTTGCTTCCATGGAAGGGAGTTACAAGATTTGGAAAGAGAGGAAAGCTCAATCCACCATTTATTGGTCCATTTCAAATTCTCGACCGAGTAGGAAATGTAGCCTATAGACTTGCTACATCTCCGAGTATGTCTCGTGTTCATAATGTGTTTCACATATCCGTATTTCATAAATATGTGAAAGACCCAACCACGTTATCGAAGTTTAGAATGGACGAGATAGCCAAGACTTAACGTATTTAAGAGGTACTTGCCAAGATCTTGGATAGAAGGAGCATGTCCCTACGCCAAGAAAGGTCATACCACAAGTTAAAGTTTTGTGGAGGAATCATGCTATAGAGGAAATGACCGGGAATTGAAATGTAAATGAAAGCGAGGTATCCTCACCTTTTCAAACACTGTGTACGACGCCAATTTCGAGGACTAAATTTCATAAGGAGGGAGGTCAGAAGACCCCAACTTATTATTAATGAAATTTAATTTTCTATTTATTATTTTGAAATAAGTAAGGGTTGATTTGATTAATGTGGATAGTTATGGGTAAAATACACAAATATTTCAAAATAAGCAAGTGGTTATAAAATATTCATCATCATTTTGGGAATATTCGTTTCGTCGTGGAATATTCTTCATCGTTTAGGAGAATATTCGCATTTACGACTGCTAAAGATATTTTGTGGGCCCCATAACTAAAAGCGATTGGATGAAGAAAACGACAAATATAAGTTGTTTAAAAATAACTACGTAGTTATTACAATTAATATCGTTAAAATACTTTACGGTTAAAACACAAGAAGACACCAGATTGCACTAATTATTGATTCTTACGTAAAGGAAGGCACTACTCAATAATGGTTATGGTAATTATTGTTCAAGATTTTATTTTATTGATTTAATAATTGTCGCGTTGATATTTTATTATATTTCGTAAAATCGCTTCGCTTATGGATTTTTACCAATTTCATTTGGAATTTGAAAAACTTTCTTCCGCAAAGTTGTAGAGAATTTAATTTCCTATAAAAACTCACAAGATTCTAATTTTCCTAATAAAAGGGCTATTTATTTATGAATTATTGAAGTTTTGATTAATTGATTATCATTTTTTGAAGTTTTAAATGGTTTAAGTGAGAAAACGTTTTTGTTGTTTTATTGGGTGTGGTTGATGGTGAATTCAATTTTGGTATGCATAGGAAAATTTAGAGAAAATAATAATAATATAAAATTAAATTTTTTGCTTTGGTGTTCTAAGCAATTTCCTATAAATAGGGTGCTTAGGTTAGAATTGAAAATCACACCAGAAACTGAAGTTTTCTTTATCTATATTATCGAGCGTATTCTTGTGAGTATTTTGAGTATACTTTGAGTATTGCTATACGGTGCAAGTTCAAGTCATAGCCTATATCCTGTGTTTTAACTAGAAAGATCGCCTTCATGAGGTAAGTGGATATTATTATTTTTTCGTAATGATATTATTTCTTCAATATCATTATGTCAAGTATTGATCTGAACTTTTAATCAAATTTGGAACTTTTAGTGTTGGGAGTTACTTATTCACGATACTTGACTATTCACGATAATCAGATTATTCATGAATACTTAAGACTATTCATCGAAAATGAAAATTTTCCTTTTCGTCCAAAATATCTATTCGGATACTAGCTCGATCAGATCCATGTTTTGATCATTCTTGAATTTTACACCACTATGATTATTTTTGAGGTATTTTTGGACATGGATAAAATAAAGTACTAATCCTTAATCCTTAATCCTTGTCATTTTGTTTCAATTGGATTCGTTATTTAAAAATATTTTCATCATCCTCGGTCTTAAATGATGATATTATTGAATATCTTTGGCCTCAGTAGCAAAAAGATGAATGATTTCTGAAGAATATCTTTGGCCCGTAGTGCAAAGATGAACAGTGTTTAGATGAACATGACTAATCGATGAATATCTTTGGCCTGTCAGAGTGCAAAGATGAATATTTGATTCCAGATATATATATTGATTGATGTTACGTGGATAAAAGATTGACGATGAACTTTTAAATTCATACATGAAGATAGTAATTTGCATTCTCTACTTAACTCTTCTAATGAATTATTATTTCACCGCGAATATTGATTTAAAATTTGTTGTCAATTGTATTCTATTAGATTTTTTCCTGTTGAAGACTAACGATAATTTGTTGTATATTATCTTAGTCATAATATTATTTATCGGGCTAGTTGAGCTCACCCTTTTCCTTTTTGTTCCATTTTTCTTCTGAGGAGGTGAGAATATAGCGTAGACGAAGTCTGGGTATGGAATGAAAGTTCTAAAGAGAGTTGTTTAGTAGTCCTCACCATTTTGTAAAATAATGTATCAATAAATGTGATGAGGATTTATCCGAGTATAGATATTTTCTAGAAGATAATATTTGTATTCAAACTCACAGCTTTTATTGTTGTAATAATAAAGTTGTAGTTATTTCGCACCATGTATCGACAACTCGTAATGGGTGATGTATACCTATTTTGGGGGCGCCACAAGATATACCTTATTTGATACTAGGTTCTACCCATTCTTTTATTTATCCTACTTGCGCTCAACGCTTAAATTTGACTCAGGAGAAATTGGACTTTGACTTATCTCATTGAAACTCCATTGGGAGAAACCTTCATTACATCCACTGTTTATAAGTCTTGTTTAGTTCAAATCGGTACCCTCACATTATCTGTCGATCTTATTTCATTGAAAATACTTGCATTTGACGTATTTTTAGGGATTAATTGGTTAACTACTTCTCATGAAAAAATTGATTGTTTTCGTAAGGTTGTTAGCTTTCATATTCCTAACCAACCTATTATGCGAATTCAAGCAACCAAACCATTAAAATCAATCACTGTCATCTCAAGCCATAAAACTATTCGTTTATTGAAAAGCGGATGTCAAGCTTTCTTAGCTCATGTCACGGATCTAAACAAAAATATGTCGCTTTTGAATGATATTTCTATTGTTAATGAATTTTTCGACGTATTCTCAAGAACTTCTGGCCTACCCTAGAGCGTGAAATTGAATTTTGTATCGACCTTGAACCCAGAGACAAAACCCATTTCCAAAGCCCCATATTGAATGGCTCCTATGAACTTCGTGGAGTTAAAGATCTAACCGCAGGAATTGTTAGGCATTGGTTTCATTCGCCCTAGTACTTCTCCTCGGGGTGCTCCTGCTCTATTCGTGAAGAAGAAAGATGGGAGTATGCGACTTTTGTATTGATTATCGGAGTGAATCATGTCACCATGAAAAATAGGTACCCATTGCCACGTATTGATGACCTCGTTTGACCCGATTCGCAAGGCGCCAAATTCTTTTCAAAGATTGATCTTCGTTCTAATATCACCAATTAAAGATTAGAATCGATGACATTCCAAAGACGGCCAGTAACTCCCCAGATGCGGGCATTAGGAATTCCTAGTCATGTCTTTTGGATTAACTAATGCTCCGCTGCCTTCATGGATATGATGAACCGAGTATTCAAGGAATATTTGGATCACTTTGTGGTCGTATTTATTGATGACATCCTTATTTATTCCAAAAGCCGTGAAGATCATAAGCAACACTTAAGGCTGATACTTCAAAAGCTTCGTGAATATAAGCTTTATGCCAAGTTAAAGAAATGTGAGTTCTGGCTTGAGGAAATAGCATTCCTTGGGCACGTGGTATCAAGTCATGGAATATTTGTTGACCCAACAAAGATTGAAGCTATTCAAAGCTGGGAGCAACCTAAATCAGTTACCAAAGTACGTATCTTTCTCGGCTTAGCTGGTTATTATCGGAGATTCGTAGAAGGGTTTTCTCGAATCGTTACTCCCTTAACTCAACTGACTCGGAAAGATACAAAATTCGGTTGAAATGAGGAATGTGAGAAGAGTTTTCAAGAACTCAAGAGGAGACTCATTTCAAAGACTGCTCGACAATACCATCCGCTCGGAGGATTTGTCATCTCTGATGATGCTTCGTGCAAAGGGTTAGGATGTGTTCTCATGCAACATGGGAAGTCATAGCTTTATGCCTCTCGACAACTCAAAGAATATGAGAGGAATTATCCTACTCATGATCTAGAGTCGACAAATGTTATTGTCTTCAGACTTAAAATTTGGAGGCATTACTTGTATGGGAGAAAGTGGAGATCTTTACGGATCATAAAAGCCTCAAATATTTCTTTACTCAAAAGGAACTCAACATGTGACAGCGACGTTGGCTTGAACTGTTGAAAGATTATGATCATACCATTCAATACCATCCTGAAAAACAAACGTGGTAGCTGAAGCATTGAGTAGAAGATCATATGCGGGTACGAGTGCGATATTGTCAACGCAAAGGCCCATTTGGTATGACTTGCAAAGGATGAAGATAGAAATAAAGACTTCAGGGACCCACGTGATGATGGCGAATATACGAGTAGAACCGACTTTAATCGATAAAGTTAAAGTTGCTCAAGCTACAGACCTGGAGCTGATACGTATGAGGAAGAAAGTACAAGAAGGTGCTATGCCGGAAGCAAGAATCGATGAAGAATGAATACTTCGAGTCAACTCCAGACTTTGTGTTCCTAACGACCTTGAGTTAAAGCATAAAATCATGATGAAGGCGCACAACACACCGTTTGCAATCCATCCTGGGAGTACCAAAATGTATCATAATCTTCGACATACATTTTGGTGGGGCAATATGAAGAGAGAGATAGTGTTGTTTATCTCAAGGTGTTTAACTTGTCAACGAGTCAAGGCTGAGCATCAAGTACCAAAAGGTCCATTGCAACCACTTGAAATTCCAGAATGGAAGTGGGAGCACATTACCATGGATTTAGATTCATCGGTCTTCCCAAGGTTTCTCAAGGCATAGATGAAATTTGGGTCATTATTGATAGATTGACCAAGTCTGTTCATTTCTTACCTATACGAGAAACTTATACACTTGAACGTCTTGCTCGCATGTACATAAACGAGATTGTAAGATTACATGGTATGCCAGTATCCATAGTTTCTGATCGAGACCCAAGATTCACTTCATGATTTTGGGTTAGTTTGCAAAAAGCTATGGGCACAGATTTATGATTTAGTTTGGCATATCATCCTCAGATGGACGGACAATCAAAGAGGACTATTCAAACTCTTGAAGATTTATTAAGACTCTATGTCCTTGACTTCAAGGGAAGTTGGGACAAGTTCTTACCATTAGTGGAGTTTTCCTACAACAACAGCTATCAAGCAAGTATTAGCATGGCTCAATTCGAAGCGTTGTATGGAAGAAAGTGTCGTTCTCCAGTATGCTGGGATGAGGTGGGTGAAGCAACGTTGTTGGGACCGGAGTTGGTACATATGACTACGAAAAAGATTCAATCGATCCGACAACGTATAAAAATCTCACAAGACCGACAAAAGAGTTATGCTGATCTTCATCGAAAGGACGTGGAATTCGATATTGGAGATCATGTGTTGTTACGTGTTGTTCCATGGAAAGGAGTTACGAGATTTGGAAAGAGAAGAAAGCTCAATCCTCGATTCATTGGCCCATTTTTAATCCTCGATCGAGTAGGGACCGTAGCCTATAGACTCACTTTACCGCCAAGTATGTCTCGTGTTCATAACGTTTTTCATATATCCATGTTACGTAAATATGTGAACGACCCGAACCACATTATTGAGTTAGAATCGGACGAAATAGCGGAAGATTTAACGTATGAAGAGGTTCCTGTTCAAATCTTGGATAAGAAGGAAAATATTCTATGCTCCAAGGTTATACCTCTCGTCAAAGTTTTATGGAGGAACCACGATGTTGAGGAAATGACCTGTGAGTTAGAATCTGAAATGAAATCAAGATATCCTTACCTCTTCGACATACCAGGTACATACCCTAATTTCGAGGGCAAAATTTCATAAGAAGGGGAGATTGTAAGACCCCAACTTTTATGAATAAAGATGATTTTTTTTATAAATTCATTTTTTAAATATTATGAAATAAATTTGATATAATGTTATAGTTGTGGGTAATATTTATAAATTTTACAAAGTACGCAAGTGGTTATATTATATTCGATTGGTCGGGGAATATTCATTTTAGCAGGGAATATTCGTACGACGACACAATCATTGGTGGACCCCACAACAGAATTATTGTTGGATTGAGAAAATGACAAAAATATTTTATGAAAATAACGGCGGAAGTTTTACCGTTAACTGTTGAAACACCCGGTGTTAAAAGTACAGGAATACGCGTGGTTGCATAGTAGCACACGATATTGATTATTAATGCTTACGTGAGAAGTCACTCAGTTTTGTTCAATTATTGATTCAGTAATTGTTACATAGTATCTCATGTTATTTGATTCAATTATTGTCGATATTTTTTTTATTATTAAATCAATAATTGAGATGACAGAGTTATTAATATTATTATTTGCAATATTAACGATGTCTAGAAGTTCGCCAAGGAGAGGTTTGGTCACCTAATCAAGGCCGCCAATCAGGAGAAATCCTTATTGGAAAGCCCCCTCTTTCCTGGGAACGACCTGGTCGATTAATATTGTGAATTATAATAATGATGATAAATGTTGTTAAAAATATTGAGGAGATTTTTTTATAAAGTATTTGTTGTATTTATGGATTCGCATTTACCCATTTTTCAAAATAATTGGTAGAAAGTTATTTTATATAATAAAGATGGGGGCCACATGTGGGGCCCACGTGTGTGACAAAAGCACGTGGGATGGAGAAAAAGGAATAGATTCACGGATGGAATTAGTAGATTTGGGGATTGGTATATATATATATATATATATATATATATATTTAATACTATGGGTGGGGTGGGATTTCGATTTAATAACATGTGTGTGTGTGTACCGTATGTGTGTATATGTGTGTGGTGGAAGAATATTGGATGGTGATGGGTGATTTATAATAAAAGTGATAGTGATGCCTAGAAAATTTGGTTGAATGTTAGGCACCCGTGAGATATTCAGACGAAAACTTTGGTAGCCCGTGATAATTGTAAGATGTCTGTGTATAATTTTTAAAAAACAACTGTGCGTCCGTGATTTTATTTTCTAAATAGTATCTTTCCATTCTCCTATAAATAGAAGCTCATTCCTTCATTATTTCTTACGAATTCACTGAAACTCTAGAGAGAAATCTTCTTTTATAATCTTGAGCGTATTTCATTAGCGTTTAAGAAAGCTTTGAGCGTAGTGCAAGTTTTTCAAGTATATTCTCGCCCTAGCGTTGGAGTACTCTTCTTTATAAGGTAAGGGGTATTATTCCTTTTGTATTCATGAAGAGAACTTCTGTTATTCCATTCTTTATTATTCTGTTGGAATAACCTATATACGCGGACTACCCTATACTTGGTGAAATTCTTCTGTTATTCCATTCATTATTATTCTGTTGGAATATCCTCATCAGATGCGTTTTCTTGTAGGACTGGTTCCGTCTTTATTATTTTGTTGGAACATCCAGCCGGTCGCTTGCAAATTTCGCCTGACCTGGTTCCGTTATTTATTATTCTGTTGGAATAACTTCTCTATGCGAAGTACCGCATGCATGGTGATTTCTTTTGTTATTCCATTCTTTATTATACTCAGTTGGTTTAAGTTTTGACATCTATACTCCATAAAATTAGTGGAATATCCTTGATATTTGTGCTTCATCCAGTATATTTTCATGAAAATATTCTTCTGAGCATTCTTGAATTTTACTCTACAAAGAAGTATCATGTTGACAATTTGGACGTTATTAGTTCTTGAATAAATTAATTCTTGAACTTGTTTTATTGAACTCTTATATCATTGTCATCCTCATGTTTATATTTTTTTTAAAGTCATCTGTGGCCTGTAGTGCATAGATGGAATTGGTATGATTATGACCAGGGATTATTCGGTGTAATCATGACCGTAATGTTACAAATAATGTGGTAAAAGTCCTCATTGGTCTGTGTAGTGCATTGATGGACAATGTTGTTAGTATGATCATGATGGTTGATGAATACACGAATATCCTCGCCCAGAGTGCATGGATAATTTGTGGTTGTGATATTAATGAATATCCTCGTGGTAGTAGTGCAAGGATGATGTGATTATTTATTGTCGAGTCACGCCGATAAAAGTGATGAAAACCTTTTAAATCATAAAAGATAGTAGATTTTATTCTTTACTTGACTCTTTTAATGGATTGCTTGTTCACCGCAGCTTAAACTTGATGTTCTATTGTATTTTATCGGTTTAACATTGTTGAAGACTAATGATAATTTATTCTGCATTATCTTAGTCATAATATTTCTTACTGGGCTAATTGAGCTCACCCTTTCTTTCATTGTTCTCTTCAGGAAATGAGAACGTAGCCGGGACTAGTCAGGGAACGGAGTGACGGTCCAGATGATTGTATTAGTAGTCCTCACTATTCTGTAAAATAGTGTGACAATAAATGTAATGAGGACTTATTTTGAGAGTGGATATTATCTAAAAGACAGTATTTATATTAAAACTCACAGCTCTCTTGTTGTATATTAAAGATTGTATTTGTATTCTGTACTATGTATTTGGCGGCTCAGAATAGGTGATGTATACCTATTTTGGGGGCATCACAAGTATCGCTTATTGTCTTTCAATAATAATCTTCTATTCATTTTTAGATTGTTATTTTTTATTATGTTTTGTTTTTAGTTTTGATTTTGATTTCATGTTATTTACTTTTATTTATTAATGTTGGTTGTTGGATAATAAAAAAAATTATTTAAAAATTTCTATAATAAATTTTATGTTTTAACATTACAAGAAAAAGACTTATCAAGAATCGCTTATCCATTTAATCGCATAAGGTCGTTAGATATCTATCAATGATCAAGAATTGGCCACCGATAATGGTCGTTAGAATATGGTAATTCGTTAATTCGCACAACAACGATAACCTTTTGCGATCGAAAGATTCGCGACCGCTATATAGCGATCGAATCCATCGCTGAGCTGAGTCACCGTGAGCCAGCTCGCATTAGTGACGTGGTCCACGTGTCCGCGACCACCACTAGCGACCACTGCGGTCGCTAACAGCCTGGGTTCATAAACGGTCCCTGATAAACATTAGTGACCGTATGCGGTCGCTGATTTCTAATTTTTTTTAAAAATTGGCTGGTTGGTGGATTTCCCAAAAAAAACTGTACCTGTTTGTACCTAATTTATATCCCAACACACAGTAGTATCTATACATAAATCAACATTCCTCGAGATCTATCGATCGATCCATATATATATTGTTAGTTCCCAGGGACACAATAGTTATCTAGAAGGGGGGTTGAATAGATATTTAAAAAAAAATTCTTTTCAAAATACTTGTTAGATTTGTTAATAAATTAACCACATCAGAATATATGATTTGTTTGTTCCTCTTTAAGATAAACGAATTTTATATGTGATAAGCAGTTATGACAGATATGACAGTTATAGCAGGAATATAAAAGACATAATGATTTTAAGTGGTTCAGAGCACTCAATGCTCCTAGTTCACTCTTCTACTCCACTAGTAGGAATTTCACTAAGAATATCTTTACAATCTTTGAATCACCTAGATTCCTTCAAGAACAGCAGTCTTGGAACTTCTTTAGTTCACTTAGAACTCTTCAAGTCCAGTAGACTTGGAATACACTTGATGAGAGTTGAGTTCTTGGGTTGGCTACTCGATTAGCGATTCGCATACGCTCGAAAAGAACTGTAGAAGAAAGCAAGCTTTTCTTTTTAGATCGTAGAGTTTGAACGTTTAGTGTTCTCGAGCTTTCGTTGTCTACTTACTTACTTTTGCATCTATGTCTGATTTCCTTATAAAGGAGCCTTTGAAATGTGTCCGTTGAAATTATTCGTTGTAGCATTAAATGCCTCAGACACTTCTGAGCACCGATGTTGACTTCCTAGAAATCTGCTGTTCATCCTTCTGACCCACTGACAGAACAGACTGCTATCTCACCTAACACCTGAAAAGGTGTTTTCAACAGGCATGTAATCATTTCCTTAGATTTTTCTATACGCTTCTTCATACATACTAAGGATGAGTGTTGGATCATTGGGATTCCCGAAATCTTAACGTCTATAATCCATTCTTCATTTGTTGTACTTCATCATTCGGCAAATAGACAAGGCTCGATGCTTCTAATGATGACTGGAGAGACACTACGATCATTATGTCTTTACATGTTCATGCTTGATTTAGCCTTGATCGAAGAGAACACTGCGATTTCTCTTAAGCTCTGATAGACTATGATCATTACTTGCTTCTTTTGCAGAATCCACGATTCTGAGAGCTGACTGTGAGTCTTGACTTGGCTCGGTAGGCTTTCGGACTGTCTTCACTATTCTGAGTGTGGCTTCCAAAGCAGACTACGATTCTGAAGCAACTTTCTCGATACTCCATGATTCTGCCTTGGCTTCTGTAATCTCTCGGCAATTTGACAGACTACGATTCTGTTAAGACCTATCTATTACATTTCAAAATAGATCATCCTAATAGCTTTGTTCTTTCTTCTATACATTCATTTATAGAATGATAAACATTAAGAACAGATCAACCTAACAATAAAATATACCATCTAAGTCCTTGTACATATGTTCTTAGAAGGACTTTACACATAAGCATATTTATTTACTTTCAACATCAAATTTTAATATGCAATTTCCAACAATCTCCCCCTATTTGATGTTGACATAACCAAAGGAGATTTGCATCAAAATATCAATTTCTAAATGCAGGATGCTAGAAAGTAAATATGAATTAATGTTTCAATGAGTAGCTGAAATCTCTAGAGAATAAGCATGAATTTATTGATTTCTGTGAGACAAATATTACATTCTAGCATAGTTACATCAATAAGAAACAAATTTTAACTTATATCTATCTCCTCTGCCTTTTGCTCCTTGGAGGATTGTCATGCTTTGTTGCTCTCCTTCTCCTGCTGGCTTCATCTCTCCATGCAATATCTTCCAACTCACTTTGACTTAGCCTTTCCCCATGGTTATGTCTGTTCATGAAGGTAGGATCTCAATTGGCATGTTAAAGCCAGTAGTGGTTACTCTTTGTGAGCTAGGAGATGATGTTTGACTCCTTAAAGGTTGCGCCATGAGAATTGGTTGGCGCTACTGCTTTTCAGATCGTGAAGTCTGATAGTGAGGCTGTCTTGAGGGAGGCTTCCTTGAAGATTAAGCAATTTGTTTTCCTTTGCCTCTGCCTTTGCCTTTCTCTCCTTCCTTTTTAATATCCCCATTTATGTAAACATCCAGGGTTCGAATGTCTTCTAATAGACGATTCATGCCTTGAACAAGTTCGTGGAGCTGATTCCTTTTCTGAGCAATGTCTTCACGATTTCTTGAACCAGAGAATCAATTTGTGATGCATGTTTTTGCAAAATGGCCAAGACATTGTCTGTTTGTTTCATCTGATTCATTGAATATGCTTGGAATTCAGTCATAGTAGATCGTAGGCTAGAAGGGCTTTCCAGAAGGATTTTTTTTGAGTTTCCTGATTCTGATGAAGAAGAATAACTGCTTCCTTATGCTTTCGGGTAGATTGGAGGTGAATTTGATCCCTTTTAGTTATGCTTTAGATTATTTCCTTGATGATCTCTCGAAGCTTCTTTGTGAGCTCAGAACTTAGTTTGCTAGGAAGAGTGTTGGCAGTATCGATCAAGTGGTTTAACCATTGATGAACGAGCAGGTAGTAAGTTTCCAGATCTTCTTGAATTTCCGTGGTCACTTTCTGTGATGCGTGAGATGGCTCAAATTTTGTGGGAAGAATTGAGAGAAGTTCAAGAATTTTCTGAGTGTCCAAAGGAGAGGCTCTTGTATTTTGTTCTTGCAGATTTGAGAGAGCAAGAGCAAGATCAAAAAAATTGTTGTTTGAGGAAGAAGGAATATCTGAATGAGGTGTATGGATAAAGGTTTGAGTTGTGGGAGAGGAGGCTGTTGAAGCTGGTAGAGCAGGTGACTCTATGATTTGAGTAGGATCAAGGTTCGTGGAGTGAAACGTGGTTGAAGATTGTATTAACATGAAGTTAGGTATTTTGGTTTATCAGTTACAGAATGTTGGGATTCTGTAGCTGAAAATTAATTTAGTGGGTGAAGAACCACTTACAACCATCTTGGCAATTCATAAAATTGATTAAAGTTTGATGGTGGGTAGTGGTTAACTATGAGAGAGATGAGAATAGATTGTACCTCACGCTCAGTTTCTAAAGAAGAATGATTTGTGATTAGCTTTTGAGCACAATTGAGGCTGTTTGGGAATTCATGAGCTAGTACTGAAATTGCTGGATAAGCTTTATAAGTTCAGAACATGTGATTCCAGGAGTTGAGAATTAGGTCTCTATTATAAGACATCATTGGTAAGTAGGAGAACAACTGATTGTAGTTAACTCTCCTATATCCATTCCATCCTATTGCAATAATCTCAACTTCTTCATCCTCTTCTTCATCCCTGTCTTCAGCATCTTCATTTGAAATTTTCACCAAATCAATCATCTCCTCATTTCTTCTTTGTTCTTCAGCCCTCTCCACCTCCATAGCTTCAACTCTTTCCATTTTCACAGCTTTAGAGACTACGATTTCTTGAGGGGCTGAGGGGGTTTCATGATCATCTTCTTGCAACCCCCCCCCCCCCCTCAGCTGTAGCATTATCTGTCTCAGGGACTTCGAAAGACTCCCCCTCAATGTGATCATCTTTCTGATTGGCATTTTGTTGATCCTCTTCAATGTTCACACATGCTTTCATTTCCTCCTCTTTAATCTTTAGCATAGCTTTTTACAACTCAAGGTCAGCTTTCTTGATTAACCTTCTCTTCGATCTTCTTGACTCTGGATTTGTGTATTCTTCAGCACGTTGTTCGACCTCAACAATATTTACTTATTCATGCTGAGTCGTAGTCTCAATGGCTTCTTCACTTTGACTAGCAACCCTTGACTCTAGGATCGACATCCTCGATTTCTCTATGATCGTGGTCAAGGATACTTTAGACAGTGTCCGGCTGCTTTTTCCATTCCTAAGCAGCTGGGAAATGGTGGATCTATCTTCATCTTCTTCTTTAGTCTGCTTCTTCTTCTTCATTATTTCTTTCAGAATTTCTTCTGGTGATTTGGTCACTTCTAAGGCGAGTTCCCTTTGTGTGAAGAAACCTTGAATCTTTTTTCTCGACCAGTGGTTAAGCCTTGAGGCTCTTCTGTTATTTGAAAATTTAATTTCCTCTTACCCTTACTCTTTCTGACTAGAGCTATGGATTCCTCTTGATTGGCTTTTTCTTCCTCAGCTTTATTCACAACTGACATATTTCCCGGTAGACCTAATTTCTTCACTTCACCAGTCCTTCCACTAGATTCAGATATTATCTTCCATTTTTTTGCAGGGTTTCTTTTCTAATTTTGAAATAACTGTTGGGTCGTCTTTCTGTTGGGGTTGATGGGTTCTCATTCATTGTCTTCGATTTTATCTCCAAGAGTAGTTTGTAGAATTATGCTGATTAATCTTCCATAGAGCATTTTGCCAGAGCTTTCCATCTTCTTTGAGCTGAGCATCCACTTCCCAATCCATTCTATGAATAAGGCTCCATAGTTGAGTTGAATTCTGAAGTAGATTGCTGTCATGAGCTTAAGTTGGATCTCATTCATAGAGTCGTGGCCAGAGCTTTTGCAGCATATTCATTTCCCAACAATATCATCCAAACATTCATACTTTTTGGGAAATTCTTTCTTCTTTTATCCCTTGACACCTTGAGACTTCTTGTGGTGCATCTTCTTCAGACCTTCACAAAAGTTGATGACACTCAGATATGAGAGTCCCTTTGATTTAAAACCTAGGGCTAGGTTTATATCTCCCACTTTGAGTCAAATCTACTCCCCTTGACCTTTGTAGTGATGATGTCATTTTCGAAGACTCCATTGCAGTAGAATTCTTTCACCAGCTTCGGGTAAATCCTTGTGCTGGTGCTTAGAGCTTCTTTGAGACCAGCTTTCTTCAGAAAGGTCAAAACTTTGTGGAACTGTGGGTCAGCTATCTTGAATTCATCGAAGCATAGTTGGTAACCATATACAACATTGGAAGCAGCCATTGATTGCTATGATTTTTCTGAATCTAACAGAAATTTAGTTGAGCATTCTGAAAGCTAGGGTTTCTTTTGAGAGAGAAAGATAGAATGAGCTTTTGAATTTCAAAGATGAACCGTTAAAGGACATTTTTCAAAATGTATTTGTAACTTCCCTCCTCAAGATCTGCAAAGTGGGACACGTGTCGAGTTCTGTAGAGCTCCACAATTTTACGTGATGTGGAAAGTACTGACCTGCCCTTAGCTCCCCCTGAGCTAGTGGATCCTTTAGAACGACTACGATCGTTGAGGTTGCTCTACGATTGTTGAGTACACTGCTAAACCTGCACCACGATCATTGTCTCTCCGGTTTCTTATGATGCACTATGAATTAGCATCCCTTATGGGTTAAGGTAGCTCAGGAAGGGCCAACCTCTTGGTCTAAAACTAAGGGTTAAGTTTGTCCTTGAGGCTCTCATCACAAGGGTTGCTTAGTCTTGATAGAAATACTGTCATCACAGTGGGCTTCTCTGCCATGTCGAGACTGCTCCACGATTGTGGTTTCTCTATTTTAACATAGCCTTTTTATCTGCATGGTTAGCACCAACTAATGTGACGCCCCCAAAATAGGTCCACACGACCCATTCTGAGTCACCAGATATCACACTATAAAAATCATTTACAAACTTCATTTATACAACTGTTGAACTGTCATGTAAATGCGATATCACCACGCTTAAACCGTGAGTTTTAATACAAATGTATGTAACTCTCATGGTTCCTCGACCACAACCTTACCATGGTACTTTACATAAAAGTATAGTCAAAAACTATTTTAGAAATTAAAATCTTTGGGAAGTGCTCAAGGAAACCTTCGTACATGGGAGGCCATGCGTCAAGGTTATGATAGATATCATATATCCACGTAATTATCCTTGGTCAACCTAATAGAATCCCAAAGAAAAACGAGAAGATTACTATCATGTTCTTTCCAATGGTGAGTCTTCTCTTGACATATAACTATCTCCACTATCTCGCAATTGAAAATTATATTTCAAACCAACTCCAAGATCATATAGGTAGTGTTTCGTAGATATACTCAAGAAGTGGATGTGCACAACCCATCTTTATGATAACACGAGGTTGTATGTCATTAGACATCTTATGCGATAGTGGCAAAACACCTTTCCAAAGTTGGGTTCACCTTACCCTATTCGGTTCACCAAAATTAAATATCAAATGACATATATATACAATATGACACACTTATCTAAAGTTCTCAATAAAATTATTTCCATACTATTTAAGAAGAGCCTCAAAACTATAGACCACCGCTCTATTCTCCTGTTATCCCCTGCTCAATTCCAAGAACACTCTTATTACCCTAAAGGAATTGTGAAGCAAAAAGGGTGAGCATAACTAGCTCAATAAAGAATATTATGACTAAAGATAATTAAATTATCAATAGTCTTCATCAAGAATAAATCGTAGATTTAGAACATATGGTAGATGATAAAACTTTTCAACCATAGTTCATAATGAACGAAAGCAATCCATTAGAAGAGTCAAATAGACCATCAGATCTATTATCTTCTCCATGTTAAAAATCCACCAATAATATTTTATCCTTGTAACATCAATCAACAATTCCTGTCCACAATCATATGAATAACTCATAATCATAATTGTGATTCTAAATTCCTCTTCGCACCCAGGACGAAGATAATTTTCATCACCTATCTTCACTTGAAACATCAAAAATAATGGTTATACCAAATCACAATTCTTGCTCATAATCATACTAATATATTCATCTTTGCACTACGGCCAAAGATATTCATTAACAATTCATCTTTGCACTACAGGCCAAAGACATACAACTATATTTTAGAAGAGTCAAGTAAAGCATGATATCTACTATGTTTTACAAATTTAAAGTCTATAATCAATATTTTATCGCTGAGACTCAGCTTAATAAATAATCCACATCATCGAATTATCCCTGCACTACGGCCATGGATATTCATGTAATCATCAATGGTCATGATTATACCGAATAATCCTCGGTTATAATCATACCAATAATCGCCCATCAACGCACTACGGGCCAAATGAAGACTTTTACCACATCATCTATAACATTACGGGTCATGATTATATCGAATGATCCCGGTCATAATCATACCAATAAGCAGTTCATACGTGCACATAAGCCAAAGATACTCATCAATCAATCAAGTATCCATCTTTGCACGTAAGCCAAAGATATCAATCGTAAAAACCACTAATCAACAGTCCATCTTTGCACGTAAGCCAAAGATATTCAACTGTAAAACCAATAATCAACAGTCCATCTTTGCACGTAAGCCGTAGATATACAATTCGTAAAACTAATAATCAACGGTCCATCTTTGCACGTAATCCAAAGATATACAAATCAGTAAAGTTAATAATCAATAAATCCATCTTTGCACGTAAGCCAAAGATGACTTTTATCATAATATAAACATGAGGATGATGACAATGATGTAAGCATTAATCAAACGAAATCAAGGATAAATATTAAAGACTTTAAATTTATCCAGTGTTTAAAAATATCCAAATTGTCAACACGATCATCGCTTTGTGGAGTAAAATTCAAGAATAATATTCATGTACCAAAAATAATTTGGATGTAAAAGAAATATATTTTTCGGGTAAATAGTACCTTTAATAGTACACTATGAATAGTACTTGGGGAATAGTACTCGTGAATAAGTATTATTCCGAAGAAAAGTACCCTAAATACCCGAAAGTGAATAATATTTGGGTGAATAGTAATTTAGGGGAATAAGAATCGTGAATAGTACTCGTGAATAGATTCCACTAAAAGTGCCCTAATACCCAAGTGAATTATACTAGAGTGAATAAGTAACCGGTGAATAGTAACCCGTGAATAGTAACTCGTAAAAAAAATACCAAATAAAATGATATTCCATGGCGAGTACAAAAGAAATGATATCTCATATGAGTATAATGTAGAATATCTAAATCGTTAAATGGATTTTCACCGCCATGCGGTAATCCAATAGATAGATCATTTCCACAATTTAATAAAGAATGAATACGAAGGATCATTCACCATGCATGTGGTAACCCACATGATAAAAGTTATTCCAAAAGAATAATAAAGAATGGAATAATGTAAGAATTCACCATGCATGCGATAGATCGCATGCATAAAAGTTATTCCAAATGTAATAATAAAGAATGGAACCAGTCACGCATAATCCGCATGCATACATGATATTCCACACGAATAATAAAGAATGGAACCAGTCACGCGTAATCCGCATGCATGTGGATATTCCAAAATAATAATAAAGAATGGAACCGGTCACGCCGTAATCCGCGATGCAGACGGATATTCCAATGTAATAATAAAGAATGGAATAACAATTGAATTCACCGTGCATGCGATGAATCATGACATGCAAAGTTATTCCAATGTAATAATAAAGAATAGAATAATGTAAGAATTTTACCACGTATGTGGTACTTCAGATGATAAAAGTTATTCCAACATAATAATAAAGAATGGAATAACAACCCTTACGAGTATTAAAAAAGAAAATAACTCTCTTCATGAATACTGAAAGAATAATACCCCTTACTATAATAATAATATCCCTTACCTCGTAAGAAGATCGGATATGAAATAGTGAAGTAGCAAGACTTGACTTCTTCTTTTCTCTCTCTTCTCTCTATAATTTCTCTATAATAATTGCTCTTGTGAGACTTAGTGAATTGGTGAAAAATAATGAAGGAATGAACTTCTATTTATAGGAAAATATAGTTTCCATAATTGAACATTTTGGGGCTCGAAATATTACAGTATAATACCCTCATCTTTTCCTTCATTTTTAATTTAGTCATGCAAGTATTATCAAACTTGCACCACCTCCCCTAATAGTAAATCATGTGAATCAATAGTAAATCATGTGACTCAATAGTTCTAAACATGTGAAAAATTAATTAAAATATAGTACCTTTAACTATACCTCCATTTTTAACTTAGTCATGCAAGTATTATATAACTTGCACCAACTCCCCTAATAGTAAATCATGTGAATCAATAGTACACATATGTGAACATATAGTTATAAGTATGTGAATTAATAGCAATTAATTGCTCATTTATCCGGTTAATTACCCGATTGGTCAATATAACCTCCAGACATCAATTATTATCGAAATAAATGTCGATTTTTCACTAACACCAATAATCCCAACACAATGGAACTATCAATTTCATCTTTAATCAACACGAACTTATTCATCATTAATATTATAACTCACAATATTTAACAACCAGGTCGTTCCCAGGAAAGAGGGGCTTTCCGATAAGGATTTCTCCTTATTGGCGCGCAATTAGGTGACCAAACCTCTCCTTGACAGAACTTCTAGACATTGTCAATATTGCAAATAATAATATGAATAACTTTGTCATCTCAATTATTGATTTAATAATATAACATATTATGCACGGATGATACTATGTAATAATAATTGAATTAATAATATGAGAGATATGATCGCAAGAACAATTATCAGTAGTAATAATCGAGTATAACCGAGTGACTTTTCACGTAAGCATCAATAATCAATACCGTGTGCTCTTACGCAACCACGCCAGACATCGTACTTTTCTTTTACTAGGGTAGTTCAACAGCTTTTAATTCAGTAATACTTTCACCAAGTTATTTTTATAAAAAGATAATTTTGTCGCTTAAATACGATAATACTTCATTATTGGGGTCCACCAATGATTATGCCATCGTACGAATATTCCCCGACAAAAAGAATATTCCCTGACCAATCGAATATTTCCCGAAACAACGAATATTTTATAACAACTTGCTTACTTTGCAAAATTTTCAAATATCACCCTTAACTTTAAACTTTTATCAATTTAACTATTTACCAAATAACATAATAAATATAAGAAAATTGAATACTTTCATTTCATAAAATTTGGGGTCTCACAATCTCCCATCCTTATGAAATTTCGTCCTCGAAATTTACGTACCTGGTAGTTCGAAGAGATGAGAATACCTTGCTTTCTTTTTTGGGTTGTACCTTCCTGGTTATTTCCTCTGTATCATGATTTTCTCATTGCTCATCTCCTGTATTTTCGATATCATTCTAGAATATATCTTCAAAACAAAGGTCAATTGACATATCAAAAATTGTCAACTTATCAAGTAAAAATTTCGGCTTAGGTAAGTCACATAATTTAATGAAGTATATTACTCGTCTCTCCCTCTTAGTTCTAGACTCATATCTCCACCAAATGTAATTATATCCCTAAGCTCGACACCATTGTGGCGCTTCAAAATAGGTCCACACGACCCATTCTAAGTCGCGCTTCGATATCACACTATAAAAATCATTTACAAACTTCATTTATACAACTGTTGAACTATCGTGCAGAATACGACCACGCAGTTAAAGCTGTGAGTTTTAATACAAATGTATGTAACTCTCATGGTTCCTCGACCACAACCTTACAATGGTACTTTACATAAAAGTACAATTAAAAACCTATTTTGGAAATTAAAATCTTTGGGAAGTGCTCAAGGGAACCTTCATACATGGGAGGCCATGCGTCGAGGTTATGATAGATATCATATGTCCACGTAATTATCCTTGGTCAATCTAATAGACCCCAAAGAAAAATGAGAAGATTACTATCATGTTTCTTTCCAATGGTGAGTCTTCTCTTGACATATAACTATCTCCACCTATGCTCTGCAATTGAAAATTATATTTCAACCAACTCCAAGATCATATAGGTAGTACTCGTAGATATATTCAGCAAGTGGATGTGCACAACCCTGTCTTATGATAACACAAGGTTGTATGTCATTAAACATCTTGTATGATAGTGGCAAAACACCCTTCCAAAGTTGGGTTCACCTCACCCTATTCGGTTCACCAAAATTAAATATCAAATAACGTATACAATACGATATTACACTTATCTAAAGTTCTCAATAAAATTATTTTCATACTATTTAAGGAGAACCTCAAGCGACTATGTAATTCACCGCTCTATTCTCCTCGTTATCCCCGCCGTCAACCCGTGAACACTCTTATTACACGAAAGGAATTGTGAAGCAAAAGGGTGAGCACAACTAGCTCAGTAAAGAATATCATGACTAAAGATAATTAAATTATCAATAGCCTTCATCAGCAATAAATTAGGGATTTAGAACATATGGTAGATAATAAAACTTTTCAACCATAGTTGCAGCGGAACGAGCAATCCATTAGAAGAGTCAAATAGACCATCAGATCTATTATCTTCTCCATGTTAAAAATCCACCAATAATGTTTTATCCCTGTAACATCAATCAATAATTTTTGTCCACAATCATATGAATAACTCATAATCATTCTAAATTCCTCTTCACACCTAGGATGAAGATAATTTTCATCACCTATCTTCACCTGAAACATAAAAAATCATGGTTATACCAAATCACAATTCCTGCTCATAATCATACTAATAAATTCATCTTTGCACTACGGCCAAAGATATTTATTAACAATTCATCTTTGCGCTACTGTGCCAAAGACATACATTTGTATTTTAGAAGAGTCAAGTAGAAGCATGATATATACTATCTTTACGAATTAAAAGTGTATAATCAATATTTTATCGCTGAGACTCAGCTTAATAAATAATCCACATCATCGAATCATCCCTGCACTACGACCAAGGATATTCACGTAATCATCAATGGTTATGATTATACCGAATAATCCCTGGTTATAATCATACCAATAACTATCCATCAATGCACTACGGGCCAATGAGGAATTTTACCACATCATCTATAACATTACGGGTCATGATTATATTGAATGATCCCTGGTCATAATCATACCAATAAACAGTTCATCTATGCACATAAGCCAAAGATACTCATCAATCAACAGTCCATCTTTGCACGTAAGCCAAAGATATGCAACTGTAAAACCACTAATCAACAGTCCATCTTTGCACGTAAGCCAAAGATATTCAACTGTAAAACCAATAATCAACAGTCCATCTTTGCACGTAATCCAAAGATATACTGTTCAGTAAAACTAATAATCAATGATACATCTTTGCACGTAATCCAAAGATATACAAACTGTAAAACCCGATAATCAACAAATCCATCTTTTGCGCGTAAGCAAAGATGACTTTCATCATAATATAAGCATGAGGATGATGACAATGATATAAGCATTAATCAAGCGAAATCAAGGATAAATATTAAAGACTTTAAATTTATCCAGTGTTTAAAAATATCCAAATTGTTAACATGAATACTACTTTGTGGAGTAAAATTCAAGAATAATATTCATGTATACAAAAATAATTTGGATGAGAAAAGAAATATATTTTTTAAAATAAATAGTACCCATGATAGTACCCTATGAATAGTACTTGGAAAAGAACCCCGGCATGAAAAGAACCCCAAATACCCAGTGAATGATGTTATTGTGATTAGTAACAACCCGTGAATAGTAACTCGTATATAGTACTCTGACACGAAAAGTGCCCCGAATACCCGAGTGAATAATCTTTAGAGTGAATAATGCTTAGGGTGAATAGTAACTTTTTGTGAATAGTAACTCGAAAAAAAAAACCCAAAGAAAATGATTTTCCATGACGAGTACAAAAGAAATGATATCTCATACGAGTATAATAGAATATATGAAATTGCAAATGGATTTTCACCGCTTACGCAGTAATCTACGATGACATCATTTCCACAATTTAATAAAGAATGAATACGAAGGATCATTCACCATGCATGTGGTAACCCACATAGATAGGTTATTCTAATGTAATAATAAAGAATGAAATAATGTAAGAATTCACCGTGCATGCGATGTACCGCAGCACATACTGAGTTATTCCCAACGAATAATAATAAAGAATGGAACCAGTCACGCCAGTAAACCCGCATGAATATGATATTCCAATGTAATAATAAAGAATGGAACCGGTCATGCGTAATCAACACGCATGAGGATATTCCAATGTAATAATAAAGAATGGAACCAAGTCATGCGTAATCCGCACAGACGGGATATTCCAGCAGAATAATAAAGAATGGAATAACAATAGAATTCACCAGGCATGTGATAGACCGCACAGATAGGTTATTCCAACAGAATAATAAAGAATGGAATAACAGAAGAATTTCACCATATATGCGGTACTTCGCATAGATAGATTATTTCAACATAATAATAAAGAATGGAATAACAACCCTTACGAGTATTGAAAGAAAATAACTCTCTTCATGAATACGAAAGAATAATACCCCTTACTATAATAATAATATCCCTTACCTCAGAAGAAGACTGGATACTAAAATAGTGAAGTAGCAGACTTCGCTTCTTCTTTTTCTTTATAGCTTCTCTCTCTATAATTTCTCTATAATAATTCACTACTATAAAATAGTAAATAGACAACACTTAAACCACAATATTTTTTTATAAAAACGTTGTGGTATTTTTTTTCATAACATTTTTTTTAAAAACGTTGTAGATATATATGCAAAAACGTTATCTATTTAAAAAGGCATTTTTTTATTTTTAAATAGATAACGTTTTTTTTAAAAAATAATGTGTATGTGAAAAACACGGAGCTTAATTTAGGCGGAAGTGAAAACTTTAAATTACAAATCCTAAATAGTTCTTTCTCTCTCAAAAGTTTTCGTATTTCATCTCACACTTCTCTCTTTCTCTACTCCTAAACAGTCACGAAAACTAGGGTTCAAATGGCCAAAACCAGAGGGGATTCAGTATCGGTCGTCAACCAGTTCAAAGGGAAGAAGGATCGATAGTGGCTCCTAAGCCTAACCGTCGTTCGAATCGGCTTCGCCAGAGATTGGGTACCGATTTTGGGGTTTCTTCTCAGAGCATGAAATATAGAGGGAAAACATCAGGTAAAACCAATTTTGTGTACAGGATATTGAACCTAGCAGAACTGATGCCGCCGCGGTGGTGTCGGACTTCGTTGACGGCATCGTGAAGGAGCAGAAGCAACAGAAAGCGGGTGGAGTGAATGATGATGCGGAGATGGATTCGAATGAGGTGGAGATGATGAAGATAATGGGGATTCTGGTAGGGTTTGATTCGACCAAGGGGAAGCCCGTGGCTGGTAATGATGCCTAGACAGTATATGAATCGTTGATTTTGATTTCTTAGAGGTTAGGGTTTCTTCATTCTTATATTTTCATGTTTCCCCCCTTATTAGCAAATTAATTATATTATACTATTTTTCCCCTTAATAGAAAATTAATTGTTAGTGATGGATATATTGAGGAGGCAACATTAGGAATTTCATTTATTTACTCTGCTATTGGAATTACAAATTTGAACAAAGGGCTTTTACATTCAATTGGTCTGTTAAGAGTAATCTTCATTCAATGGGTCTCATGTTTTTAGGTTCAGTCTGGTCGTCGAGGCTGGAATATTGCATTGATTTAAGCTATAGTCATGAGTGTTGGTTTTTGTATTTTGCCGAAACATTTTATGCTGAATTAATATGCAATATTGTTATTTAGTGAGATAGCAGTTTGTTGAGAGTATTCATTATGTCAATAGCATTTCCAAGATAGAGATATGGCTTACTTGAGCTTGCCTACCATTACTAATTGGTTACTTATTTCCAGTAAAACATAAATATCAAATGTGAAAATGCCAGCCATCTTGTTGCAAAGGTATCATGAGCACACTAGTTTAAATCTGTAGTGCAACTGGGAAGTGCTTAGGCAATTAAAAAAACTGATTAATTAACTTACAATTTTAGCCTGGAAAGAGCTGTGCCTACTGGCAAAACAGATAGTTGACTGTTGTTAACTTTGCAATTGTGTACACTGTCCCTTCTTTCACACAGTTGAAGCATTCCAAATAAATGCATATTTACCTTTTTAATTGAATCTCACCTCAACATTAAGTATATTATGCTTTAAGTATATTATAAACTTCCTACTGGAGTTTTGAGTTCTAATTTGATTATAATGAAGGTATAATTTTAATAAAATCCAACTTCTTTTCATAAGTTTGCCTGGCTGCCCTTCTCTCGACAGGTTATTGGGGAAATTTCTTACAATGGATACAAACTTGAAGAGTTTGTACCCCGGAAAACATCTGCTTATATAAGCCAAAATGATCAACATATCCCTGAGATGACTGTTAGGGAAACACTTGATTTTTCAGCCCTGCTTATATAAGCCAAAATGATCAACATAATCCTACTTTGATCATAGAGAAACTGCAATTAGTTTGGAATCTTTATTAGTATATTCTAATACTGGTAATTGATGTAATTTTTTCTTTTTACTTTCATAGAGACGATGATTGAGGTCAGCAGAAGGGAGAAAGAGGCAGGAGTTGTTCCAGATCCAAATATAGATACTTACATGAAGGTATTATCATCTCTAATGTTCTTCTTGTCCAAACTTCTAGAGTTATGAGACTGTCTCACGATGGATAGAATCTGCCATCCTTTAAACAATTCAAATCTAGTATGAATTACTGCTATGTAGCCTTTGTTTCCTTATAGATATCCTGAAGGGGCTTCTACTGTGGTTGTTTCAAGTAGAATTATTACTTGATTGTTGGAAATATTCTCAAGAAATTATTGTTGGGAACATGCAACTTGCAGCTGAAACATATGTGAAAGTATTTCTTGCAGATAATAATTCTATCAAACACAGACCAACCAAAACTAAGAAATTAGCATCCCATGTGCTTCTTTGAATGACCATGGTACAGAATTGAAAAAAGAATAATCTTAAAACTATGACTACTTGGCCATCAGTAAAATTACATAATACTTCTTCTGCCTTTAAAATGATTCATCAATAGTTATGATTTATTAGTCATTCTGGTCAGGAAATGCGGTAAAGCTTATTCTGATACCCAATTTGGAAGGCAACCTTAACTTTGAAGTAAGACTTCATGTACCAGAGATGTAGATACTCAATGCTAATGCTAGATACCTGTATCTAGCACACTGTTGACTTCAATAGGTCTCTGCAGTGTTTTGCTAATGCAATAGCTTTGTCCATCTGCTTGATTATGTTGCTTAAGTATGATTTCTTGTATAAGTAATGATGGCCTTGCCATGTGAGACATGCCGCCTTAAGTTCTTAGGGAAGTTAGAAGTCATTCTTATAAAAGAAAGAAAGGGAAAATAAACATCCATCTCCAGTGCAAGTTGATTTCCTTTTCCATTCCTTATCACGAGGTTATTCACAGGATTGTTGATAAGCTCTGACATATCACCAAAAAAAAAAGATTGTTGATAATCTCTATGATGTTGGGAAGCTCAAGTCTAAAGATGCTTTAACTCTGCTAACATTTTCAGGCAATTTCTGTTGAAGGACAAAAGGAAACTCTTCAGACTGATTACATTTTAAAAGTAATTCTTTTCAGCTGATCTCGAGCTTAATTTCTTATTTTGACAATGCATTATCCATTGCTAACCTTTGAGTTCTAATTATGAGTTCCAGTCTGTAAGATATTGACATTGTTCACATGTCTTTGCAGATTCTTGGTCTTGACATATGCGCTGACGTACTGGTTGGAGACGTAATGAAAAGAGGCATCTCTGGTGGCCAGAAGAAAAGATTGATCACAGGTAGTTTTAATTCAGTAATGGCAGTTTTAGTATTACTAATGCGATTTCCCAATCAAAAAAAATGTCATTTTTAACTTCAATTAGTAGTATAAATGGTGAGAAATAAATATATTTCGTGTTGACTTTTTCCATTTCTCCCACATAGCTGAAACATTCTAAATACATGCATATTTAACTTTGCAATTGTGCCTACCAGCTTTTGTTTTTGCACTACTACCTGTTATATTTAATCTTAATGATTTTTATAACACTGTTATATTTAATCTTAATGATATTTAATCAATCTAGGCTTGTTTATAAGCTACTAACAGAGATGATGTGCTATATTATGTTGCAGCCTCGCATTTTTATTTTGTTGAGATGCTGTCTCTATGACAGTGATGATGAGGTCAGTTGTATTTTTATTTGAAGTCTATAGTTTATGATTCTTATACACTGTAGTGATATTTTATACTGGTTTAGAAGTTGGAGCATAAATTGGGTCTTCTGGTTTATTTTCCTTGTTCATTGTGGTTTATTCTTTTCACATTCACAAGCTTATCATTTGATTCAAAATTTCAAGGATTATTGAATAAAGATTGAAACTTTAAGCATTTCAGTCAGTTTCTATCTTTTTTTCTCAGTAGGTAACAGGTTTTTACTCAAAACTCTTGCAGGTGCTGAATTTATATATAGAGCACAGGATTGTGTGAGAATTCCTTGGGTAGTTGGATGTATAGGCTCATGTTATCTTCTGACTACTGCAGTGAATTTTGGTGTATTGTGAAATTATTTCAAAAAGGCTTACTGACATGCAGAAGGTATTACTCAGCTGGGTACCTTGAGGTCCACTGTATTAGAGGCTGAATACTATGTATTTTGGACATTGTCAATATGAGCACTACTCTAGTATGTAAATGTACTTCATGGTATTCATTGTTCTTAATATGCGGAGCAGATATAAATTTCATGGCATTAGCATATTGCAGGTGCATTGGTAAATTAGTAGGTGAACCCAACCTTTTTTTTTCTTTTTTTTTAATCTACAACATTTTAAAAACATTGTGTAAATATGCCTAAACGTTGTCTGATATACTAAACAACAACATTTTTATCCAAAAAACGTTGTGGAATCATACCTTTTATAATATTTTTAAGCATCTGTTAATTTTTGAAAAACAAATCTATAACATTTTTTTTCTAAAAAACGTTGTGTATTGTGCTTAACTACAACGTTTTAAAAACGTTGTGTAAGGGTGTCAAATAGATAACACCCTTAACCACGACGTTTTTCTAACTGAAATTACAACGTTTTTTTCGCGTTGTCTATTTACTGTTTTGTAGTAGTGATTGCTCTTATGAGACTTAGTGAATTGGTGAAAAATAATGAAGGAATGAGCTTCTATTTATAGGAAAATATAGTTTCCATAATTGCACATTTTGGGGCTTGAAATATTATATATAATACCTTCATCTTTTTCTTCATTTTTAATTTAGTCATGCAAGTATTATCAAACTTGCACCACCTCCCCTAATAGTAAATCATGTGAATCAATAGTAAATCATGTGACTCAATTGTTCTAAACATGTGAAAAATTAATTATAATATAGTACCTTCAACTATACTTCTATTTTTAACTTAGTCATGCAAGTATTATCAAACTTGCACCAATTTTCCTAATAGTAAATCATGTGAATCAATAGTACACACATGTGAACATATAGTTATAAGCATGTGAATTAATAGCAATTAATTGCTCATTTATTCGGTTAATTACTCGATTGGTCAATATAACCTCCAGACATCAATTATTATCAAAATAAATGTCAATTTTTCACTAACACCAATAATCCCAACACAATGGAACTATCAATTTCATCTTTAATCAACACGAACTTATTCATCATTAATATTATAACTCACGATATTTAACAACTGTGTCGTTCCCAAGAAAGAGGGCTTTCAGATAAGGATTTCTCCTTATTGGTAGCCGCAATTAGGTGACCAAACCTCTTCTTCGACATAACTTCTGACATTGTCGATATTAAATAATAATATGAATAACTTTGTCGTCTCAATTATTGATTTAATAATATAACATATTATGCGAGATGATCTTTGTGACAATAATTGAATTAATAATATGAGAGATATGATGCAACAACCATTGTAGCAATAATTGAGTATAACCGAGTGACTTACGTAAGCATCAATAATCAATCACAGTGTCTTTCTTACGCGAACCACGCGAGACATCGTACTTTTACTAGATGGTAGTTCAGCGGTTTCTTGGTAACACTTTCATTCATTATTTTTATAAAAGATAATTTTGTCGTTTTTAAATACGACAATACTTACATTAATGGGGTCCACCAATGATTACGCCATCATACTGAATATTCCCAAAGCAAAAAGAATATTCCTCGACCAATCGAATATTTCAAAACACAGCGAATATTTTATAACAACTTGCTTACTTTGCAAAATTTTTAAATATCACACTTAACTTTAAACTTTTATCAATTTAACTATTTACCAAATAATATAATAATTATAAGAAAATTGAATACTTTCATTTCATAAAATTTGGGGTCTCACAACTAGAGCATAGATTTTATGGTTGTAGATTTAGCATACCTAACTTAATTATCAATTTATTAAATCTGGATTCATCTAAGGGTTTTATAAAGACATCAACAAGTTGATTTTCAGTAGGGATGTATTGTAGAGATATAGTTCCATTTTGTATATGATCCATAATAAAATGATATCTTATTTTTATATGCTTAGTCCTAGAATGCATGACATGATTATGTGTTATTGCTATGGAACTTGTGTTATCACAGTGAACATGTATAGATTTGAAGTCAAACCCATAATCTGCTAGCTGGTTCTTCATCCATAAGATTTGAGCATAGTAGTTGTCTGCATTAATGTATTTAGCTTCCGCTGTTGAGGTAGATACTGAATTTTTCTTCTTGCTACACCAGGACACAAGTCTGTTTCCTAGCAATTGACAAGTGCCACTGGTACTTTTTCTATCGATTTTGCAGCCTCCAAAATTAGCATCTGTATATCCTGTCAGTTCAAAGGAGGACTCCTTGGGATACCAAAGTCCCAAGTTCGGTGTGCCTTTGAGATACCTGAAAATTCTCTTTACAACAGTTAAGTGTGATTCCTTAGGATTAGCTTAAAATCTGGCACATATACATGTTGCAAACATTATGTCTGGTCTACTGGCAGTTAGATATAGAAGAGAACCTATCGTACCTCTGTATTGAGTAATGTCAATACATTTACCTTTTTCATCTTTTTCAAGCTTAGTTGCTGAGCAATTAGTATTTTCATGGGAGAGACTGATTCCATGCCATACTTCTTAAGTAAGTCTTTAATGTACTTGGCTTGGTTAATAAAGATACCTTCATCAGTCTGCTTCACTTGCAGTCCGAGGAAGAAATTAAGCTCACCCATCATACTCATTTTGAACTTGCTCTGCATAAGCTTGGCAAATCTCTTGCACAGATTTTCATCAGTAGAACCAAAGATAATATCATCTACATATATTTGAACTAGTAAGACTTTATTTTTGTGCTTCCTAAGAAATAATGTGGTATATACTCTACCTCTAGTGAAACCATTTTCAATAAGAAAGTTAGTTAGTGTTTCATACCATGCTCTAGGTGTTTGTTTAAGTCCATATAAGGTTTTTTCTAATCTATAGACATAATTAGATAGAGTTGGATTGACGAAACCTAGAGGTTGCTCCACGTATACTTCTTCTTGAAGTTCACCATTCAGAAATGCACTCTTCACATTCATCTGGAAAACTTTGAACTTCATGTGGGTAGCAAAGGCAAGGAATATCCTGATAGCTTCTAGTCTGGAAACATGTGTGAAGGTCTCGTCGTAGTTGATGCCTTCTTCTTGGGAATAACTTTTGGCCACTAGTCTTGCCTTGTTCCTTGTGATTACCTCATCTTCATCCATTTTATTTCTGAAGACCCATTTGGTGCCAATAACTAGGTGACTTCTTGGTCTAGGGACTAATATTTAGATTTTGCTTCTTTCAAACTGATTCAGCTCCTCTTGCTTGGCTTCTATCCAACTTGAATCTTCCATAGCATCTTCTATCTTCTTAGGTTCCATTTGGGACAGAAAGCTCAGATAGAAACACTTATTCTGGGTGGCAGATCTTGTCTTGAATCTTGCATTTGGATCTCCAATGATCAGGTCTTGAGTGTGATCTCTTGACCATATGTTCCCTATTGGAACATCTAATATGGTGCCTTCTTGTTTGAATTCTTCAAGATCAACTTCTGTATCTGTTTGCAGAGGTTCGTCGTCTGGTGTAGCTCTCTCCACGATCTCTTCTTTAGTCTCAACGATTTCATCTTCTGGGGCTGCGATTGTGGTATTGGGCTCGACCACCTCATTCGTAGTGTCTAAGTCGTCGATCGTAGTGCCTTGTGGTACAGACTTGTTTGAGTCTGTTTCATCAAAGATTATGTGAATCGAGACTTCAACACTTAGCGTCTTCTTGTTGAACACTCTATAGGTCTTACTGTCTATGGCATATCCAAGAAAGACTCCTTCGTCTGACTTGGGTTAGAACTTAGTCAGATATTGTTTTCCATTGTTGAGAATGTAGCATGCACAGCCGAACACATGGAAATAACTCACATTTGGCTTTCTTCCTTTCCACAGCTCGTAGGGAGTCTTCTTTAGTGTAGAGTGAACAAGAGACCTGTTTTGAGTGTAGCATGCAGTGTTGATAGTTTCTGCCCAGAAGTATTCAGGCAGATGAGCTACTGCTAGTAGAGTCCTTCCAACTTCAATCAGCGTTTTGTTCTTTCTTTCAGCTACTCCATTTTGCTGTGGAGTTTGTGGAGCTGAGAAGTTGTGACTGATGTCATTGTCTGTGCAAAACTGATCCATCTCAGAGAATTCGAACTCTCCTTCATGATCACTCCTTATAGCTTTGATATTTTCTCATTTTTCGTTCATCACCAACTTGAACATCTTGATGAGTTGAGAGCTTGTTTCATCTTTAGAATTTAGAAAGAACACCTATGTGAATCTGGTGTAGTCATCCACTACGACCAATGCGTATCTCTTCCCTCCAAGGCTTACAATTGAAATTGGCCTAAAAAGATCCATGTGAAGTAACTATAGGGGCTTATCAATTGAGTTGACTACTTTTCCTTTGAATGAGCTCCTAGTTTACTTTCCAAGTTGACAGGCATTGCATGGCCTTTCTTTGATGAAGCTGAGCTTGGGTAAACCTGCTACTAGATCTTTGGAAGCCAGTTTTGACATACTCTTGAAGTTGAGATGAGACAACCTTCTATGCCATAGCCAGCTCATTTCTTCATAAGCTTTAGCAAGAAAGCATATTGTCTCATCAGAACTTAGTTGAGCAAGATTAATAGTGTAGACGTTCCCTTCTCTTGTTTCGGTCAGCTTTATAGAAAAGCGCTCTTCAGATCTCTGACTTGACACTGATTGTTGAGGAAGGTGACTTGATGACCCTTGTCGCAGAGTTGACTGATGCTCAGAAGATTATGCTTTAATCCTTCCACATAGGCTACTTTGCTGAAGGTCACTGCACCATTCGCAACTGAGCCATATCCTCTTGTCTTGTCAGAGCCGTTGTCTCCAAAGATGACTGTTGGACCCTCCTTCTCTGTGAAGTTAGACATGAGGGCTTTATTCTTAGTCATGTGCCTCGAGCATCCACTGTCCAAATACCAAGTTGTGATCGTGGAGCTCTAATCCTGTAGTAAGGTTAAGCTTTCATTTTGGTACCCAGAGTTGCATGGGTCCTACCTTGTTAGTACCCTTGGAGACCTAGATCTGCTTGACTTTGGGTTTATCATGCAGAGGATTATAGTAACATTTTGCAGCCTTATGACCATATTTATCACATACAAAGCATCTAGCATGATGTATGCTTGTGTGTGTGTGGATTCTTTCTCCATTTGGACGTATGTGGATTTTTAGTGGTCTTTCCCTTATATTGATTCTTCTTTTTCCATACATTCGTGTGATTCATGATTTGTGATGAGTAAAACTCAACTCTACTATTCCTTCTCGGTTGGTTCGTGGAGTTGGTTTTACTTGACTCCACGATTCTTCAAGGTTGAAGAGTAGTGATTAAGTTACTCTTCTCTTTTCTGAACCCCAGGCCAACATGAGATCCGTTATGTCTTGGAACATGGCTTGGATCAGAAGATCAAGGATGCACTTGTTCTTCCTTCTGTGAGGATTTCACAAATATAATACTTCTATTGAAATTTAAAGCACTTCTAATGTTAGTTTCCTTTAGCTTTTTCACATATGGTACTGAGGTAGATTCCATAAAACCTAAATCTGTTCTGTCAGATGCACTTCTCTGACTGGAGATCAGGGAGTCCATGGATGAAGAAGATCTATTCCACATTAAGATTGTCTTTTCTAGTTCCTCAATCTTAGAGGTTAGATTTGACTCTCTTTGTGTGTAGAGTTCATTGGTCTATCTTAAGAGTTTATTCTTAGCCTCAACTTTAGAGAGAGAAGTAGTACTCAGTAGAGCTTTCTCCAGTTCTACTTGAACCTTCTCTTTCTCTTTTTTAAGAAGAGAATAATCTTTAGACAAAACTCTGAACCACTTCATGTATTGATGCAGATCAGATGTTATGCCATGTAGTGCAGTTCTTAAATCATCAATATCTACATCAGGAGAGTTAAAGTTGAATACTTCATCGATACTTACTTCATGATGGTCAGTTCTTTTCTTGTCCTTTGTATTTTTGGCTATTAGACATAGATTTGCTACTTGAGGCTCTTCATCATCTCCAGACTCAGGAGTTGTGTCGTTATTTGAGTCACTCTATGATCCTCCGTCCACAAGACCTTTGTCTTTCTTCTGGAGCTTTTTGTAGCCTTTGAACTCCTTCTTTGGATTTGTTTTCCTCTTTATCTCTTCTTTAAGAGGTTTGTTGCAGTTTGCAATTAAATGGCCAGGATTCTTACAGTTGTAGCATAAGTTATTGATCTGCTCTTGGCTGTTGTTGTTGTTGAATCTCTTAGGTCTGCTACTTCTGCCTTTCCGCATGAACCTTTTGAGTCTTCTTACCAGCATTGCAATATCCTTATCATCATCTTCCTTAGAGTCAGATTCATTTTCAGCATGAGCTTTGGAGATGGTTTCTGTTGCCTTGAGAGAAACTCCTCTGTCTTTCTTTCTTCCTTCAGATCATAGGGTCTCTGCTCGTTGAGTCAGTTCTAGTTCGTAGGTAAGAAGGTTGCCATAGAGTTGTTGAAATGTCATTTCATGGAGGTTCTTTGATTCTCTGATGGCAGTGGTTTTGGCATCCTACTTGCTCGGTAAAACCCTCATGAACTTTATGATAAGATCTTTGTTTGGATATATCTTTCCAAAGGCTCAAAGTGAGTTGAGCAGCACATTGAATCTTTCATAAGTATAAGTGACGTTTTCTCCTAGCACATGGGCGAACATCTTATACTGTTGAGTCAGAAGAGATTGCTTGTTTTCTCTGACTTCTTCTATTCCTTTGTCCATAATGAGAAATGTTTCCCAGACTTCCTTGGCAGTTTTGCTGTTGACCACATTCTCGAACATATCATCTTCTAAAGACTGGAACATAATGTTCTTGGCCTTTTTATCTAGTTGGACATCTTTCTTCTCATTATCAGTTTATTCTGATTTGATCTTGATTTGAACTCTATTTGGATCATCTAGAGTTGGTGCAAGCTTTGTTGGAACGTAGGGCCCATTCATAACAGTTTCAAATGGCTCTTCATCTATTGAATCCATATAGGCTTGCATACGAACTTTCCAGTTGGCAAATTTGTCTTTGTTGCACATTGGTGGCTTTCTGTCTCATCCGGTTTTGGACTCGCTTATTAGTTGTGCCATTGGATCTACTCAAGCTCTGTAAGCTGATTCAGAGAAACTGTTCTGATACTAATTGTTAGTTCCCATGGACACAATAATTATCTAGAAGCCGGGGGGGGGGGGTGGTTGAATAGATATTTTAAAAATTTTCTTGTTCAAAATACTTGTTAGATTTGTTAATAAATTTACCACATCAGAATATATGATTTGTTTGTTCCCCTTTAAGATAAACCAATTTTATAGGCGATAAGCAGTTACGACAGATATGGGAGTTATAGCAGGAATATAGAAGACACAGTGATTTTAAGTGGTTCAGAACACTCAAAGCTCCTAGTCCACTCTTTTACTCCACGAGTAGGAAATCCACTAAGGATATCTTTACAATCTTTGAATCACATAGATTCCTTCAAGACCAGTAGTCTTGGAACTTCTTTAGTACACTTAGAACTTTTCAAGTCCAGCAGACTTGGAATACACTTGATGAGAGTTGAGTTCTTGGGTTGTGCTACTCAATTGCAGTTAAGCATACGTTCGAAAGAACTGAGTAGTAGAGCAAGCTTTTCTTTCTAGATCGTAGAGTTTGAAAGTTGAGTGTTCTCGAGCTTTCGTTGTATACTTGCTTACTTGTTGCATCTATGTTTGATTTTCTTATAAAGGAGCCTTTGAAATGTGTCCGTTGAAAGCATCCGTTATGGCATTAAATGCATCAGACATTTCTGAGAATCGATGTTGACTTCCTGGAAATATTCTGCTCAGCCATCTGACCCACTGACACAACAAACTTCTATCTCACCTAACACCTGAAAAGGTGTTTTTAGCAGGCATGCAGTCCTTTCCTTAGTTTCTTCTATACGCTTCTTCTATACGCTTCTTCGTTACATACTAAGGATGAGTGTTGGATCATTGGGATTCCCAAAATCTCAACGCCTATAAGCCATTCTTCATTTGTTTTACTTCATCCTTCGACAAATAGATGAGGCTCGGTGCTTCTGATGATGACTGGAGAGACACTACGAACGTTGTGTCTTGACATGTTCATGCTTGATTTAGCCTTGATCGAAGAGAACACTACGATTTCTCTTAAGCTCTAATAGACTATGATCTCTACTTGCTTGTTTTGTAGACTCCACGATTCCGAGAGCTGAATGTGATTCTTGACTTGGCTCGGTAGGCGCTCGGACTGTCTTCACGATTCTGAGTGTGACTTCCAAAGAAAACTACGATTCTAAAGCAACTTTCTCGATACTCCACGATTCTGCCTTAGCTTCTATAATCTCTCGGCAATTTGACAGACTATGATTCTGTTGAGACCTATCTATTACATTTAAAAATATATCATCCTAACGGCTTTGATCTTTCTTCTATACATTCATTTACAGAATGATAAACATTAAGCACAGATCAACCTAACAATTTGATCTACCATCTAAGTCCTTGTACATATTTCACTTCGGCAATCTACCTTTTAATTTTGTCAATTAGATAGGTGAACTATTAAAAACACAATTTAAAGTTAATTTTACTATCATTTTAGTGTTTTAAAAGGACAAAATTAAAACATAAAAATTATTATTAAATTTTTTAAATAAATATCACCCAATACCTTTCGGACTAGCATGTACAATTAAAAGAAAGAATTCCCACTACGATAGTACGATTCAACTCCCAGCAAAACACAAAGTAGAAGAAAAAAATGAAAACGAAATGATATACATAATCTAGGGTTTCTAATTCGTCATTTATGCTTTAAATTGTTGTAACTAATTTTTAGGCAACAAGAAAATCAGCCCCAACCACTGACAGAGTGAAGAAGTCCTAGAAAAAGATGAAACCCCAACGAAAGAGTCTTAATCGAGATTAACGGGAAAGAACGGATCAAAATCAAGGAATTCAAATTGTTACTTTGATTACAATTGTTGCCTGCTATTGTTGCTTATGATCTTGTTGATACCACAACACCCAGATTTAACCACCACCACAAATCCCAGATCTAACAACCACCACAATCCGCAGAGCATGAGTAAAAGTCTCACCGAGAAATGGAGGGAAAAAAATAGAACAAGACGAAGAAGATTTCATGTTGCGTAACTTTCACTTTCTCTCTCTTGTGCAAAAACACATTCACTTTCTCTTTCTTATGATAATTTTAGGTTTCCAACTGTCAAATGATTATTTAATGGTTTTAGGAGAAAAAGTTGGCGAGTTACGTTAGATCTATTGGGTTGTGATCTGATAAGATTTTTGAAGTTATAGTTCTTGATTTGATGATTTTTTTGGCAGGAAGTTTGAGAAGAAGTATCGCTTATTGTCTTTCAATAATAATCTTCTATTCATTTTTAGATTGTTATTTTTTATTATGTTTTATTTTTAGTTTTGATTTTGATTTCATGTTATTTACTTTTATTTATTAATTTTGGTTGTTGGATAATAAAAAAATTATTTAAAAATTTCAATAATAAATTTATGTTTTAACATTACAAGAAAAAGACTTATCAATCTATCGCTTATCTGCGGATCGCATAAGGTCAAGAGATATCTTCAATGATCGAATTGGTCAACGATAGTGGTCGATTGTACGGTCGATTCGTTCTGCACAACAACGACAACTTTTTGCGATCTACAGATTCGCGACCGCTATATAGCGATCGAATCTGTCGCTGAGCTGAGTCACCGTGAGCCAGCTCGCATTGGTGACGTGGTCCACGTGTCTGCGACCACCACTAGCGACCACTGAGGTCGCTAACAGCTCGAGTTCATAAACGGTCGCTGATAAACATTAGCGACCGTATGCGGTCGCTGATTTTTATTTTTTTAAAAAAATTGGTTGGTTAGTGGATTTCCCCAAAAAAAAATGTACCTGTTTGTACCTAATTTATATCCCAACACACAGCAGTATCTATACATAAACAAACATTCCTCGAGATCCATCAATTGATCCATATATATATTGTTAGTTCCCAAGGACACAATAGTTATCTAGAAGGGGGGTTGAATAGATATTTAAAAAAAAATTCCTTTCAAAATACTTGTTAGATTTGTGAATAAATTAACCACATCGGAATATATGATTTGTTTGTTCCCCTCTAGGATAAACGAATTTTATAGGTGATAAGAAGTTATGACAGTTATAGCAGGAATATAAAACACACAATGATTTTAAGTGGTTCAGAGCACTCAATGCTCCTAGTTTACTCTTCTACTCCACTAGTAGGAAGTTCACTAAGGATATCTTTACAATCTTTGAATCAGTTAGATTCCTTCAAGAGCAACAGTCTTGGAACTTCTTTAGTTCACTTAGAACTCTTCAAGTCCAACAGACTTGGAATACACTTGATGAGAGTTGAGTTCTTGGGTTTTGCTACTCAGTTGCAGTTACGCATACGTTCGAAAGAACTGAGTAGCAAAGAAAGCTTTTCTTTCTAGATTGTAGAGTTTGAACGTTGAGTGTTCTCGAGCTTTCATTGTCTACTTACTTACTTTTGCATCTATGTCTGATTTCCTTATAAAGGAGCCTTTGAAATGTGTCCGTTGAAATTATTCGTTGTAGCATTAAATGCCTCAGACATTTCTGAGCACCGATGTTGACTTCCTGGTAATCTTCTATTCAGCCTTCTGACCCACTGACACAATAGATTGCTATCTCACCTAACACCTAAAAAGGTGTTTTCAGCAGGCATGCAATCCTTTCCTTAGATTATTCTATACACTTCTTCGATACATACTAAGGATGTGTGTTGGATCATTGGGATTCCCAAAATCTTAACTTCTATAAGCCATTATTTATTTGTTGTACTTCATCATTCGGCAAATAGACGAGGCTCGGTGCTTCTGATGATGACTGGAGAGACACTACGATCATTATGTCTTTACATGTTCATGCTTGATTTAGTCTTGATCGAAGAGAACACTGTGATTTCTCTTAAGCTCTAATAGACTACGATCTCTACTTGCTTCTTTTGCAGACTCCATGATTCTGAAAGCTGACTGCGATTCTTGACTTGGCTCGGTAGGCGCTCATACTATCTTCATGATTCTGAGTGTGGCTTCCAAAGCAGACTACGATTCTGAAACAACTTTCTCGACACTCTATGATTCTGCCTTGGCTTTTGCAATCTCTTGGCATTTT
Source organism: Panax quinquefolius (assembly GCA_020205615.1). NCBI lineage: Eukaryota > Viridiplantae > Streptophyta > Magnoliopsida > Apiales > Araliaceae > Panax > Panax quinquefolius. Next base: position 38,371,928 of record CM035161.1, on the reverse strand, counting down.
GACAGACTACGATTCTGTTGAGACCTATCTATTACATTTCAAAATAGATCATCCTAACAGGTTTGTTCTTTCTTCTATACATTCATTTACAGAATGATAAACATTAAGAACAGATCAACCTAACAATTTGATCTACCATCTAAGTCCTTGTACATATGTTCTTAGAAGGAATTTACATACAAACATATTTATTTACTTTCAACATCAAATTTTAATATTCAATTCCCAAAATATATAATTAAAAACCAACACAATATATATATAAACATCCACGCACGTATCAGCATAAACAAAAACTGTCCGACTAAAATTGAATATGTGTAGGTTAAACAATTTACAGTTACACGATCACCAAATGTCCTACATATACCATTGGAATATATCATAACATCAATTAGACATCCTAACATTATAGACATAATCAAAAACCGTCCGACTAAAATGAACTTGGTTTCTTCATTCTTAATTTCTTTCTTAAGTGTCATGTCTAAAGTGTGCTAAAATAAACATGCAAAACTAAACATAAAGCTAAATAATGACAAGATTACCTCGGCTTCATCCTACTATTGTGCTACTCTCGCCACTGCATAATTAAGTTAACTCCTCAGAACTCAGAGACTGCAAATGCCCGCCAAGTGCAAGAAAAAGATTATACGATCTTTATAGTCGGTCGTCGTTGATAAAGTTTGTCCCAAGTACTCCTTGAGAAGTCTAAGCTAGTTGTGACCAACCTCTCTATGAAATCGGGAAACATCCTCGGTTTTAAAGCCCTAGGCCTTTCAGTTGCTACTCATATTTTTGCAAAATCACTTGCCATAAAGTGAAGGGTTGCCAACTGAGATATTACTCATAGTCTTATTTAACTCAAGGTCTGCATGTAGTAAATGTGCATTAGAGATTGTACCCAGGTATCATTGATTAGAAGGATTATATATCAATAACGAACTTTTGAATTTCCTGCAAAATCAGACTTATTGGGAAATAATAGAACAAAAGGAGAGTCGCAGGAAATTCAACAGTTACCAATAAGTGGTTCAGCATATTGTACTTTGTAAGACCCCAACTTTTATGAAGAAAGATTATTTTTTCTCGAAATATATTTTTGAATATTATGGTGTGGATTTGATATAATGTTATAGTTATGGGTAATATTTACAAATTTTGCAAAGTAAGCAAGTTGTTATAAAATATTCGATTGGTTGGGGAATATTCGTTTTAACAGGGAATATTCGTACGATGGCAAAATCATTGGTGGACCCCACAATGGAAGTATTGTCGGAGTTAGAAAATGACAAAAATGTCTTTTTATAAATAACGGTGAAAGTTTTACCGTTAAACTGTTTAAATACCCGGTGGTAAAAGTACAGTAATACGCGTGGTTGCATAGTAGCACACGGTATTGATTATTGACGCTTACGTGAGAAGTCACTTAGTTATACTCAATTATTGCTACAGTAATTACTGCATAATATCTCTCATATTATTGATTTTATTATTGTCACAATATCATCTGCATAAATATTTTATATTTTTAAATCAATAATTGAGACAACAGAGTTATTTATATTATTATTTGCAATATTAACGATGTCTAGAAAGTTCTATCGAGGAAAAGGGTCTGGTCACCTAATTGCGCGCCAATAGAGAGAAATCCTTTTCGGAAAGCCCCCTCTTTCCTGGGAATGATCTGGTTGTTAAATATTGTGAGTTATAATATTAATGATGAATAAGTTCTTGTTAATTAAAGATGAAATTGATATTTTCATTGTGTTGGGGTTATTAGTGTTAGTGGAAATCGACATTTATTTTGATAATAATTAATTTTTGGAGGTTAAATTTACCAATCAGGTAATTAATCGAATAAATGAGCAATTAATTGCTATTAGTTCATATGCATATAACTATTTGTTCACATAAATGGAACTATCGATCCACATGATGTACTATTAGGGGAGGTGGTGGAAGTTTGATAATACTTGTAGGACTAAATTAAAAATGGAGAAAAAGATGAAGGTACTATACTATAATAATTCGAGCCCCAAAACGTGAAATTATCGAAACTATGTTTTCCTATACATAGAAGCTCATTATTCTTTCATTCTCACCAATTCACTAAGACTCACAAGAGCTATAGAGAGAGAAGCTATAGAGAGAAAGAAGAAGAGTAGTCTGCTACTTCACTATTCTAGTATCCAGTTTTCTTCTAAGGTAAGAGATATTAGTTTTGTTCAGTATTCGTAGGAAATAATTTTTTCTTCCATACTCTGGTATGTGAGTAATATTATTTCATTTCATACTCCTAATTCTACACTCATCCTGTTAATGTATTGCTTCTATACTCCGTGAAATTAGTAGAATATCCTTGATATTTGTGCTTTATCCAATATCTTTTCATGAAAAAATTATTCTGGCATTCTTGATAATTATTGATCTTTTCATGTCGGAATACTATTCACGAGGTACTATTTACAAAGTACTATTCATAAAGTACTATTTACAAAGTACTATTCCCGGGTACTATTCACGAAGTACTATTCACCCGGGGTACTAATTATGATAAAAATTGATTTCTTTTCTGTTCAAATCATTCTTGTTATAATATTATTCTTGAATTTTACTCTACAAAGCAGTATCATGTTGACAATTTGGACATTATTGAATTCTGGATAAATTAAATTATAAATCTTTAAAAATTTATCCTTTGCTTTCTTTTAATTGAATTCTTATATGATTGTCATCATCCTCATGCTTATATTATGATGAAAGTCATCTTTGGCTTACGTGCATAGATGGACTGGTGATTGGTATGATTATGACCAGGGATCATTCGGTATAATCATGACCTGTAATGTTACAAATGATAAAAGTCCTCATTGGCCCGTAGTGCATTGATAGATAGTTGTTGGTATGATCATGACCATTGGTGAAAACACGAATATCCTTGGCCCGTAGTGCATGGATAATTCGTGGTCGTGATTCTAATGAATATCCTTGGCCGTAGTGCAGGGATGATTTGATGATGTGGATTATTTATTAAGCTGAGTCTCAGCGATAAAATTAATGATAAACTTTTAAATCATAGAAGATAGTAGATATCATGCTCTACTTGACTCTTTTAATGGATTACTTGTTCTTCTGCAGTTAAACTTGATGTTTATTGTATTTTATCAGTTTAACACTGTTGAAGGCTAACGATAATTTATTATGCATTATCTTAGTCATAATATTTCTTCTTTGGGCTAATTGAGCTTACCCTTTTGCTTTCATTGTTCTCTTCAGAAATGAGGGCGAATGCAAGACTAGTCAGGGGAGCGAGTGATGGTCCGAGATGGTTGTTTTAGTAGTCCTTGCTATTTAGTGTGATAATAAATGTAATGAGGATTGAATTTGAGTTTGTATATTGTCTATGAGACAATATTCGTAAAAACTCTCAAATTTCATGTTGTATAATTAAGTTTGTATTTGTATTCAGTACCATGTATTTGGCAACCCAAGATGGGTGATGTATACCTATTTTGGGGGCGTCACAGTTGGTATCAAAGCTTAGGGATATGATCCCTGGCTAAGATGTGAGACTAGAACTAGGAGGGGAGAGACGGGTAATTCCTTCGCTAGTATGACCTACCTAAGTTTATTTGGTATTTAATTGGTCGGTCAGAGTGTAGGGATACTATGTGGCATGTCAATTAACACTTGTTTTGTGGCAGTGTTTGAAAATGGCATCTGAAAATGTTGAGATCAGTAATGAAGCACATGAGACCGTTGAGTCACCAACGATCAATACCCAGGATAATGTGCAACAGGAAGATAATAATCCTCAGGTAAATAACAACACCGATCAAATGATGAACAATGGGATGTTCAGAGGCTTTATGTAATTCATGCAACATCAGGCGAGAGTGGCTCCTGTTCAGAATATAGGTGGAAACACTGGCAACTCACATATGGTCATCGCTATGCAATTCAAGGAGCTGAGATCATTAGAATTTTGGGGAAAGCGAGAACCACTTAAGGCGGAGATGTGGATAAAGCAGATCACCAAGATATTCGAGGTCTTGGGATGCTCCGAGGAGCAAAAGGTTCCCTTTGCCACCTTAATGTTGCGAGGAGAGGAAGATTACTGGTGGGAATCTGTAAAGTGTACTCAACCGGTCGCACTGAAGATGTCTTGGGAGAAGTTCCAAGAACTTTTCAACGACAAGTACTTTCCTTAAAGTATTCGTCACATGAAAGAGGTAGAGTTCATCAAGCTAGAGCAAAACAATATGGCCGTGTCGCAGTATGAAGCTAAGTTTGTTGAGTTGTCCCGGTTTGCGTCCCACTTGGTCGATAATGAAGAGAGAATGACATAGATGTTTCTAAGAGGTTTGAAACCCGAGATACGTTAATACCTCATTTTTCACAAACTTTGCCTGTATTCAGATGTTGTAAATAGGGCTCAGTTATTGGAGCGCGATAATGAGTCAACCCAACCAAGAGGGAGCAGCCGACAAGTCGATAATACCAGTGGTAGCAGTCATCGAAGCGGTGGCAACAAACTTGGAGGTAATCAACATGCCAGAAATGGTAACCACTTCGGTGGTAATCATGACCAAGACAATAGGAGTGGAAATTTTAAGAAGAGGAGATTCAAAAATGATGGAAAGACGTTAGCACCAGCACCCGTTGATAAAGAAGGAGAACGACCACCGATCGTATGCTTCAAATGCAGAAGGGAGGGACACATTAGTCCAAACTGCACAATGCAGTCCAAAGCGTGTTACAATTGCAGAAAACAAGGTCACCTAGCTCGATTTTGTCGTGTAGTGAAGCCAAGTCCAGTTGGGATAGTGACACCAAATGCCGTCCTAGAGAATTCAAAGCCAGTAATTCAAGGGGGAGCGTTTGTCGTGACCTCCCAAAAAATGAGGAAACCGAATGAAGTCATCACGGGTAAGCTAATCATAAACTCTAGCGAAGTCTATACCTTATTTGATACTGGTTCTACCAATTCTTTTATTTCTCCTACTTGCGCTCAACGTTTAAATTTAACTCCGGAGAAATTAGACTTTGACTTATCTGTTGAAACTCCGTTGGGAGAAACCTTTATTACATCCACTGTTTATAAGTCTTGTTTGATTCAAATCGGTAACCGCACGTTACCTGTTGATCTCATCTCTTTGTAAATACTTGCATTTGATGTAATTTTAGGGATTGTTTGGTTAACTACTCATTATGCTAAAATTAATTATTTTCGTAAGGTTGTTAGCTTTCATATTCCTAACCAACCTATTATGCGAATTCAAGCAACCAAACCATTAAAGTCAATCACTGTCATCTCAAGCCATAAAGCTATTCGTTTATTGAAAAATGGATGTCAAGCTTTCTTAGCCCATGTTACAGATTTAAACAAAAATACGTCAGATTTAAATGATATTTCTATTGTTAATAAATTTCCTGACGTATTCCCCGAAGAACTTCCTGGCCTACTCCCGGAGCGTGAAATTGAGTTTGGTATTGACCTTGAACCTGGTACAAAACCCATTTCCAAAGCCCCATATCGAAAGGCTCCTATTGAACTTCAGGAGTTAAAAACCCAACTATAGGAAATGTTAGACAACGGTTTCATTCCTCCTAGTACATCTCCTTGGGATGCTCTTGTTCTATTTGTGAAGAAGAAAGATGAAAGTATGCGACTTTATATTGACTATCGGGAGTTGAATCATGTCACCATCAAAAAAATATTACCCGTTGCCTCGCATTGATGACTTTTTTTGACCGATTGTAAGGCGCCAAATTCTTTTCAAAGATTGATCTTCGATTCGGATATCATTAGTTAAAGATTAAACCGATGACATTCCAAAGATCGCTTTTAAACCCTAAGACGGGCATTATGAATTCCTAGTCATGTCTTTTGGATTAACTAATGCTCCTGCTGCCTTCATGGATATGATGAACTGAGTATTCAAGGAATATTTGGATCATTTTGTGGTCGTCTTTATTGATGACATCCTCATATACTCCAAAAGCCGTGAAGATCATGAGCAACACTTGAGACTGATACTACAAAAGCTTCGTGAAAACAAGCTATATGCCAAGTTGAAGATATGTGAGTTCTAGCTTGAGAAAGTAACATTCCTTGGGCACGTGATATCAAATCACGGAATATCTGTTGACCCGACAAAGATTGACATAATTCAAAGCTGGGAGAAACCTAAGTTAGTGACCAAAGTACGTAGCTTTCTCGGCTTAGCTGGTTATTATTGGAGATTTGTGAAAGGATTTTATAGAATCGCTACTCCATTTACTTAGTTGACTCGAAAAGATACAAAATTCGGTTGGAGTGAGGAATGTGAGAAGAGTTTTCAAGAACTCAAGAGGAGACTCATTTCAGCACCTGTTCTGACAATACCATCTGGTTCGGAGGGATTTGTCATATACAGCGATGCTTCAGGCAAACGTTTAGGATGTGTTCTCATGCAACATGGAAAAGTCATAGCCTATGCCTCACGACAACTCAAAGAATATGAGAGGAATTATCCTACTCATGATGTAGAGTTTGCAGCAGTCGTTTTTATGCTTAAAATTTAGAGGCATTACCTGTATGGGGAGAAAGTGGAGATCTATACGGATCATAAAAGCCTCAAATATTTCTTCACCCAAAAGGAACTCAACATGCGACAACGACGTTGGCTTGAGTTGTTAAAAGATAACGATTATACCATTCAATACCATCTTGGAAAAGCGAACGTAGTAGCTGACACATTGAGTAGAAGATCATATGCGGGTACAAGTGCGATATTGTCAACGCAAAGGCCCATTTTGTATGACTTACAAATGATGGAGATAGAGTTAAAGACTCCAGGGACCTTTTGGCACTTGATGCTCTGCCTTTACTCATTGAAAAGTTAGACACCCAATTTATACGTTCATTTTAAACGGTTCAAAATTTGTGGACATATACTCAACTTATATATGTATAACATATCCAAAAATCACAACGATCCAACGGTCGGATTAAAAATTATAACTCACATAATATATCACAAGAACCTTTGGTTTGATTTTTAATACCTCATTTCCATAAAAATATCGATAAAACACCTCAACATTAATTCCTTCATTTATAACCACATAAATAAATCCATCATTTATATCCGCATCAAATAAATATTTCTTTATCATATAAATTAATAATTAATTATTCACAAATAATATTACAGAATCACAATTATGGCAACCAGGCCGTTCCCAGGAAAGAGGGGGCTTTCCGATAAGGATTTCTCCTTACTGGCGTGCAATTAGGTGACTAAACCTCTCCTTGACAGAACTTTCTAGACATTGCCAATAATGGTATCTAATAATATTATTCAAATAATATGAATTATTGATCTGATAATGGGAAATACTGTGCAGTGACAATTATTGAAACAACAATAATATAAAATATCAACGCAATAATTATTGAATCAATAAAATAAAATATTGAACAATAATTATTGTAAAAATTATTGAGTAAAGTGCCTTCTTATGTAAGAATCAATAATTCAAAAATATTGTGCAATACCGGTGTGCATCGTCATGCAAACCACGCCAGACATCGTATTTTAACCAACGGGTATTCCAACAAGTGTTAGCATTCAGTAATAACTACGTCGTTATTTATAAAAACTCAAACTTGTCATTTTTTCATCCGATAGTTATTCATTATGGGCCCACTTGGTTTTATCCACGCCCAAAAATACCTCAAAAATAATCACAATTGGTGTAAAATTCAAGAATGATCAAAACATGGATACAATCAAAGCTAGTATCCGCATAGATATTTTGAATTAAAAGAAAAATTTTCATTTTTAAATTGAATAGTCAGATTCGTGAATAGTGTCAGATACGTGAATAGTGCCGATATCGTGAATAGTAACTCCGACACCAAAAGATAGAAATTCCACAAAAAAACATCTTCACGCTTCAGCTTAATAGTACTCGTGAATAAGTAACTCGTGAATAGTAACTCGTGAATAGTAACTTCGTGAATAGTAACTCATGAATAGTAACCCAGAGCATGAAAAAGTTCCAAATTTGATAAAAAGTACCAACCAATATTTCAAAGATAATGATATTGAAGAATTAATATCATTTGAGAAGAAAATAACATCCCCTTACCTCAAAGAATCAAGATTTCCGGAAGGAAAGGTCAAGTGATCTTTGAATGAAACTCATCTTTAATAAAGAACTCTCAAAGTATCTAAATACTCACAAAATACGCTCAATAATATAGAGAGAAAGAGAGAAAACTTTTGTTTCGGTGTGATTTTCAATTCTAACTTAGCCCTCTATTTATAGGAAAATGTTAGCCCGTGTAAAGGCGGACTTGACCACCGCTACACGATGGCTTTTACTCGCTACTATTGCCACCCACCACATTTGAAATAAAATTCAGCACATTTTTTCACCAACCACAAGTGGGGCCCACTCAATTCTAGAATTTTCCACCAAAATCAATTATAACCCTACTTTCCTAATCAAACACCTCTCAAAATTTATAACAAATCATTCGTTCATTTTAACGGTTCAAAATTTGTGGACATATACTCAACTTATATATGTATAACATATCCAAAAATTACAACGATCCAACTATTTCGGATTAAATATTATAACTCACACAATAAAGCTATAATAACACCGATTTGATCTTTTAATACCTCCAATCCAGACAAAATACAAATAAAATATCTCAAAGATTAATTCCTTCATTAATAACCACATAAATAAATCCATCATTTATATTCATATAAAATAAATATTTCCTTATCATATGAATCAATAATTAATTATTCACAAATAATATTACGTAATCACAATTATGACAACCAGTAGCTCCTCAGAAAGAGGGGCTTTCCAATAAGGATCTCTCCTCATCGGTGCGCAATTAGGTGACCAAACCTCTCCTTAGATGTAACTTTCTAGACATTGCCAATAATGTTATCTAATAATATTATTCAAATAATATGAATTATTGATCCGATAATGGGAAAATCATGCAAAGTTGACAATTATCAAACAACAATAATATAAAATACCAACGCAAAGAATTATTGAATCAATAAAATAAACTATTGAACAAGAACTCACCGTAATAATTATTGAGTAGTGCCTTCTTACGTAAGGATCAATAATTCAACAATCAGTACAATACCGGTGTCATCTTTGTGCAACCACGCCAGACATCGTATTTTAACCAACGGGTATTCCAATGATCTTAATTCAGTAATAACTACGATCTTAATTCAGTAATAACTACGCTACGTTATTTATAACCACCCAAACTTTGTCGCTTTTCTCATCCAATCGCTTTCAGTTATGGGGCCACACACGGTTGGCTACCGTCAGCATTTAATATTCCCTAAGACAAGATTTAATATTCTACGACCAAACGAATATTCCCCGACAAATCATTTAATATTCCACCACCAAACGAATATTCCCCGACAAAATGAATATTTTATAACCACTTGCTTATTTTGAAATATTTATGTATTTAACCCTTTACTATCCACATTAATCAAATCAACCCTTACTATTTCAAAATAATAAATAAAGGAAATTCCTTTTATTTAAAAAAATTTCGGTCTTACAACCTCCTCCTTATGAAATTTCGTCCTCGAAATTGACGACGATACTGTGTGTTTGAAAAGGTAAAGATACCTCGCTTTCATTTTCGTTTCCAACTCCCAGTCATTTCCTCAAATAAGATGGTTTCTCCACAAAACTTTAACTTATGGTATAACCTCGATACATAGGTCATGTTCTTTCCTCTACAAAATCTTGACAGTACCTCCTCGTGACGTTAAGTCTTGGCTATCTCGTGGGTTCTAACTCAATGACGTGTTTGGGTCGTCCACATATTTACGTAACATCGATACGTGAAAAACGTTATGAACACGCGTCATACTTGGTGGTAAAACGCAGTCTATAGGCCACGCTCCTATTCGATCGAGAATTTCAAATGTATTAATAAATCGAAGGTTTGAGCTTTCCTCACCTCACCGATTCTCGCTTTTAAAATAACAACTTCTTGACCTCCTTCTTCAAATTCATCACTCCGATTGTGTAGCTTGAACAGACTTTAACTTTATCGATTAAAGTCGATTATACTCAGATATTATCACGCATCAGATATCATCACGTGGGTACCTAGAGTTTTCATCTCCATCTCTATTATTTGTATATTATCTGAAATGAGTATTTGACAATATTGTACTCGTACTTGATACGATTTTCTACTCAACACGTCACCTACCACGTTCGCTTTTCCAGGATGGTATGGGTCGTGAACATATCTTTGAAATGAGTCTCCTCTCGAGTTCTTCAAGCTCTTCCCACATTCCTTGCTCCATTTGAATTTTGTATCTCTACGAGTCACCACGTTAATGGAATAGCGATTCGAGAATATCCTTCAACGAATCTCCGATAATAACCAACTAAGCCTAAAGCTACGATTTCGATTCGATTTAGGTTGTTCTCAACTCGTGACTCATATCCCAATCTTGGATAAGACGTCACAATGACACCTATCGATTTTACTATCGCATCTAATATGACGCCCCTATAGAGAGTCTCGCTTAGGTGAATTCCACAAAGGAAGTCACAAGATAAAGGCTCAGTACCAAATTTATAATTGAATTTTTAACTCAAGTTCAATAGAGCCATTCGATATGAGATTTTAGAAATGAGTTTTGTCTCGGGTTCAAAGTCGATACAAAATTTAATATCGAAGCTTTGGGAGTAAGCCAAGAAATTCTTCAGAAATACGTCGGGAAAATCAATAACAACAAGAATATTATTCAAATCGACGTGTCTTTATTCAAATCCATAACATGGACTAAGAAAACTTGACATCCGTAATAAACAAATGACTTCATGGCTTGATATGAAAATGTTTGACTACAATGGTTTGATCGCTTGAGTTGAATAACAGTTGCTTAGGAATATGAAAACTAACAACCTTACAAAAGCAATCAATTTTGGCATGATGAGTAGTTAACCAATCAATCCCCAAAAGCAAGTATCTTTAAAGAGATAAGGTCAACAGTGTAAGGTAATGGTGCCAACTTGAATCAAACAAGATTTTTTAAACAACGGATGTAATGAAAGTTTCTCCTAAGCAGAGTCTCCATAAATAAAGTCAAAGTCTAATTTCTCCGTAGTCAAGTTCAAACGTTGAGCGCAAGCAAGAGAGATAAAAGAATGGGTAGAAGCCCATTATCTAGTAAGGTATAAACTTCGTAAGAATTTATAATTAACTAACCGTGCTAACTTCGTTCGGATTCCTCGATTTTTGACCGGCCATGACAAACGCTCTTCCAGAATCGTTGTCTTTGACTTTTTCGGGACATCCTTTTGAGTTACCATTCCACTGGACTGGTTTCGATATCGCATAATCTCGAGCGATATGTCCTTCTTTTCCACAATTATAACATACCTTAAACTGTTGTGGGCAGTTTGGGCTGATATGTCCCTCTTTCCCCGATTTGTAACATTGACGGTGGTCTTTCTCCTCCCTTGGAACTAGTTGCTACTGGCGCTGACGTCTTCACATGGTCGTTATTGAATCTCCTCTTTTTAAAATCTCCTCCCAACTCGCTTCTTCTATTTTCATGGCCACGATTACCACCAGAGTGGTTACCGCCTTTGTCCGTATTCTTCTTTCTCCAATTGGTTATCGTTATTCGATGATCGCTATCTTCAGTATAATCACAGTTATGGACCCTCGGTTGAACGTATTTCGTTATCTCGCTTCTAACAACCGAGCCCCGTTGACAACATCTCTGAAGAGAGAAAATTTATGAGAAATGAGATATCTTGGCGTATCTTGGGTTTCAAACCTCTCGTAAACATCCGCGTCATACGTTCCTCATTCTCCACCAAATGAGGTGCAAACTCGATAACTCGCGAACTTCGCCTCGTCTTCGGGACACCGCCATGTTATTCTCGCTCGGTCTAATAAACTCCACTTCCTTCATACGACGAATACTTTCGGGGAAGTACTTGTCATATGAATTGTTTCAAACGTCTCCCAAGACATCGCCGAGTGCAATTTGGATGGGTACGCTTCATGATTCCCACGATGAATCTGCTTCGCCACGGAACATAAAAGTAGCGAATGGAACTTTCGTTCTTCGTGCATCCCAAGACATCGAATATCTTGGTAATTTGCTTGACCCATGTTTCCATGGCATGATCGGATCTCGCTTTCCCTGCACTCGGTGGTCCCAACTCTTTGAATCGCTGGTGTGACCACCGTGAATTGCTATCATCTCCTCCTCAGTATTTTGAACACGAGTCTCCTCAAATGCGATTTTGCATGAACCGCAAAAAGCTTTTAAACATCCCTCGTTCATCATCTCGCTTTCGGTGGTGTTATTCACAGGAGGTACATTGCCACTGTTGTTGCGTTCTCCTCGTTGTTAAGTACAGGCATCTCCACGGTCTCATTTACACCACTATTAATATTCTCAATCGACATTCTCAAATCGCCATAAAACAAGGGTTAATTAAGGAAATCAATCACATAATATCCCTATATCTTGACCAACTAACAAATAAGCTTAGGTAGGACACCCTAGCGAAGGATTTACTCTCTCTCCCTCCTAGTTCTATTCCCGATCTCCGCCAGAGATCATATCCCTAAGCTCGATATTAACCCATGATGGACGACCCCAAAATAGGTCCATTCCATCCAACCCATTCTCGAGTCGCCAAATACATGGTATGTAAACAACTACAACTTTATTATCACAACAATAAAATCTGTGAGTTTAAATACAAATATTATCTTCTAGATAATATTTATACTCAAATAAATCCTCATCACATTTATTGATACATTATTTTACAATAATGGTGAGGACTACTAAACAACTCTCTCTAGAACCTTCATTCCATACCCCCACTAAGACTCGCTACATTCTCGCCTCCCGAGAAGAAAAATGGAACAACAAGGAAAGGGTGAGCTCAACTAGCCCAATAAAGAATGTTATGACTAAGATAATATACAACAAATTATCGTTAGTCTCCAACAGGAAAAAATCGATAGAATACAATGTACAACAAGTTTTGGATCAATATTCGCAATGAAAATAATAATTCATGTAAGAGTTACGTAGAGAATGAAATCTACTATAATCTATGAATTTAATAAAGTCCATCATCAATATTTTATCCTCGTAACATCAATCAATATTCATCTCAAATCAAATATTCATCTTTGCACTACAGCCAAAGATATTCATCAATCGGTCATGTTCATCTCACACACTGCTCATCTTTGCACTAAAGGCCAAAGATATTCATCATCGGTCATGTTCATTTAAACACTGCTCATCTTTGCACTACAGCCAAAGATATTCATCATCGGTCATGTTCATTTAAACACCGCTCATCTTTGCCTTCACGGTGCCAAAGATATTCTTCAGAAATCATTCATCTTTGCACTCTGGTGCCAAAGATATTCAATAATATCATCATTTAAGACCGAGGATGATGAAAATATTTTAAAGAACGAATCCGGTGAAACAAAATGACAAGGATTAAGGATTCATACTTGGTTTTATCCACGTCCAAAAATACCTCAAAAATAATCACGTTGGTGTAAAATTCAAGAATGATCAAAACATGGATACAATCAAAGCTAGTATCCAAGAATAGATATTTTGGACGAAAAGAAAAATTTTCATTTTTCTATGAATAGTGCCAGATTCGTGAATAAGGTCAGATATCGTGAATAGTCTTGCCGTATCACGTGAATAGTAACTCGACACCAAAAGATAGAAATTCCACAAAAAAAACATCTTCACGCTTCATTTGAATAGTACTCGTGAATAGAACTCGTGAATAGTAACTCATGAATAGTAACTCGTGAATAGTAACTCATGAATAAGTAACCCGACATGAAAAAGTTCCAAATTTGATAAAAAGTACCAACCAATATTTCAAAGATAATGATATTGAAGAATTAATATCATTTGAGAAGAAAATAACATCCCTTACCTCAAAGAATCAAGATTTCTTGGAAGGAAAGGTCTCAAGTGATCTTTGAATGAAACTTTATCTTTGAACAAAGAACTCTCAAAGTATCTAAATACTCACAAAATACGCTCAATAATATAGAGAGAGAGAGAGAAAACTTTGTTTTCGGTGTGATTTTCAATTTTAACTTAGCCTCTATTTATAGGAAAATGTTAGCCGTACCAAGCGGACTTGACTTGACTACACCGATGGCTTTACACCGCTACTATTGCCACCCACCACATTTGAAATAAAATTCAGCACATTTTTTCACCAACCACAAGTGGGGCCCACTCAATTCTAGAATTTTCCACCAAAATCAATTATAACCCTACTTTCCAGAATCAAACACCTCTCAAAATTTATAACAAATCATTCGCTCATTTTTAACGGCTCAAAATTTGTGGACATATACTCAACTTATATATGTATAACATATCCAAAAATTACAACGATCCAACGGTCGGATTAAATATTATAACTCACACAATAAAGCTATAATAACACCGATTTGATCTTTTAATACCTCCAATCAAACAAAATACAAATAAAATATCTCAAAGATTAATTCCTTCATTAATAACCACATAAATAAATCCATCATTTATATTCATATAAAATAAATATTTCCTTATCATATGAATCAATAATTAATTATTCACAAATAATATTACTGTAATCACAATTATGACAACCAGTAGTTCCTCGAGAAAGAGGGGCTTTCAATAAGGATCTCTCTCATCTTGGCGCGCAATTAGGTGACCAAACCTCTCCTTAGATGTAACTTTCTAGACATTGCCAATAATGTTATCTAATAATATTATTCAAATAATATGAATTATTGATCCGATAATGGGAAAATCGTGCGTGTGACAATTATTGAAACAACAATAATATAAAATACCAACGCAACAATTATTGAATCAATAAAATAAACTATTGAACAAGAACTCACCGTAATAATTATTGAGTAGTGCCTTCACGTAAGGATCAATAATTCAACAATATCGCACAATACCGTGCTTCATTGTGCAACCACGCAGACATCGTATTTTAACCACCGTATTCCAATGATCTTAACCAGAATAACTACGATCTTAACTCAGTAATAACTACGCCTGTTATTTATAACCACCCAAACTTTGTCGTTTTCCTCATCCAATCGCTTTCCGTTATGGGGCCCACATATTATTTGCTTGGCTGTCGCATTTAATATTCCCGACAAAGATTTAATATTCTACGAAAGCAAACGAATATTCCCGACAAGATTTAATATTCCACCACCAAACGAATATTCCCCGACAAAAATGAATATTTTATAACCACTTGCTTATTTTGAAATATTTGCGTATTTAACCCTTTACTATCCACATTAATCAAATCAACCCTTACTATTTCAAAATAATAAATAAAGGAAATTCCTTTTTATTTAAAAAAATTTCGGGGTCTTACAGCTGTCTTATCATTTATTTTTGAAACATGAGAGCGGCACATTTAATGAAGGTAATGATGATGAATTTAAAGGGGTAACGTCCGGTTTTGAGATTATCTGACTGTTAGGTTTGATTGGGTCTTGGTTAGACTCTTTGGAATAATGGGCCCTTATTTATATTCTTTCATTTAAAATTCTGTTTGATAAAAGACTGGGGGCAATGTTGGGCCATAATTATTTGGGCCTAGTGGGTCACATTTGTTTGGTCTTTTGGAGTATTGGGTCATTATTTAAATAAGGTTATATCTGGGCTTGGGATGAAGATTATTGAAATGGACAGGTGTTAGAGTGTGAGTCCAACACCTTAATTGACAAGGATTTGACTTAATCCTAGTTAGTGGGGAACATTGATGTGATCAGCAGGTGAAATTGCATGCAATTAGCTGATGTCACGCTGGATATTGCATGCAAGGCGGTGAGATTCATATAAGAGTACAGAACACTTCATAAGAAAAGGTAACATGCAAATTTTATACCAAACACTAAAAAACACAACCTCCATTGTTAATCTTGAATCGGCATGTATTAATTCTCACAACGGAGCTATCCCCCAACGGCCCAAGCCGTCAGGCTTTAAGTGCTGACTAATTTTTTGTGCAGGATTAGACGCGTTTTTTGGTGATTGAAGCGCGTAGAAATATCCTGGCGTTAACAGAGGGTATAAAAATTCATTTATTTGGAAGATTATAAGAAAGAAAGGAAGAAAAATGGCAAATAAAAACATATTTCACTGAAGTTGGATGTTTCTTCGTTTGTATGATTTGCTTATGGTTGTATTATATGTAAGACCCCGGATTTTATGAAATAAAAGTATTCAATTTTTCTTATAATTATTATTCATTAAATGGTTAAATTGATAAAAGTTTAAAGTTAAGGGTGATATATGTAAAATTTTCAAAATACGCAGTGGTTATAAAATACTCATTTAAATCGGGAATATTAGTTTGGTCGTGGAATATTCTTGTTGTCGGAAATATTAGACGACTCTGCAGTAGCGAGTCATTTATGGGCCCCATAACAAAAATAATTGTCGGATGAAGAAAATGACAAGTTTGAGTTTTATAAATAATAACGGCATAGTTATTCTGAATTAACCTTTGTTGGAATACTCGGTGGTTAAAATACGATGTCTGGCGTGGGTTGCAAAGCATTACGGTATTGCACAATATTTTTGAATTATTGATTCTTACGTAAGAAGGCACCGCTTTCAATAATTGTTATAGTAATTCTTATTCAATATTTTATTTTATTGATTGATAATTCTTTGCGTTGATATTTTATATTATTGTTGTTCAATAATTATCTTTGCATGAGATTTCCATTATCGGATCAATAATTCATATTATTTGAATAATATTATTAGATACCATTATTGGCAATGTCTAGAAAGTTACATCGAGGAGAGGTTTGGTCACCTAATTCTTGCCATGAAGGAAAAATCCTTATCGGGAAAGCCCCTCTTTCTTGGGAACGGCCTGGTTGTCATAATTGTGATTCTGTAATATTATTTATGAATAATTAATTATTGATTTATATGATAAGAAAATATTTATTTTGATGCGGATATAAATGATGGATTTATTTATGTGGTTATAAATGAAGGAATTAATGTTGAGGTGTTTTATCAGTATTTTTATCGAAAATGAGGTATTAAAAATCAAACCAGTGTTCTTATTATATATTGCGTGAGTTATAATTTTTAATCCGACCGTTGGATCGTTGTGATTTTTGGATACATATATAAGTTGAGTATATGTCCACAAATTTTGAACCGTTAAAAATAAACGTATAAATTGTTATGAATTTTAAGAGGTGAGTGGTTCAGAAATTGTTGAAGTTTCGAAATTTATCATTTTGGTGAAAAATTCTAGAATGCATGGACCCCACCTATGGTTGGTGAAGAAATGTGTTGAAATTCTAATTCAAATGTGGTGGGTGGCAATAATAGCAGGTAAAGTCATCATGTAGTATATATGGTCGAAGTCTGCTTGACGGTCTTTAACATTTTCCTATAAATAGAGGCTAAGTTAGAATTGAAAATCATACGTAAACATATAAGCTTTCTCTCTCTTTCTCTCTATATTATCGAAAGCGTATTTTGTGAGTATTTTGATACTTTAAGAGTTGCTAATGAGTGCAAGTTTCCTTGACATTTCATTATATTCGATATTCGGAAATAAATACGCTTCTTTTGAGGTAAGGGATTTTTAAGGGTTATTATGTTTTTCAGTTTCGTACTTTTTCCGAACCTTTAAAAATTCTGGAAAAATTTGAAATGATAATTTGATGAGTTTTCATGATTGTGTCCAAAAATGGCGATTTTTGGATGTATAGATTAGGAGTTATGGATTTTATGAGAAAAGACTATTTTAAAATTAAACCCTTATAACTCCTTATGGTTAACTCCAAAATTGGTAAAATTTTTATTGAGAGTACATATATATAACATAAATATACTCTGTAAATTTCAGAATTTTTGGATAAAAGTACAATTTATGATAAATGTCTAAATATTCGGCAGTTTTGGTCATGTGAAAAATAGTAAATGAATTTTAAAAATTAGAGAAAAAATATATATTCAATATGGGACTATATTACGCTAAATCCCAGAAAAGAAATATTTTTGGAACTGATTTGATATTTTTATGAAAATGGACTAGTTATGAATAAATGAATTAAATATGTTATGTGAAGTAACAAAATTGGAAAATAGGATTTTATGGCTTGGGAATCCTATATAAGGTATATATGATATTTTGATAAGGGTTTTGGTTATTGGTGATGAACTTTTATGATTTTGGCATTTTAGGATGATTAAATGCATTAATTGGTAAAGTGTAAATAATTAAAATAAATTATTTATAAGTTTAAGAAATGATTAAAATATTGTGGTAATATTAATAATATTAGATTATGTGATTATTAAGTGATTTATAACATTTGGATTAAGGTGTTATGAAATTATTGATTCATGAATATTACTCTTGAAATTAAATGCGATTATTAATCGTATTGCTTTTATTATCATATATAACATTTTTATAATCCCGGTGATGAAATTTCTCTTTGACTTAAGTGTAAAAAGATGTAGATTATTGGTATGATCGTGACTATGGGTTCTCTTTGGCGAAGAAGTGCAAAGATGAATTGTTGATTTGGTATGATCGTGACCATTGAATTTATAATTGAATATTTTTAGCTTAGAGAGCAAAAGTGAATTGATTAACATGGTTATAATTATTGTTTATATAAATTCGAAATGATTATATATTTCTTGAAATATTAACATCTTTGGCCTGTAGTCTGAAGATGAATTGTTGATGAATATCTTTGGCGTGTAGTGCAAAGATGATCTGTTGTTGAATATCTTTTGCCCGTAGTGCAAAGATGACACATTGTTGAATATCTTTGGCATGTAGTGCAAAGATGAATCATTAATGAATATCTTTGGCCCGTAGTGCAAAGATGAACTTATTAGTATGATTATGAGCGTGAGGCGTGATTTGGTATAACCATGATCTTTGATGTTTTGAGGTAAAGACATGTGATAAAAATATCTTCGTCTTGGATGAGAAGAAAATTAGAACTACAATTATGATTATGAGTTATTCACATGATTGTGAACATGATCATTGATTAATGTTTGAGGGGTTAAAGCATTGTTGGTGGACTTTTAACATGAGAAGATAATAGACTTTATGGTCTATTTGACTCTTCTAATGGATTGCTTTCATTCACATTTAACTATGGTTGAAAAGTTTTATCATTTACCATATGTTCTAAATCTTTGATTTATTCTTGATGAAGGCTATTGATAATTTAATTATCTTTAGTCATAATATTCTTTCTTGAGCTAGTTGTGCTCTCACCCTTTTGCTTCGTAATTTCTTTTCGGTAATAAAGAGTGTCAAGATTCGGCGGGGATAATGGGGAATAGAGCGGTGGTTTATAACTGTTGAGGTTCTTCCTAAATAGTATGAAAATAATTTTATTGAGAACTTTAGATAAGTGTGTCGTATTGTATACGTCATTTGATATTTAATTTTGGTGAACCGAATAGGGTAAGGTGAACCCTGACTTTGGAAGGGTGTTTTGCCACTATCATACAAGATGTCTAATGACCTACGAGTTATCATAAAGGCGCGGGGTTGTGCACATCCACTTCTTTGAGTATATCTACGAGCACTACTATATGATCTTGGAGTTTATTTGAAATATAATTTTCAAACAAAGGCGGTGGAGATAGTTATATGTCGAAGAAGACTCACCATTGGAAGGAACATGATAGTAATCTTCTCGTTTTTTTCTTTGGGGTCTATTGGATCAACCAAGGATAATTCTCTGGACATATGATATCTATCATAACTTAGATTCATGGCCTCCATGTACGAAGGTTTTCTTGAGCACTTCCCAAAGATTTTAATTTCTAAAATATAGTTATTATTTGTACCTTTATGTAATGTATCAATGTGAGGTGTTGTCCATAGTTGGGACATGAGTCACGGTTGGTATTAAAACTCATGATATATATGTGTTGTTGTATTTTGCACGACAATTGTAGTAATAAAGTTGTAGCTGTTTTCTGTACCATGTATTTGACGACTCAGAATAGGTTGGATGAATTGAACCTATTTTGGGGGCGTCACATTATACATTAAAATTATAACTAATATTTTCACAGGTCCTAACTATGAGGTTATAAATCTCACCCCAATATAGTTAGAGTGGCTACTTTGGATTGTCACATAAGGAAAGAAGTTTGAATTTACTCCACACTAATATTATGAGCCAAGTGAGTTGAATTTATAACAAGCTTTTAGTAAATATGCAACAAACTAATATTTGGATTCAGTTATCATTAAGGATGTAAAATGAACAAATAGTTTGAGTTCGATTCATACTCGTTCGACTAAAAGTTCGATTCGAGCTCGACTCGAAATATAAATGAGTCAAATATGAACAAATTTTAAAGTTCGATAAATTACTCGAACTTCCTCAAATTGTAATTTTCTATTGATACTGAGATTATATTCATTCGAAAAGTTCAAACTGTTCGGACTTGATTTGAGATCGTGCTCGACTGATCGATAGCTAAATGAACCTCAATCAAACTTTATTTTATACTCGATAAATTTGTGAACAAAATATAAGCAACTCAATACTGGACTCGACTTGGTTTATTTGCAGCCTTAGTTACTATAAAGTTAACTTCATGATAAGTTGGTCAATTAATCAATACAGTGCTGACATGCAGAGAGATTACGTCTTACATTGTATTGATTAATTGACCAAAGTTAATTTCATACTAACCACTCCTTTTACTTTTAAATATCTAAATCTTAAAGAGCATAAGCAAATACGCGTACACATTTTTCTTGCATTTGATTTTATTTAAATTAGAACTTTCAGAATAAAAATACATGAATTATTAGCACATTTTCCTAACCCGATTTCCATTATTATTCATTCCTTCCCAAGATAAAGCTTGACAAATAATATTCACAAAAAAAACGAATACAACCCAAAATATAAATAAGAGTACAAGAGTTTACTTCAAACTTTATAAATAAAAATTTGTTTACAAGATAAATAATCGATCTTAGCCCGATGACAAATATATTATATTATAGTCGAGACAGTTGCAAAAATCATCAATAATTATTCTTAAACAACAAAAAAATAAACATAATATAAACTGAATAAAATATACTTTCATGACTACAGCACTCCCACACACAGTACCAAACAAAAGTGCTATTATTATGCATATAACCCCCCCTTGTTGACATAATTGCAATTTTGTCTGACTTGGCCTTGATTTTTTCCTTGGAGATTTCCAAGTTTCACCATGGACACTGCAAATTGGTTAATGAAGAGCTGTGACTGAGTTGCCATTGCATCCACTAATGGTGCAGTTCGTTTGTCCGAAAAAAGAAGTTGATCGGTTGACAGTAAACCCATTTTGGTCTCGAGATTAGTGTAGTAAACCTGGTCGAAAGTCCTTGGAGTTGTAGCATCCAGATGAACATAATTAGTTGGTAATCTGCATTTTTTGGCCAAATAACTTAAATATTTGATATTAATGGAAGGATCAGGCTTGGCAGTATTGTTGAAGTTCAACACCCGTTGCTGAATAGCATAACAAGTACTTCTACCAATGGTGTGTGCTCCAGAGAGGATTACCAAGTCGAGTATGTTAAGGCCATTTGCTTCAAATAATTTGATTAACTCCGTCACATTTTCGCTGCCATGGGGCACCGTGTTTGCGTCCTTGGCAAGAGAAACTAAGCCATCTTTACGTCCGAATGTCAGTTCCCAAAACGGACCTCCAACCATAAGTGTGGCGTCCCTAGCAGCAGCCGTGAGAATGTCGGCACAAGACACGATTTTTGGACACCTATTTTCCACCTCTGCTTTGATCTCGTCAATCACATTGAAACCTCTAAGAGTTTTAC
Organism: Panax quinquefolius; assembly: GCA_020205615.1. Taxonomy (NCBI): domain Eukaryota; kingdom Viridiplantae; phylum Streptophyta; class Magnoliopsida; order Apiales; family Araliaceae; genus Panax; species Panax quinquefolius. The sequence goes on along the minus strand of CM035161.1, from coordinate 38,349,932 downwards.
TCACTTCCGCTGTCCGCTCGCTCCCTGCGTGATTCAGAAGTACCGAAGCATCGCATCCCTAACATTCAAAACAAATATATATGAATTAGTTTATTGTACGTATATATTGGAACTTGTATATGAGAGGTATTGACAAGTTCTTAAAAAAGGTTAATGCCGAGCAAAGCGGAGCATAATATATATATAAACTCTACTGTAAAAACTCTGTACTATCTCTCCGCCCTCGTGGATGTACACGAGTTTGGAGAACCACGTAAAACTGTGTGTTGATTCTTTTACTGTTGTGTGCGTGTGTCATGATCCAATCCTAACAGTATACGACCACAAAGAGATTAATAAGATGCATGGATTACGTACCCTAACAATACAATCATGAAAGTGTAAGCGAATGATGCTAGCAGCCAGTGTATTATCCTTTCTAATCAAAGCCTGCAATTTTTGTTGAATAATGCCTTCAAGATCCGGACATGAATTCTGATAATAAGCAGTAGAAAGATAATCTTGGGGACGTAATACGATTTTGGGAGGTCTGGGTACTGGCTTAGCTATAGGAGAAATGACTTGTAAATCTGGAACCTTAACATCATTATTGCTTACCGACGCGGTGGCCATGCCAATGCAATGAACAAAATTAAGAACCATAACAATACAAAAACTCCCCTTCATCATATTTCAAGTTTCTATTCCTTGATATTAATTTGAATATCAAACTAACTATAACTTGACGAAGATGATGATGTTATTTCCTAGCTTACCTTAGTTTATATATATAGTTCTCCCTAACATAACAGTGTACTGTGTACGTAGTGGTTTAATACGTGAGAAGCAGTACTTAGCTAGGCTACTAACTTAAATAATGTTATAGAATATGGTTACATGCCAACATGTTCAGTTTGACAGTTAATCAGTTTTATAGTACCAGTCCTTCTAGGGGACTGGACTTTGTCGACTGCTCTAACGATTGGCTGTTTTTTACATGTATTCAAATGCACCTAAATCATCTGTAAAAATTTCAGTTCTAATAAATATTATATATTGTTTGGGACTCACAAAAAAAATAAAAAAATTGGCCGGTTGCTAGACCAGTCGTCAAAGTCCGGTCCAGTCTCCCTAGACTTTTTCTTATAATATTCCTTCCCTCCCATAATATATGACGTTTTAGATAGTTGTGCATAAAAATTAAGGAAATTGTTGTATAACATTAAATATAATTTTTTTTTGTCTAATTATTAAATATAATATCAATTGTCTATAATACATTTACCATATACTTATGTCATACTTTCTCATATGTAACATTTTTCCATGAGGGGTAATTTTGGAAGATTGTGGCTAATTCTCCTAAATTATATAAAACGTCAAATAATTTGAAAAAAATAAAATCATCCAAAAAGTCATATATTATGGGACGGACAATTAAGGGAGTAAAAATCTAGCTAAACAAAAGGCCCCGGCCCACCATTACTGATGGGCTTAATTGAATCTAATATTTATGGGGTTTTTAAGAGTAGCTCAACGGGCCCTGGCCCAACTTTACTGATGGGCTTAAATGAATATATTACGGGGTTTTGTTAGAAGAGAGGCCGAAGTTAAACAATAGCTTAATAGGCTTGAAAAGAAAAGGCAGGTGCTTATTTATCATTTCCATTTTTCAACACCATAAATAAATTCATACTCATAGGGCATCGATTTGGTAATTTCTCCCTCCAATTCTCTCACTCGATTTTCTCCTGATTATTCAATCGCATTTTCTCTCTCCTAGGGTTTGATTTTCCTGTGAACTATCTGGATAATTGTTAGAGAAAACGTTAGGCGATCGGCCGAGATGCCGCTGTTTCTGTCGGAGGAGGAGTATGAGCGGAGTAAGCACGACGGAGCTCTGGTGGCGGAGAAGGCGGACTCCTTTATTAGGGAACTGTACAACCAACTCGAGACGGTTAAGGCTCAGGCAGATGCCGCATCTATCACTGCGGAGCAAACTTGCTCCTTGCTAGAGCAGAAATACGTTTCACTCTCCTCTGAATTCACCAACCTTCAATCTCAGTACTCGCAACTCAATTCCTCATTCGATCAACGCCTCTCTGAGCTCGCTCAACTCCAAGCTGACAAGCACCAAATTTATCTTCAATCGGTAAATACTTTTCTTTTTATTATTATATTTTATTTTTTTGTTGTGCCAAGTTTTTTTGTTTATTTTGTTGTTTTAATGATGATTTATTTGAATTTTTTTTTGGAAAGATCGGCAAAGATGGAGAGATTGAGCGATTATCGATGGAAGCTTCAGAGTTTCATAAATCAAAGAGACAGTTGTTGGAATTGTTGGAACAGAAGGATATTGAGATCAGTGAGAAAAATGTCACCATCAAGAGTTATCTCGATAAGATTGTATGTATTATCTTCTTGCCACTCTCTTGTTACTTTCATCTTGGTTGTTGGATACTTGGCACAAAGTTTGTGTAAACAGTTACTCTATGGTGCTCAATTAGGATTTTCTAGGAGTACTTATAAGTTTTACATTACGACTTTACCCTTAGATTAGTTTGTCCTGTTTATAATATGAAGGGTACAATAGGGATTATAAAAGACTTGTTTATGTTATTTAATTTTCATTTTTCCGTCCATTTTTGGACTGAAAACTTTGGCTAGAAAATTACCCAAATTTTCAATCCATTTATTTTCTTACCTATTCATTAAAAAAATCAGTAACAACAGAACTGGATAGAAAGCTTAATTTTAATTTATGTGGATTGGACCGATAGGTAGCATATATTCATCTATATATATCATTCAGTTTATAATTTTACATGTAATCATCTACTTAACCTACTAATCTTAGCTACTGTTACAGTGCAGTATTTCCCTAATCATTTCTCCATCAGAAATTAAGTTATTGTGAGGAAGGGTGCCCCAACTACCCCCTCCTAATGACTTAACTGGAAACAAAATTTGTTGAAAATGAAAGACAGTAACAAATATACCAGTGGTTTTCCCTCTTTTGATTAAGTTGCTAATGTGTAATGGTGGTGAAGTGTTGGCAGCATACATGGGTTCATGGGGTCAGTTCTCATCATTGACAACATAAAAAGAGTAATAAATCTAGGATAGAAAAATGTATAAAGGCATGCACATGCGTGCGAGCACTCAAACAAGCATAGATATATTGAATAAAGCAAAGCAAATGTGGTGCAGGTTGTCTATGATGAAATATCCAAATAATCTTCTAATGATGTTGTATTGGGGCCTTGGGGTGTTATTGGCGATGCACTGGATCTGGTTTGGCCAAATCTCATCTTCTTTATTCAAAGAGAGGTGAATAGCATTGCTATTGGGATCACTATCTCTGAGAAGTTATATAATATGAAATTATTCAATTTCTAAACATTGTATTTGTACTAGCTGTTTTACTTTTAGAAGACAAATCTGTCTATAAAATTTATAATTATTCTAATCTTTAGAGGGGCTTTAAAGATGTGAAACATAAGCTTTAGTCTAGTTATTGGAAAGGGTGAATAGCAAACATTTGCGAATCCTTAATCCAAAGAAAGAAAAAAATAGTACTATATTTTGAGAAAATGCTGCCAGATAAATTAAGACTTCAATGTTATTTGTCTGGATAATTTTTGTCTATATTTTTTTTGTTTCTCCATATGTACATACCTACACAAAAACACATGTTTTTGTATTTATTCCCTCGTTAGCTCTACATGTTATTTTGGAGGGTTGTTTTGGTTAAAAAGAGCCATAGGTTCTGATTGGATTACTTTGTTATGTTAGTGGTTTAGTGAAAACAAAAGGTTTACCACCTATCAATTGTCACATTTCTTGTACGTCTGGTCCGTCTATACTTTCTGCATTAGGTTTAAAATAAATGAGTGACAATTTATAGATTCTATTCATCTGGTTTAGAAATAATCAATTTTTTTGTTCAATAAAATAAGTTTGAGTAAATAGAAAATAGAGTACAAAAGGGAGGACATAAATACAAGTGTGAAAATAAGGAAAAACTAATAAGCACTGCTCATCAATCTCTTTGAACACATTTGAAAAAGCAACACTTCTAAAAGCTCCCATAGTGGTTACCAAGGATAACAGATTATTTGATTATTTATGAGTTTGTGTTTTATCCTCGTCAGCTGCAGGGGTTTGGGAAAAAATTATGTTCCAAGAAGATGGTCTTTAATGAGTAAATGATAATGATTTTTCCTTATAACCTATTTCTTCTACTAGCAAAAGGTGATTAAGGGAAAGTTTTGTCTCTAGGGGAACACGTTGGAGGCCAATCTTGTACTTCCTAAATCCTACTTATACTAGTCATACTAGTCATTTGAAGTTTATCTACAAGTGTTGTGCTTAGTTTCTTCCTCTATGCTCTATTATAAAGTGGGAATGGAAGTAATATTCATTTTTATGAGTAATATTCCTCTGGTCCAATTCTGTTGTTTTCATACATTTTATCACCTCTCTTACCATCAGAACTATGTAATTTTCAGTTTTTTTTCATCTTTTTTTCCCTCTCCTTTTGCTTCTTAAGAAATTCTATTATTTAGGGGTAATGATTTTGTCATCTCTTTTTTCTTCACCACTTCCCCCCTCTCCTGGATAGTTGTTAGTGGACCCTAAACTCATTTCAAATCTTTTTTGAAATTCTTTATCCTCCTTTCTTGGTCGTTCATTTCAATTCTCACTCATTTGGAAGGTGCAAGAGCTCCTTTAAGATTAGGGGCTCAATAGGAATGACGTGCTTCAGAGGTGCATAACTTTTAAGCATGGTCTCTATATAACTGTTTGATTCACTGATTTGTTATAGGATTGTGAGATTAGGTCTCATCACTTTCATTCTCTGCTAGTCCTTTAGTGCACTAATTTTTTTTTTTTGGGGGTTTTGGTAGGAGAGAGATTGGTTGTTCTCCTGGATTGTAGAAGGTTTGCTTTATATCTTGTGGCAAAGCTTGTTTAACCAATAATGTAATAATGTTAGTCTTTTATTGTTGTGTTGCTTTGAAGGTGAACTTAACTGACAATGCTGCTATGAGGGAAGCTCGATTACGAGATGCCGAAGCAGAGTTGGCGCGCTCTATTGGTTCATGTGCCCGTCTTTCACAGGTTTGACAATTTGACATTCTATAATATTTCTTTTGCCAATTGTTAATTGACCTTAAGCTTTCTTCCTTGATGGAATCTGTAGCTGATAATTTTTGTGTGGCTCTATTTTAATTTTGTTAATATTGCTTGTAACTAAAATAGCCTTGTTCAAACTACACCGTTCCTACACAAAAGGAGTTGCATGACTTTTTTTTAAGCACATTGACTCGATTTTATCTTGAGTAATTTTAAGGCTTAAATATGATTTACTACCCTAAACTATAGGTCATATTTAGGGATGCACAAAAGGCTCAATACTGGCCTTCGTCTCAGCTTTGGGCGGCTCGTCAAAGCTTAGGGCTGGTCAAGGCCTAGCTTGGTCGAACTGGCCTGTAAGGCTTGAAAAGGCCGCTTTTTTTAGACAAAAATCTGGCCTGGCCTGGCCTGCAAAAAGGCCTGGCCTGGCTTGGCATGAGGCCTGACCTGAGACCTTATAAGATTTTTTATCCAATTATTTGTAATTTTTGAACTTTAAATTTATAATTATTCATCAATAAAGTATAAATTTTTACTTATTCATTGTTGTAATTTCTAAATTATAATACATTAGTTTTAATTAATACATCAATAAAATTTAATATTTTAATTATTCATTCTTGATTTCTTGTTGATACATTTAATTAATATACATCTTCAATGAATATAACTAGTTAGTATATTTAATATTAATAATAAGTTAGTTACTTAGTTGATTAAATATTAATAATAAGTTAATTTATTGTAAATACTAAAGTACTAATATTTAACAATAAAAATTTAGTAATATTCTTTGTTACTTTAATGTTAAATATTAACATTAATTAATACATCAATAAACTAATTTTAATATTAAATATTAATAATAAGGTTATTTCTTGTAAATACTCAAGTTCTTCATTAATTTGGATATGCTAAATTCTTTGGGGATTTATGATTTTGGTTATTTTTTAGGTATTACATTGTACCAATTTAAATAAAATTTCATAAAGTAATTAGAAAACTAAGCTGAAATTAATACTTGAGATATAACCATGTAAGAGTTTAATGATCATAAATGAAAAGATATGTGTTTAAACTTTACAAAATATATGTCCAATGATCCTAAAGTACGTCTTATAAGAAAATAAAATGAAACTAACTTTATATTCAAAAATAAGTGTAATCTACAGTATTTAAGTAATCTACAATATTTTCTACGAAGTGCATAGTAAACAATTAGACATATTTAAGAAATTAATTTGTTTTATATTCAATTACATCTAAATTACATTTTTTTTGTAATTTAAGATGAATATATTTATTTTTGTTCTAAACATTCAACTTATATTGGTGTGTAGTAGAATGTTAAAATAAAATAAATCTCAAAAATCTTGCATCATTTTTACAAAATTTATTAATTTATATTTTATTATTTATATTTTTAATATTTAATATGTAACATTAAAAAAAGGACAGACTAGCTAGCCTTGGGGGCACAGCTCTGGCTCAAGAAGCTTAATGCAGCCACGACTGACAATGAAGGTCGGCCCTCTGAGCTAAAAAGTCAATGGCACTGCCTAGTAAGTCAAACCGAGGCTGGCAGGCCGGGCCGAGACTAGACCAGTGGCTGTTATGCATATACTAATCATATTTCATTTCGGTGATTCACCTTTCAATTTTGTCAATTAGATGATTGAACTATTAATTTTTTCCAATTATAACAAATTGAGTCTGCCACGTCAGAAATTGCTGACGTGGCTATCTGGGTGGGCCATAATTAAGCTGATGTGTAACAAAATAATAATTTTTTAATTTTTAATTAAACATTTATGATATATTAAAGGCTAAATTGTCAAATAACTTTCTATCAAACATTAATAATAATCAAAAACATCAAAAAGCAAAACCCAACCATCAGAAGCGATTCCCTTCGGCCACAACCATAACTACCGCCACCATCTTCCCGCCACCAAAAGTGTAGGATCCACACGAGAGCTTTTTTAGATACTTGCAATTCTTAGCGAATTCGGAGAGTCCGGCGTCGGTTAATCTACGACAAGCTCGGAGTTTGAGGCGAGTAAGCTTCAGGCACCAGAGAGAGATTAAGATGAGCGTTTCGTCATCGATGTTTTCAGATCTACGGTCACATCTGAGAGCTAGTTTCGTGACAGAATCAAACCGAGAGAAGAGAGTGGGTACCAAGGAGAGAAGGTCCGCCTGAGCGTTGAGAGAAAGATGGTGGCGGCTTTGTTCTTCGATCCGAAACCACCGGCGACAAACGAGAGAGCATCGCTTCAGATCACCGGATCCGAGCGAGTGAAAAATACAAGCCAAGCACTCATCAGGAATATTCGAGGAATAGTCGTAGGAATCTTCGTCGGACACTTGGTAGAACGGAGAGTAGTGATCTTTGATGTGCGTCGGTGAGATCACGACTATTGATTTGGTCTTCGGCCATGGCCCATTCACGACGACCGTACGTCGGATCCCCGACGAAGCTTACTTAACCTAAAACCTCATTTTTCTGCCCCTCTATTGTCTCTCTCTCTCTCCTGTTCATCATTTTTGCCGTCAAAAAGAGTTGGATAAACAGACTTGAACCTTGTTCATCATTTAGTTTTAATGTTTAATATAAAATGATTTGACAAATTTGTCCTTTAATATATAATAAATATTTAATTTAAAATTAAAATATTCTTTTTTAATGACATATTAACTGAATTCTAGCCCACCGAGTTAGCCACGTCAAAAATTTCTGACGTGGCAGGTCCAATTGAATGAAACTGGAAAAAATTCTGACGTGGCAGGTCCAATTGAATGAAACTGGAAAAAATTAATAGTTTAAGCATCTAATTGACAAAATTGAAAGGTGGATCACCGAAGTGGAATATGACTCATAGTTTAGGATAGTAATTCATATTTAAGCCTAATTTTAATAGCTTATCTTTGATGTATTTAATGATAAAGTAGTCTTGTCGAACTTGAGTGAAAAGTTGGCTACCAGGAGATTCGTATCGTTAGGTATGTAGAGTGGGAAATGTCACCGTGGCACGTGGTATTGCAGGGATAGGCTTATTCAGATAGCCACATAGGTATTCATCTCAGAAAAAATTTCTATTTTTTTAAAAAGTAAAGAAAAGAATAATTAGTTAATCTTTGAGGATTACAAATAAAGTTCTAGTACTTGATTCTATTTCTCATGACTTTAAAAATCAGATTTTTTTTTTATAATTGGCTATTTTAGAATTCATAGTTATTTAAATACGACATTTTACCAAATTTAATCACATTGAGAGTTTACTTTTCAATGTGACCGGACAGTTTATTTGAGACCAATGAAATTTATTTGCCAATATGGGCCCAATTTTTTTTTATCTACAGTAAGAATAACTAGATGACTACCAACTCAAAAGAGATGTACAGTACTGCAAAGATGCGAAACTGCTCTCTCCCCCCTCTCTTCCATGCATGAAATTCAGTCTTCCATCAGTTGATGCATTCTTGACTTAAGAGAAGAAGATCAGAAACTTGTATGCCATATGCATCTGTTTTGTTGCATCATGGGCTTGTAGTGGCGTGATTAAGTCTAACAATGATCATCAACTGGGTAGGTTGTCATAAATCTTAAATTAAAATCCGGTTTCTGTTTTGGGCTCGTTTTCAGATCCATACCATGTTCTTCTCTAATTTGGAAAAAAAAATGTTATTGGAATGAGACATCCTCTGTTCAGGAATGAAGTTGACCCATGCTCGTTCGTTCCAAATCACAGATTGCAAGGGGATGAACAATTTATCTTAATTTGGGGAAAGAATGATTTTTCTCATGTTTCATGTGATTTGCAAATCCATAGTTTTAAAGTCTTATAGTCCTTGCAAACAACACAAAAGGAAACTGTTAAACTTTCTTCAGTTTTAGATTATGGGAAGCTCTTTTGTATATTTCTTCCTATCTATGTTCGTGGTAGAATGTAATTAGTTTTGGTTCATTTTGCATAATCCATTACTCTTGGAAAAAGAAGGAATTGATACGGTTTTAAAGGAATTGACCGCCACTATTGATGTAGGGCAAGGTGAGAAGAACGAATAAGGGTACCTATCTACGCAGAGAATTGGTAAAGAAATACATAAAAACGCACAATTTTAATCTCAAATCAATTCATATAATAATCTTCTCAAATAATAAAATATTACAATACTTAAATAGAAAAACCCAAAGTGCCTAAGTAAAAACCCTAATTTAAAAAGAAAACAATCTTCTAAGTAAAATCTAATACTATAATTAAAATTTCTAATTAAATTCTACTACCATAATTAAAACTCTCCTAGAATATTCTACTAAAATAATTGCATTAATAATACAATATTTATTTCTAAATAACAATACAAAATTAATAATAAACTTCTTAAATTTTTTCTTCCACACCGCATCAACTATTCCACACCGCATCTACTATGGTATTTACCTTCTTGGGCCCGTTTCTAATTGAAGAAACTTGCCCTAATATTATGAACAGAAGACAAATGGTTGTCAAGTCGTTGCCTAGGTGATGCCTAGACATCCAAGTGATTTAGAAGTAGCACAACAAGTGGACGACTTGGCGAATGCTTCAAAGGTGAGTGATGGGGAGCAAAAGAAGATCAAAATATTAATTACTAATTACTTTATATCATTACTTGGATATAAATATTCTCGTTCAACGTAATTATACTTTATTATGTTAAGTGTTAGAATATCTATTGTTTTAATTATTTAAGGTAGTTGATAATTACTAGGATTTTATTTCCTTATTTAATTAGGATACTTAATATTTTAGTTGGTCATTAAGTATTATGGTTTTTCTTATTCCAATATAAACAGTTGTAGTCCATCATCATTATATGACACTAAACGATTGATTGTTATTGGATTAAGCCTTTTGCTTTGTTTATCTATTTTTTATTTTCCTTTATTCCTTCCTCCATCTTGTCCTACTTCAGGGAGGGTCTTGGGTCTAGTCGTCGTCTTTGGTTGTCTTGGCTACTCTTGTTTTTTTTATTATATTAAAGACCCATGAAAATACTCCAATCTAGGGTTTTTCCAATCAGAACTCATTGGTTTGTGATGTAGGACATGTTTAGAAAGGCTTAGAAAATATATTTTTTTATGATGAAAGAATGGGTCTCTATCCCCATATCACTAGAGAAATGCAAAGCAATAAAAGGACATAGCTTTCATGTCAAATCAATAATATTACAACTCTACATAAAATTGTTGGATTACAATGTTTATATTGAAAACCTAAGACTTGGAGACCAAGTACACCCTAATAACTAATTTAAAATAAGAAAACAACAATTAGTTATAATCTACTACTATAATTAAACTTCTTCAATTATCTACCTAATATAATTAAAATATTGTTACTAATTACAATTGATTTATTCCAAACAACAATATACACTTTATAGTAATAATTTAATATATTATCTTGATCTGCATCAGTTTGCCAACTTGGCACTTGCACCATTTCGGTCGACCAATTCTTCAATCCGTTGCCTATGGTAATTGGTAAATGAATAAACAGTTTCATCCTTGTTATCTTTGAATCCCTATGACACCAGGAAGTTTTGCTGAGGTGGATGCCTTTAATCTCCTACTGTAATTAATAGGAGTTGGTACTCAGTTTACTTATGCATGTCAGTTTATTTATGCATGTCTGTATACGCTATTTACATGTTTGGATTTTTGAACAATTGTACCTTTGACGAAAGTTGGCTGTCTTCTACATGATGGGCCTACTTCCTTACTTAAAAATGTTCTTATTCCATGCCTTATTTATATGTTTTTGTCGTACACTTGAAGTAGGATTCTTTGTCAACATTCTGATACTAACTTCTGGGTACAAACAGGTGAAAGAACTTATTGAAAGGCATAATGTTTGGCTTAATGACGAGTTAACCGCCAAAGTTAACAGTTTTAATGAGCTGCGTAGAACACATAATGAAGTGGAGGCTGATATGACTGCCAAGCTTGCAGATGTAAGTCTGATTGACAGATTCACATTACTGGTGTATAAATATTTTTGTTTGTTTTAAATTTCGTTGTTACAGAGTTTTAAATCAAACATTATCTCGTTTAGGTTGAGAAAAAGTATAGTGAAAATTCCAGCACTTTAAAGAGGAAGCATGATAGAGTGAAGGAGCTGGAGTTGCAGCTAACATCTCTGCAAGAGGTATGTTTTGCGTATATGCCTCTTGAGCATATGTTGTTTGAATTTGTTCTATAAACTTCATTTTTTCCATGTCTTGTTCTTTATGAAGGAGTTATGCTCATCTAAAGACACAGCTGCTGCAACTGAAGAGCAGCTTCAAGCTGAAATCTCAACGGTAGGCTCTATGAAAACTCTTTAAATGTTAAGTACTATTTGAATCCATACGCCTTGATACAATGTGTTTTGTTTATTAAGTATGTTAGTTCTAAATTTGTAACTTGACCATCTTCATTGATCGTCTTTTGGATGAATTTCTAGCTGTACAGGGTGGTATCACGGTGTTGAAATTCTACATGCCAGTGGTGGGGTTTGAGTGCTAGTAATTAACTTTTAGCTTTGGCTTATGTACTATAGATTTATGCCTTTTGAATCAAATTCCCATTGCCTTGAGTCTCTACATTTCGGCAGGCAGGTTTTGTTAATCCCACCTTACTAGCCGCGGAAGGCTGGTAGTTGTGTTCTGTTTTTTGTCTTAAGTTTTTTTTGTTCTCTAAAAGGTCGTTTGGAGTGTAATGGCTCGACAAATAACTTTCTTGTATCTGTGCCTATAATAAACATTTTGATTTAGAGGCTATCCTTAGACTTCTGATATATGCGTTTTGTCACGGAACCTTCTAAATAAGTTATTACGTTCTAGGGAGCATATTCTTATTAAAACATGATTTGTGATTTTTACTTTTGAAACGTATATGAAATTGAGCTTGCATTTGATTCTGGGACTAATATATCATAAGATGATACGATTTGTCATTTTGACTTTTGAGACGTATTTGAAATTTATTTTGCATTTGATTCTGGGACTTGTATACCATCTGAACGTGTTAGGCGAATTTGTGCCATGTCAGGTTATAGGAATTACACAAATAGATCAGCATTAACACTACTCATTTAATTATTTGTGTCAAGATCCTCAACACGAACTCTAACCCATTTATTAATCGTGTTAAATGTGTCGGCCCGCTTAACCCGTTTAGTACATAAATTAAAATTTTTAAATAAAAAAATAAACATCGTTCACTTATTTATTGAATAATAATGTAATTTATTCATTACAACAACGATTTATATTTAACAAAATGTTAGAGGACATGCTTAGAAAAGTAACTAAGAAAGGTAAAACTCAATATTTAAGGTAAATTATAACGTTATATCATATTTATTTTCAAATTATTTTAAATAAATGTGCCTAATCGTGTTGAACGTGTCAACCCGTTGATTATATGTGTTTGACCCATTTAAATTTCGCGTTGAACGTGTCGTCCTGTTTATGACACGTTAACCGTTTATACTCAACACCAATCCTCTTATTTTATGTCGTGTTACTGTCAGATTAAAAATTGCCACCTCTATCTGAACAATAGATATTTTACCTGTGATTTTCTAATATTGATAGTAGTTGCATTCATCTTGGCATTTTCGAATTTGTAGGTAACCAAGCTTGTTGAACTATACAAGGAGAGCTCAGAGGAATGGTCCAAAAAGGCAGGAGAGCTTGAGGGTGTGATCAAGGCTTTGGAGGTGGGATTTTCTACGATTGGTGCCTCAAATATATGATTTTCTCTATTGTTGTAGTTGCTTTAAGAAGTTTGTGGAAGTTATTGGATTTATGTTTTTTTTTTTTGGCAACCAGACACACATGAGTCAAGTTGATAGTGATTATAAAGAAAGGTTTGACAATGAAGTGTCTGCAAGGAAAGAGTATGAGAAGGTATGATCTTTATTATGAGCTTTCAAGATAAAATGTTTTATTATTCTTTCTTCTGGCATTTTGGTTATTGGCGTTGGGACTAAGAGTATGTCTGGGATCGCATAAAAGATGTGATTAAGGATTCTGATTATTGAATCTACTTATAATTAGTTTTAAAAAAATAGTTTGTGTTTGTTAAAAAAAAAGCACTTAAACTAGTAAAAAAATTAAGTGTTTGGTATAAAAGAATTGTTTACCACTTATTTCATGTGTAAATTACTAAAAAAAAAGGTTTGGAAAAGTAAAGAAAGTTATTGTGTGGAATTATTAAAATAAATAAGGACATAATAGTAATATATTTGGTCAAATTATTTTCATAGAAAGTGGTTTTTAGCAATTTTAAAATTAGGTTACCTCCTTAAAATTGATTATAATATTATAACGATCCCAACCACTCTCTAAGAGTTTTTATATCTAAAGTTCCATCTAAAATGTAAAATTTTTAAATGAGTTTCTAATGTTGATCATCTTTTTGAAAGTCTTAAATGCCATAACTTATGACCATCTAGACTTCAGTTTATGAAGCTCATATTTACTGTTAGACTATATGGCGGTTTCTAGAAACTCTAGATATAATTTTTTATCAAGTGGATTGGATTAAAATGCCAAAAAGGGTGCGAACCCTAGTACTCACGAAGTATACACTTAGACCAGCTATGCCAACAGATAAGCAAACCTCAACCTATACAGATAGCCTTCCAAAAAGTTACCTACACTAGCCCCCAAACACGATATCACCCGAAATATCTGCAAAATGAACAATAGAACCTATAAACTCTTGCAACTAAAATAAAAGAAGGCTAAGAAAAATAAATTGAATTTGATGAAAAGATCTCCTTCTACCTTCAAGCTTTAAAGTAGTCGACTGTTCCTTTCCTATTAAATTGTCCACCAAATACTATGCAACACCAAATCCAATCTACTTCTCCAATCCTTCCTCTCTTGAACAACCCCCCACAAGCCTGCATCAACCCGTTGACAATACCATACAAAGAAAACAACACTGATCATAAATTTCTTACTGTCAAACAATGAAGAAGATGATCAGCTGTTTCCTCTGCACAACACATAACACACCTGTTCAGAAGGCATTGCATTCTCATCTGAAGATTAATCTGCTTAAGTGTCATCCCTAGCTCTGCCGTCCAAGATACTGAATCATCTTTCAGAAGACCCACATCTTCCAAATACTCCTCCAAGCAAATGAGCTTCCCTCTATTCTACGACAATATGAAAGCATAGAGAATCTACCATGGCTATGGTCCAACCTACCTTATCCTCATCTAACACCAACCCTCTCGTACAAAAACTCTCACATTTTGGTCACCACCTTTAATTCCCAATCATGAAAATAACGTCTAGACAAGGCTTCCATGAGCTCATCCCTGATGTAGGATAGAAATTGATGAACATATAATTAATTGGAAGTGGTAAATCAATAAGGCAAATTAAAAGAACTAGGGTGATCCAATCACAGGAGAACCACTATCCCTAGAGTTTTCCAATCGCAGTAAGGAGAAAAAATATTGATCGCAACCAATAATTAGGACAATTTCAATATCAAAGTGTAAATAGTCTGACATGACTTACATGCATATTTATAAGAAAAAAAACTCTAATGACCCTAAATCTAGTAACAATTGAGTCTTTAAATAAATAACCCTATACTGAAATAAACTAATAAATAAGAAGTCCAACAAACTAAATAAATAAATAACTAATAAATAAATAGCTCCTAAAATAAAGCCTTTGGCGAAGTGAAAGCCTCATATCTCTCCAAAAGGTTTGGATTAAGTCAACGGAACTCCTCAATACTAATCCATGTACAATCATCACACTAATCCAAGTACAATCATCTGGAGGCCTGTTGCGCCCCTTCACCAAAAACTGACCGTAACTACTTGATTGGTCGCCACAACCCGCTCACCAAAAAAATCATAAGTTATTACGTTGTGTAGGAATAATAGGAGGTGCATGTGGAGCAGTTAAAGGAGGAACATGTATATGCTCATTAAGGTTAATAAGTGTAGATGAAGTAGTAGGAAAAGAAGTGGAAGAGGGGGCAGAGTCATCAGAAGGCTCATGGTAAGGAGTAAGGTTTTTCACATTGAATACAAGACCAATACCCATTTCACTCGGAAGATCCAATTCGTATGCATTAGCGCTAACCTTCTTTCGAACTCGAAATAGACTCATCCTCTTAACATGCACTTTCTTCCATGTGCTAGGAGGTAATCTCTTAGCACGGTGCGCAACATCACTCGATTATTCTCATTAAACTCTTAATACCTGCAGTAGACTTATAATTTTCATTGCTTAAATTAATTTTCTTTCTTATCTCAACATAGAAATCATGAATGTGATGTGTAAAAGATTTTGCAGACTCGCTAGTCCTATATGCAGTGGGAAGAAGAGCTAGATCAACAGGTTTCCTAAGTTGATAACCAGTATAAGCCTGAAAAGGACTCACTCTAGTCGAACTATTAACTGAGCTATTATATGCATACTCATCCATAGGAAAAATCTTGTCCCAGGTAGATACATAATCACCCACAAGACAATGTATCAAATCACCTAGACTCGTATTAACAAACTCAGTTTGACCATCGGTCCATGGATGATTAGCAGCGGAAAAATTAAGATTTGTGTTTTTTCCTAGAGTTTTTTAAAAATAACTCAACAATGACAATAGTCTTATCTTGACCAAAGTGTAGTTAATCTTCCCGCGTGTAACTCCCACAGTATATATGTCACTAAAGTCTCGACAAGTAGGGTATTCTTGGATAATGTGTTCAAATTTCACAACTTTTACTCCATAGAGTTGACAAGGATGGACACCCTACTCAACGCATCGACAACCACATTCTCTGTCCCTTTGCAATGCTTAAGGACAAAAAAAGTACTCCTGGATTAACTCTACCCACCTAGTGTGTCGATGACTCAACTTCTTCTGGGAGCTAAGGTACTAAAGTGCCTGATGATCGGAGTAAAGAACAAACTTCCTATGTAACAAATAATGTTGTCAATACTTTAGTGCCTGGACTATAGCATAAAACTCCCTATCATAGGTACAGTACTTTTGTCGGGCCTCATTCAATTTCTCTCTAAAGAACGGTATTGGATGACTTTCCTGACTAAGCACTCCCCTTATCCCTACGCCTGAAGCGTTGCATGCTACCTCAAACACTTTACTAAAGTGTGGTAGCACTAGAATAGGTGTATGTGTCAGCCTATTCTTGATTTCCGCAAAGGCTTTGGTAGCCGATTTAGATCAAACAAACTCTCTTTTTCAAACTATTAATGATGGGAGCCATAATGGTACTAAATCTTCTGATGAACCTCTTATAAAACGTAGCTAGCTCATGGATGCTTCGAGCTTTATGAATATTAGAAGTTCAGGCCACTCGTAATAACATTTACTTTCTCAGGGTTAAAAAAAACCCCTTCTTTGGAGATCACAAACCCGAGGAAAATGACAGACTCCAGAATAAAAGAACACTTTTTCAAATTAACATGAAGTTCCTCACGTGGAGGAACTACTAGAATCTCTTGCAAGTGAAGTAAGTGCTCCTCTTGGGTTTTGCTATAAATGATGATGTCATCAAACAAGACCATTACAAACTTGCCTATGAAAGGACGTAGCACTTGATTCAGAAATTTCATAAATGTGCTGGGTGCATTGGTTAAGTCAAAAGGTAAGACTAACCACTTATAAAGTCTGTCCCCTGTGTTAAAGGCAGTCTTCCACTCATCTCCCTCTCAGACGCGGATTTGGTGGTATCCCCTTTGCAGGGCTATTTTGGTGAAAATGCGAGCCCCAGTTATCATATCTAGCATGTCATCAAGCTTAGGTATGGGAAACCATTTGGACTATCGCGAGGGGTGAATAATCTTTGGAGCGACGAGGGCTAAGACTAACAAAGTCCTTCCTCAACAACTCACCTACCTGTCCAATCACAGTCTGCTCTGTGGGATGCATCCTATAATGTGGCTGGTTAGGTAAAGAAGACCCTGAAAAAAGGTCAATGGCATGCTGGATGTCCTTAAGAGGTGGTAACCCGTCGGACAACTCACCAGACATGGGCAAACTCATGTAGAATCTACCTAACATCACTAGGAATTTCTCTACTAATCTCCTCAGGTACATCTCTCACCTCTCTAGCTACCATCGCATACTCAACCTTTTCCTCCAATACATTCCGCTCGAACTCCTTTCTATTTAGAATATGGAGTGATTTGGTTTGTTGGGTAGGTAAACTAGTCTCATTTGGTTAATTCTTGGACGACACTCAAGGTCTCACACATGCTAATCATATTTTCTACCCCTTGTGTGTAAAAACATGTGTTTGTCCTCCCATAATGAGTTACAACACGGTTATATAGCCAAGTGTGCCCTAGTAGAATATGTGCAACATTCATAGGAAGGACATCACACCAAATACTCTCCTCATAGCTCTGAAGGTGGATCAACACTAGACAACTCGTTGACACAGGAATGGATGTCTTGTTAACCCAGGTGACACTAAATTGTTAACCCAGGTGACACTAAAAGGCTGGAGATGTTGTTTTGGCTTTAGCTTCATCCGTGTTAAGTTGGACTCATCAACTACCCCATCGATGATCAACTTAGAAGAGACACCACCTACTTTGTTCTAGGTTTGAAATATAGTGGTTCTCCTACAATCATCCTCTCTTATGGCTCGTGAAAAGGCATGTCATGACACCTACTTGATTACCTATCTCCTCTAGGTGTCTCATCATCACGCGAGTTATACTCACCCTCGACTTCAGCCCCGACAATATCCCCTCCTTTTTTGAAGTTTCCTCTATTATTGTTACCTGCTAGCGATTGCGATTGGGGCACTCAAAAGACTTGTGCCCTAACCTCTGCCACTTAAAGTACCTCTCTTGGGTAGTAGACTGAGAGTTGGGTGCAACTACACACTTCCCTTTGTCAAAAGATGACCCAACTATGGTGTTACTAGCCAAAAGTGAGGAAAGGTCTACTCTGCTAGAAATTTCGAGTAAGAAGGGACTCTCCTAGTAATACTCTGTAATTTATACTCATTATCTGGAGTTGACTGGAAAGAGTCATCTAGGGTAGTGATGCCACTGGTCATGATATGTGATGGAAGTTCAGGTCGTAAACCATTCTTGAACTTCATAATGATTAATCTGTCACACTCCCTGATCCTACATCTTTGAGTTAACTCCCTAAATCTGTAGATATAATCAACAACATCCATATTATTATCCTAATGAAAGTTTTCGTACTGTTTCATTAACATATTGGTATGTTATACCGGTAAATAATGTTGCCTTAGGCGTGTTTTCAGCTCCCCCAATGCCGAAAGGTGGGCTGCCTTAGATACTCCAAGTCTTTTTTAACCCCTGACTAGAATAACCTGGCCAATTTTACCAATTCATTTTGGCCAATCGCACTTTCGTATCCTCAGACATCTAATACTAGTCAAAATACTTCTCCATACTACAGTTTGGGTACGTGTAGTCATGATGCAAATGCAAGTGCAAAGTCGAGACAATATATAAATTTAATTAAAGCAAATTAAAATCACAAGCCTAAGCCTATACAATCTCAAAAGCTAATAATAATAATAATAATAATATGCAACTAAATGGAATAATATGCAATTTAAAAGAATAAATCCAAAACAAGCTTTCAAAATTTTAGTAATAATGATGGAAGGGAATTCTAAGTGAGCAAGTATTTAAAATCCTAATATTCAAAAATAAAAGTTTTACTTCTTTTTTTATTGTTTTTTTGACCTAACACGATCAGAAAGTATGAGACGGGGGTGAAAAGTGCTAAGGTTAAAAGTTTAGGGTACTTTATGCAAGATATATGGGTGAAAAATTTAACTAATAAACTGTGAGACAATATTTAAATGGAAAGCGGAAGTTTGGGGTACTAAAAGGTAATTTGCAAGGCTTTAAAATTTAAAGGGCTAAATACACTTCTGTTCCTCAAAGTATGAACCCTTTTACACTTATGACCATAATTTTTAAAACTTTACTTTAGCACACTCCAAGTACACTTGAGTAAATAAAAGTGACCCTAAATCCATTTTCGGCGAAAAAAATTGCCCAAGTGCTAACGTGTCAACGTGAAAGCCGCATTTTTTATACTTTTCAATGTATTTTAGCGTATTTTACCATTAATTTTTTTTAATACATGTATATACTTAATAAATTCGTATACTTATATTAAATTCGTATAATTTGATTATATAATATTATAAATACAATTTAAAATTATAAAATATTATAAATAAAATTATAATAGCAAATTAAAAACATTAAAAAAAATTAAAGATATTTTAATACAAATTAAGAGTTGATTAACAAAAAAACTAAAAAAAAAATAGCCACACAAATTATACTCAAATTGATAAAGCATTTGGACTCTAAATTATACCCAAATTGATAAAACCTAAAAAATTATAAAAACAAATTAAAAACATTAGAAAACAAATTAAAGATATTTGAATACAAATTAAGAGTAGATTAACAAAAACACAAAAAACAAATTAGCAACATAAATTATACCCAAATTGATAAAACCTAGAACTTTTTAAACAAACACAAACAAAACACATTTCTCTTTGAACGGAGCCCTGAGGTGCCAAGCCATGCGGCGGCGCTATTCCGCTTTGTATGCTCGATGAGTTCTCCATTTTAGTAAAACTCGTTGACCGAAAAGTGATGCATATGAAGATCATCTCTCCCTCAAATCTCACTGTGGACTTCGGGAAGACCCTCAAACCCCACGAGTTCATATCCATGCTCCGCCGCGAAGTACTGGATTCCTACCTCCAGTCACGTGTCGAGACCAAAGGTGCCACCGTCCTCAAAGCCCTGGTCACGAATCTCGAGGTCCCAACCTCCGCTGGAGCACCTTATGTTGTGAATTACACTACAAACGATTCCCAACAGTCCCTAGACGTCGATGTGGTGATCGGCACCAACGGAGCTAATAGCCGAGTCGCCAAGTTGATCCACGTCGAAAATTATGCTTGTGCCATTGCTTTCCAGGAGCGAATCAAATTGCCCGACCATAAAATTGTCGCCAACTCGAACGATTTGGTCCAGTTTATCTCGGACGGTGAAGTCTCTCAGAGCTAAGAGTGGATCCATACGAGAGAAGTTAGGTCAGTGACAATGCAGTGGAGTGGTGTTGTATATTTTTTTCACTAATTACTTGGATTTCATTGGAGATTTGGATTTGAAGAAATTATTTATTCGAAATTGGGACCTGGGGAGCTTTCAAAGAGAAATGTGTTTTGTTTGTGTTTGTTTAAAATTTTTTAGGCTTTATCAATTTGGGTATAATTTATGTTGCTAATTTGTTTTTTGTGTTTTTGTTAATCTACCCTTAATTTGTATTCAAATATCTTTAATTTGTTTCTTAATGTTTTTAATTTGTTTTTATAATTTTTTAGGTTTTATCAATTTCAGTATAATTTAGAGAGTCCAAATGTTTTATCAATTTGGGTATAATTTTTGATGCTATTTTTTTTAGTTTTTTGTTAATCTACTCTTAATTTGTATTGAAATATCTTTAATTTGTTTCTAATGTTTTTAATTTGTTTTTATAATTTTATTTATAATTTTTATAATTATAAATTGTATTTATAATTTTATAATTTTAAATTGTATTTATAATTTTTATAATTTTAAATTGTATTTATAATTTTTTATAATTTTAAATTGTTTTTATAATTTTAAATTGTATTTCTAATTTTATAATCAAATATACGGATTTAATATAAGTATACGAATTTAACAAGTATATACATGTATTAATTTATTTTTTATTATACGCTGAAATACGTTGAAAATTATAAAAATACGACTTTGACGTGGACACATCAGCACTCGGGCGATTTTATTCGTCAGAAATGGATATATGGTCACTTGTTTACTTAAGTGTACTTGGAGTATGCTAATGTAAAGTTTTAAACATTAGGGTCATAAGTGTAAAAGGAGTTAAACTTCGAGGGACAGAAGTGTATTTAGCCCGAATTTAAATTAGGAAAGTTAGGGTTACCTCCCTATTTCCAAAACAACGCAACAATTTTTTTTGATGTCGCGATGAACAGTAACTGATGCAGGACTGATTTAGGATGAAGAATTAATGAAAAATAAACTAGGATTTAAACTTCGCGTTTACATCACTAGGATCTCTCAAGTGTATTAACACCAAGATGAATAAAATACCTCTACGGTTGGATACCTTTATGGTATGAATAAAATAATCAACTTCAATATCAATATTATGTAGTCTAAAAGACTTGTGAGGATTACATTATTATTTAAAGAGACTCAAAGCCCTAATATTACTTTGGGAATAATAAAAGTACTAAACGACTAAAATACCCTTATTTATAATTCCTAATCACTTATTAATGTCCTAAATCCCCACTAAAAAATAAAATACATAAATAACATCAACTACTTTTATATTAAACATAATAAAAACTCCGAATAATAAATATAAAAAATCTCTTCTTTGTTCTTGACTTGGAGTCCTCATTAGTAACTCCGACGATGAATATTATCCGATGAATAGTGATTCTGATGAACAATTTTTTTAATTTTTTTCTCGAAAACTCTAAATCTCCCAAAAATTAAGAAATTGATGGAGAAACCAAGTTTTGATGCCAATATGATGTAGGATGGAAAGTGATGAACATATAATTACTTAGAAGTGGTAAATCAATAAGGAAAATTAAAAGAATTAGGGTGATCCAACCACAGGAGAACTACTACCCCTAGGGCTTCCCAACCGCAATAAGGAGGAAAAATATTGATTGCAAACAATAATTAGGTTAATTTCAAATATCATAGTGTAAAGAGTCTGACATGACTTACAAACATATTTAATAAAAAATAAACTTTAATAACCCTAAGTCCAGTAACATTTTAGCCTCTAAATAAATACCCTAATACCAACAAACTAACTAAATAGCAACTGATAAATAAATAATTAAATAGCGAATCATTGACGATGACGTCTCATGTATTGATCCCTACCGATCCCCAACCCCCCAACAAAAACAAACAAGAAAAACGAACAGTTGTTGGCCACACTAGTCTCGAATCCACAACAATTCTCAATTGGTTATGAAACATTCCCCAAGAGTGATCTCTAGATGTTTTGGAAACAATGATATGTGGGAACCTACAGTATTTGAAAGTTTTATTCAGGTCTACTTGTCAGGGAAAAGTAGCACTTGAAAAAGCAGTCTGTATGATCTTCTCGTCTTAACTACTTAATAGTACTTTCTGTAAGAGGAATTGTTGGGATATTATTTTTCATCTTTATTGTTTATGATGGACTTCATGGAGAGAGAAAAAGTCGGTGCTTTGAGGATAACAAGAGATCGATTCTGCATTTTCTGTTTCCTTTTTGCAGCCTTAGTTCTTCTTTTGACAAAATGATGTCTGCTGTCTATATTTTTTTTTCTTTCGTCGATTTATTTGGGAGAGTATGTGTTGGGAGCATTGTGTGGCTACTTTTAGGGTTCTCCTTGGGGTTGCACATTCTTTTGTTGTACAAGGTTTAGTTTGATGGCTGACTTTAGGAGATTATTTTTTTGGTCTCCTTTGTTCTATGTATACACGGTATGCACACTGGTGATGCCCCTGTTTGGTGTCGTTTTAATGACATTAGTCTGTCACCCTAGTCCCCACATCTATCTATCCCCCAATTAGTAAAAAGAAGAGAAATGAATAAATTAATGGAAACCAGCAAAAAGGAAAAGATAACGATCAGAAAAATTATTTATACAAAGATGGTCTTTGTTGCTCCATTAATGTACTGTTGTTTTTGTGTGGCTACAGGAAGCTGCATGTTTGAAAGAGAAACTTGACAAGTGTGAAGCGGAGTTGGAAAGTGCTAGAAACTCAAATGAGATGAATCTTCTAACCCTGAGCAGTCCTACGAAAACGTAAGTCAGGTTGCATGTGTTTGAATTGCATAAATGACTCATCTCTTTGCAGTTTTGCATCTGTTAATGAAGGCCAACCTGCCAATAACTTTATGCTCATAATATGATTGTGGCACCATTGTTGTGTTTGATAATTTTTGGCGACGTGCGTGAAATAATTAATGAATTGGAGACATTAAATGGAGTTGATGGATAAGTGTTCTCTTTCCTGCTGTTTATGCTCACTGGTTAGTATATTTTTGTGGTGAGATTCATACAACAAATTAATCTCTTGGTGACATTTAGTGAATTAGAGGAGAAAAGTTTTTCTGTTATGCTTCCTGGTCGCAACTACAGGAATTTCTGTTATATTTTGTGGTAATCAGCTCAAATTCTAACAACTCTGATAGCTGAGATATGATATTTTGACATTATTGCCTGGCATTGAGCAGGAATGATTGATAAAAGCCTGTAAATTATATGGAAAGGCAAGTGATAGGCATTATTTACAAGAGAAATGTTTTAATGTGATGGAAAAATTGGTTATCTGTTTCTGTTGCCTGTAACTAACAGTATTGTGAAGTTATGCTAAAGAAACAAAAGATCTTACAGATTGGTATAATGCTTTTTTATCCTGTTTGAGGGGAGAAGGAATAGGGATTATTGAAGAGACTTTGAAGTCCTCATTTGAAGGGGTGTCACTTCATTTTGTTAGATTCATTGTTATTTAAGGCAAACTGAGGCGCAAAGTGGGCCTAGGCGTGAGGCACAAAGCTAGGTTCACGCCTCATCGAAGTGAGGCGAGGCACACATATTTTAAACAAATTAAATATATACACACACTCATTTAATCATTTATGTATCAAATTTATCAACGATTAAGTAGGTTTACAAACTTCTAACCATGTTAAAAAATTTCTATAGGAGTCGAGTCGGTTGAACTTTGGCATGTTCAAGCTCGAGCTTGATTATAAACTAAACGAGTCGAGCCTAAATGAGTTCAAGCCGGGTTTCAAAAAGCTTGTTCGAACTTGGCTCGTTTAATAAACAAGCTTTTAACAAGCTGCCGTGAGCTTTAAACGAGCCCTTGATTACATAAAAAAACTTCCCTAAAAAAGTAGAAGTAGAAGGATATTTCAATTTCCAATCAGTGTGGGACTCTACTTCCTTACTATAGAAGCATCCAAACTTAAAAAAAACTAAGCAAAGCATGATTTAGTCCTACAATAATGCTATACTGCCATGCCTTGATTTAAGATATTAGCCTTGAACTCTCCTCTATTTATAAAACAAAGTTAGGACGAGAAATATTTTAGACGATGTGGGGGCTTTGAATAGAGAAACAAAGCAGCAAGAAGGAGAACCAAGAAGTATTTTAGACGATGTTGTGGGACTTCGAATAGAGAAACAAAGCAGCAAGGAGGAGAACCAGGTAGCTAGAGCACAAAATCTTCAAGTCCCACATCACCTACTTTTGAAAAAACTCCTCTGTGCCCTATATATTAGGCTGAGCTTTTAAGTTTTACATAACACACTTTCTAAGTCGCACATTGTTTAGTGTGTAAAAATTGAAATCGAGCTTATAATAGGACTATCCAACACTATAGCTAATCGAGCTTGCTCAAGCTGGGTTATGAAAGCTTTATGAGGCTCGTCTCGTTAAATATATGAGTAGAGAATGTTGTTCGAATTCGACTCGTTTAACTTGCGAACTCGAGTCGAGCTTTTAACCTGCCACGCTTGAGTTGTTCGTGAACAATCCGGTTCGCTTAGCTGATATAATCATAATTACATTATGCATAAGTGCATAGTTAAATACTTACAATCTTATATATATATATATATATATATATATATATATATATATATATGTAAGTAGCAGGCACTAAACATCAATATAAATGCATATTCAAATATTAAAAAAAATACTTGTAAGTTATATACACATTTAATTATTTAATTAGTAAACACCAAAATAGTAGTGTAGTAAAGTATCCAAAATCTCTAAAAAAGAATTGGGCAGCATAAGCCCTTAGTATTTTGCAAAATAACCCTTTTTTTTGGGGAAAGAGGAGAATTAAAAAAAAGGAGAAGAGATAAAAACTGGAGGAGGCTACAATTGATGGTCTAGATTGCTTAGGATTTTTTTTACACAACTTCGATGAGACTTGTGCCTTGCGCTCCTCGAGTGATCCTCATTGAAGGATCCTCGCCTTGCCGCACGCAACGTGGGATGGGCCTCGCGCTAGGTGCGCCTCTAACAACATTGTTTTGTTCTTGTTTTGGATTATTTTGTTTTTGTTGCATTACTCTTTTCTAAATGAATTACTTTCCAACCTCTACACATTTTTTATATGGATTGATAGTTTTGATTTGTCATGCAGTAAGATGGTGGTATACACTGCCATAGTGGCCTTAACTAGATTTGCATTCTGAGTATGGTCCAAAGTTGTGTTAGTGGCTTATGTAGTTATGTTTCAGAAGGTCATTTTTGTGACTCAATATTGGTCCCAGTATTTGTTTCATACGCACCGTTAGCTAGTTAGAAGCTTCAAAAAAAATAAAAAATTATGAAAAGATTCTAAATAATAAGATCGACAACATGAACCAATTAAATTCACAAAAAACACCATCTAGTGCACATAACATTGTTCAAATGATATACTCCTTCCATCCCATTATATCTGACGTTCTATTCAAAATATTTGATTCTACAAAACCAAGAATATTTTGCCTATTTGTTTCCTTTTACCCTTCCTTGTCCACCACCATTAATGGCTATTTTTATTTTTTTCAAAAAAGTTCAAATTCTATTCTTTAATTAGAGAGAAAATTAGGAGAAAGTGTGAAATCAAGTTTGGTGTTAATAGAGAATTAAATGAGATCAAAGTATTAATTAAGGGTAAAATAGTAAAACTATATCTATTCTTAATCTATGTGAAAATCTCTAGAACTTCAGATATAATGGGATGGAGGGAGTAATAGACATCTTGCGGATATGTTTAATCAATTTTACGCTTGAATAAAGTTGATATTGATGTTGTCTTAGTTCAAATGATTGGGCAATAATTTAAGTACAATTTAACTTAACTAAGTATATTTTTTGTGCAATTTTTTTTAAGTTGTACTTAACTAGTTACAATAGAGGTACAATTTAGCTTAACTAATTATATATTTATATATTAAGTACAGTTTTATATTTTTTTTGAGGTTATACTAACTAGGTGCTATATAGGTACATCTTAAGTACAATTTAACTTAACTAAGTATATTGAAATATAATATTTTTTTCATTTTTAAAGTTATACTTAACTCTGGGTAATACATATGTATAATTTAAGTATAATTTGTAGAGAAATGTTCTTTTTCTTTTGTCGTCTCCCTTTATAGATTTCAACATAGATCTTTCGAATATTTTTTGTGTGGTGATTCTCTCTTTTATGTTGTGATTTCTCATTTATTTGGTCCGAAACCGTTGCATTACGCCAAGTTGCTGAAATTTTCCCAAAATTACCTTTTACATTAATAATTTTTAATTTTGCGATTAGTGTCAAGGTTGTGGTTCGGCACCGATCAATTCCTAACTGATATGCTGATATTACGGCGTAATGGACGATACTTTGAACCATATTTCTGATATAGCTAAAGAGTTCTTTTGCTTTTGGTTTATGGAAAAGATGATGTTTACATTTATAAATTATAACTAGGTAGCTGATTCAGTCTCTAATTTTCAAGTTTTGAATTGTGCATTCTACGTTTAACCCCTGCTGTCCTGGGCTCCCTTTTTCACTGGTTGATGGTTTTTATTCATGAATAGCAGTCTTGTGACCACACTGGTAGAATGAAAAATCTGAAATTTCAAATAATCTTTTACTATGTTGCCTTGTTGAATGGTATTGCATTGAGTGTTTTTTTCTCAATTACTTAAATTACAGATGGGTAAACTCAGTTGAAAACAGTGGCATGGTCGAGGATAATCACATGCTGGTTCCGTCTATTCCACTAGGTGTTTCGGGAACAGCATTAGCAGCTTCACTTCTTCGAGACGGATGGAGTGTGAGTTAGTTCTTCTTTGTTTTTTTCCCTTTTAATGTAAATGGGGAAGGCCTATATTCGCAGCCTCTTGGCTTCAGCTCCGACCTCAATTATGTGGAAGTAGTTCCTCCATAGATGAGAAGGTTGTAAATGGTGTTCAATTAATATTATGTGATCACTATTGATCGGTTGGACTTCTTATTATCTCCCTTTTTGGTTGAATATTTTTTTTGATATTGTACATTTTATTGTTTGAAGCTAGCTAAAATGTACGCCAAATATCAAGAAGCTGTCGACGCTCTACGACATGAGGAATTGGGGAGAAAGCAGTCCGAAGCGATACTGGAGAGGGTACTGTGCCACATGTTTTGATTGTTAATATTTTTTCAATAATCATCAGATTATGTGAAGAATCTATCTTTCCATTGCTTGTGCAATTCTTTTATCATACTTGACTTGTGTATTGCATTTATTTTTTCTCCAAGTTATATTTTTTATCTTGGGAATTATTCTCTTTAAGAATAGATGCGACTGTTATGTGACTGTTACTACGGAGTGGATTGAGCCTTTTTTTTGTGATGTGGAGTTGTGCTGGGACCGTAGTGAGTCCCAAGGAAGCAAGGATATGGGTGCACGACACGGGAATACGTGGGTTCATCAAATTTTAAAAAATGGAGATTTGGATGCTTTCTATTTTTGTCTTCTGTTTGAATAATATTTGCTTTGAACGTTCTTGTCAATTAGATATTTTTATATATTCTTCTATCTCGGGCAGTTGGGGATACTTTGTTAGAGGTCACTATATAATGGGATTTACTGTATTCTTTTTTTCAATGCCAAAGGACACTGGAGGAATTATTCAGATTATCTTTTTTAAAGACTATGCTTTGGTGAAGAGATCCCTCTCTTTCCTATTGGACAAAAGAAAAAAAAAGGAAGATGGCCTCTCTCTTGGTGGTCGTAAGTAGTTGATCGTATGGGACATTAGTGCTGGCACTTTGTTGTGTTTGATCAATGTTTTCCTCTATCTTTCCTTTTATCTTTTTTGTTTGGTTCCTTGTGAATAATAGCTTGCTTGATTTTTTTTGTTACTTATTATTATTTGGAGTTTATGTACGAATGTTGTTCTTTTTCAAGTGTTTCTTATTCTTTTTCCTTTTCTTGTTATTTTTTCTAGGTCCTATACGAGATTGAGGAGAAAGCTGGGGTCATCTTGGATGAGCGTGGTATATGCTAATATCAAATTGATATTTTAACTCTTTTGTTTTCTTTCTTATTTAAATATTTATTATTTCAATTATATAGCATGCTCCACTAAATCAGTATCTTCTGGTGGGAAAGGTAGCATTAGTTTGAATATTTTAAGTTTGGATCAACAATAGTATCAGATTATAACGCATATTTCGTTGTTTTGCTTAAATTTTCCAGAGTCTATTGTGCTTATATATAAATTTGTGATAGTACTGGGTACATGTGTTTGTGCTCCCTTAACACAGTTTATTTATAATTTGATTAGTATAAAGAAGAATTATTATATGTTTCCTGGTTTCATTACATTACTTATTGACTAAAAGACAATTTGCACCCCAAATTTTATATCACTGTTGATTTTTGCACCCCAAACTGAAAAATGTGTCTAAGTACACCCCAAACTTTAGTTATACTTAACAAAATGCACCGTTTCATCCCTTAACCGGTCAAAAGTGACTGGCTAAGGCACACGTGTGGATCAAAAGGGGTGTTTAAGTCTTTTTCATATCTTCTTTATTAGCTATGTTTCTTCACCAAACCAATTTCCCCTGTTTTCCCTGTTTCTTCATCATCTCTTTTCTTTTCTGAAAATCAAATACATCCACCAAAATGGTTACAAAGAGAGATCGCGAGCGTGAGAAAGAAGAAAGTTTCTGGTTGCCTGTGGGAATCCAACAATCCTCCTACTGAGGGAGTCACATTTACAACTACTTCAGGCTCTAGAACATTGCCCGTGGTCATGTCACCTATAGCATGTGCCACCATGAATGCCCTGAACATGGAAAATGAGACATACTCAATGTCTGCCACACTTAATAAGCACTTACCAGACAACAAAATAACAAACTGAGGGTATTGAATTGTGGTGTACTGAGGGTGCAAACCACCACTAGCTTAACTATTGAACTGCAGATAAATAAATTAATCTTATGTGAATGTACACATATACAATCAACCAAATATTACATCAAGAAAACTCAAAAGAGCACACAAATGGGATCAAACAAACAATATAAATTAAGCAAAAAATCTCATCGGCAGCTGAGCTGTTAATAATAATAATATGTTATTTATTATAAATCGCATTTCAAGAAAACGACACAGTTCTAGCCAAAACAATTCCAAATCTCGGGACAACCTATGAACATTACTTTGTCAACACTTCAGCAGAATCCCCAATATATTAAAAACAATGTCTCAAAAAGCAAATTACAGGGAACGCATATATTTAACTACCAATAAACTTATAATAATTAACAACCCAAAATCCAACCCAACTGACAACTGGGTATGTATATATTATAGAATTATAAAATTCAAAGATTTGAATCACTGAATGAATAATATTATATTAAAATAAGCTACAAAAAATGAAATCAAAAGGGTAAAAGTTTACCTGAATATAAGGTAAGGAAATATATACATACATGTGCAGTGTATGTATAAATTTAAGTAGAGAGAATTAAATCACAACATTATTGCAAATCAGTGAGATGGGGAGAAGAAGAAGGAGACGGGGGTGGAGCAGTGTTTGAACACGATCCAGAGGAGAGAGAAAAAAAAGATTGTGATGTGAAAAACGACAAAATAAAAATAAAAATAAAAGGGGTAGACGTGACTTGTGAGCAAATAGATTAGACCATGTGTTCTCTCTCTTATTGCTCATCTTGCTACTGTGAATTTCGGTTACTTTTTTCCGGGGAAAATGAAAACACACGAATATATATATATATATATATATATATATCTATGTATATAAGAACTATATTCTATATCAAGCGATTTTGGAGGCTTTTGTTGGTATGAACCGGAGGAGACACTGAATTGGAGTCTGGATGAGAGAGAGAGAGAGAGAGAGAGAGAGAGAGAGAGTATTGAATTGTGGTGTACTGAGGGTATAGCTCGTCAAGAACATTGATTGCATAGATGCCCGAATAGTGGTGGGGAAAATGGTTGCGCTGAAAACAAAAGGGGCAAATCGATCCAGATAGGGGCAGCGAAGTCGACTTGGGCAAAATGGTTGAGGACGACGGTGCATGTCCTGCAGCGTAGAGGCGAGTAAGGGAGCGTGAGGATATTTGGGTGTGGGCGGATCGGGGAAATTGAGGCGGCAATTGGGATCACGCACTTGTTAGCCTCCACTCTTGTACTCGGTCGGGCGTTCCAAGTCATGCGAATTTCGTCAATACCTCCAGGATCCGTCTGTGCCATCTCTGTCGCCATTTTTTTGTTTGTTTTTTGATTTTTTCTTGAAAATAGATTTGCAGATGGAGGGAGAGGCGACCCCTTGAGAGAGAGAATGTGAGAGGGGTTATTAAAATAATGGAGATTGAAATATAGTCAAAGAGGGAGAGATGGTGAGAATGTGCAGGTAATACAAGTTGTCAAAAGTACCCCTCTGTAATAGACATTACGGGCTTAGCCGGTCACTTTTGACCGGTTAAGGGAAGAAAGGGTGCATTTTATCAAGTATAATTGAAGTTTGGAGTGTACTTAGACACCTTTTTCAGTTTGGGGTGCAAAAATCAATGATATAAAGTTTGGGGTGCAAATTGTCTTTTAGTCTTAATTATTTTTGAATAAGAAAAGTTCATGTGAAATTAGGAAACCCATAGCCCAATATATGAATTCTGCCAAAGAATTGTAAAAAATTTAGAAGCATGCCTACAATTAGAATTCTCTATTGACACAGGAGAAGATCAATATATGAGATGAAAGAATCTACTTTATCTGTTTTAAGTTGTTTCTTACTGGTTTTACGTTTTGGAGTCTGATTCCGTTTTTAATTAATGCAGCGGAACATGAGAGATTGGTCGATGCTTATTCTGCTGTTAATCAAAAATTGCAGCACTCTCTTGCTGAACAAACTAATTTACAGAAATCCATCCAGGAATTGAAGGTTGGGCATATCAAGAACTGTAGTCTCTTCCTCTTTTTTTTTTCTTTTGTTTTTTCTTGTTTGGTCAGAAGTTCATGCTCATGCATGTTTCTCCAGGCTGATTTGAGGAGGCATGAACGTGACTACGATGTAGCTCAGAAGGAAATTGTTGACCTTCAGAAACAGGTTATGAGAAAACTATTAATATATATGATGATCAATTGGTAATTTGTAAAGTTATAGTTATTTCATATTTGTATAGTACTAGATTGACAAGCCGTGCCTTGCACGGGCTAATTTTAAAAATGGAATATTTTATTTTATATAGTATAGAGAAATTATTAAGTATATTTCTAAATAATTTCATGAATATTTGTAAAGCATATACATGCATGTAGATCTAGTTATAATATATATTTTATACATGCATGCACAAAAGTTTGGTTATTCCAGGGCTCTGAGAAGAACAAGAATTAAAAAGGGGAAATGACATTTATCATGAGACTATTTTGCCCGTAAAAATAATAATAACTTTACAATTTTCTTTATACACATCAATTGGAACCAATTTTTAACATGTTATTGAAGGTATGACATACTATTTTAAAAAAAATATATACCGGTCCAAATAAATGTTTCACACAAGTTCTATATGGGCTCAAAATTGCTACATACATCAGGTTTTCTAACCAAACCAAAATTACTCAATTCACTTAAACTTACTTCTAAACCATTTCTAATTTTAAGCATATATATTCCCATTTCCACAAACAATTCACAAATGCTTATAGCTAACATAGCAAAAATTCGACTTTAATTTCACAAATGAACTAAAACTTATGTTGTAATTTTCATGAAAATTCTTGCATATTTTATTGATGTTAGCCAAAATCATAGAAAATAAGCTTCAAAATTCAATTTAACTTTCATTTCATTATTAGTTTCACCCGAAAATCAAGAGCAATTGATAAATGTTTGAAGTAGTTTAGAGAGAAGGAAAATATATGGAATGTGTCGGATAACAATTAACATGAGACATGTGATGTAAAGGAACGGGACTTATGAAGATTGGGCTGGACTATTAAGATATATAAATACTAAATATTTGTCAAAAAGTCCACCCGGGCTAGAGCCCACCCTAGCCCATGGGTGGCTCCGCCCTTACCTGCACATACATGCATGCAGTAATGATAGAACTACTGACACTAAGAGTTTAACATGAATACATGACATACATTGTATAAGCAGATCACTTTAAAAATCAACATAATGGGGAGTCTTAAATAATTTACTCGCGGCCAACCAAAACAACTTGGTCAAGTTACAAAATTATTGCGAGTCGACTCAGGATAACGCCTTGTTATGTTTAGTGATTGGTAGTTCTTAAATATTTTTTAATGAATAAGATTGCTATTATTAGCAGAATTGTTCAGTCTGTTCTTATCACACATCTAAATTTTTTATCAACCTAAATGATTGAATTATTGTCTGCTTAAGGATTATTCTATAGGCCGTCGATGTAACACCCCAGTCCCACATCAAAAGATAGGAAAAAATTTGTCTGTATATGAGAAATTAAGTAACTATCAATAGTACCTTCAAGTCATGACCTTTTGGGTGAGCCTGTGGTGGGCTAAGATGACCCAAGAAGATACTATTGGGCCAGTTGTTTGAGGTCTTATTTTGATGGATTTGATTCAATTCGGACTTGGGATTTGACTCGAGATTTGTTCCGGACTCGGGATTTGACCTGGTTGTTTCAGTCGAAGTCAAATTCTTAGATCATGGAGAATTCCTTGATTCTGACTTGCGGATTCTTCTAGGGACTATTTCGTAGATTTTTTTATTATATGATTTTAAAATATTATTAACAAATACTATACTAGGAAATATAATATTTTTTTATACTAATACTATCTACGAAATTTGCGTAAGAATTAATTATTATATATTCCTAAATTCTTACATTGTATTAGTATAGAAAATTTATATTGGTTAGTATTGAAATTTTAGTGTATGTAGATAATTGTGTTTAAAAATCTACTCCCTCCATCCTATAAAAGATGACTTGAAGTACAAAATAATTGTCCCTAAAAGATGTCTAAAGTAAACAATTCAAATGCTGTTATATAAAGTCTATTTTACCCTCAAAAGTACTTAAATAGGTCCACTACTTTTAGAAAAAATATATGCTCTTTAATGTATTTACGTGTGGTCTATTGTGGGAAAAATGAGAACTTATTCTCTCTTCTACTTCTGTTTTTCTCAAATTGTGTGAAAAGTGTACATATAACTTCTTTTATGGGATGGAGGGAGTATTTTAATATGTATATATGTGCCAAATCTCCGAATTCCCATGTTTTAAAATTGCCGAACTGCCGAATCCCCATACGGTGAACCCATTCTTCTAACCCATATCCCTTCTTATAATGCAATGTATTATCAACTAATTTTCATCTGGAATAGTGTGTAGTTTGGATTGATATGAGATGGGTTGAGCCCTCATGATTATAGCATTGTATTGCGTCCGAGTTTTCTTTAATTTTTACGATGGTGTATGATCAGGTAACGGTTCTCCTAAAGGAATGTCGTGATATACAGCTTCGATGCGGATCTGCTAGCCATGATTATGATGGCGATGTCCTGACATCTCCTGCTAATCAGTTTACTGCTGAGTTCAATGCTCAAAAAATTATTTCTGAACGGCTGGTATGTTTTTTGGTCTTCTCTTCTTTTCTTTATTAGGATCAGGCGTTTTCAGTGGAAGAGTGGTGATAGATTTTTGATGTACCATTGTGGTTAAAAATTTACAGTTGACCTTTAAGGATATAAATGGATTAGTTGAGCAGAGTGCACAGCTGCGAAGCCTTGTTCGCAAACTTTCTGACCAGATTGAGAACAAAGAAGTGGAATTGAAGGTTTCACCAAGTCTTCTTCGTATAATGATTTGTCAATTGTAGACCACATCCATGGGTATATTGATCTAAAAGAATTTTCAATATTAAACTTATGGGATTATTTTGGATTGTCAGGAGAACTTTGAGATGGAGCTTAAAAAACGTTCTGATGAAGCTGCCTCTAAAGTTGATGCTGTATTAGCTAGAGCAGAAGAGCAAGGGCGCATGATAGAGTCACTTCATACCTCGGTGAGCTTACTTCAAGGGTATAAACTTAGGCATGGTGTCTTAGCTTATGGTTGGGTTGATTTTTTTCAAGGCAATCTGTAGGGGAAAATGCAATTTTTTAAAATTTAATTATTCAATTATTTCTGCTCTCTGGACAGGTGGCAATGTACAAAAGGTTATACGAGGAAGAACATAAGCTTCATTCTTCTGCTCCTCTCTCGCCAGAAGCAGTTCCAGGTTCTCTTTGTGCATCTGCCTTACAACTGTTATTCGTTATTGTTTTTAATTGAAGGTTTTAAGCTTTTATTTACCATGTTTTGATGTAAAAATTGATTTGTTGCTTGGATGAATTGGGGTGTTCACATTTTTCTACTTCCTGGATAAGCATTTGCATCATAAATTCATCATCAATGTTTTGTGTGCCCTAGTATGAGTACATGTATGTTTCGTAAGTTAAGTGAAGAAATGTAGTGAAGAAAAACATATGCATGTCTTGTTTGGGCATATTATTATAAGTGAATTCTGGTTTTATGCATATTGAAATCTTATTTGGTAGCAAGAAAGATGGAATTAGCCTTCTTGCGTAAGAATTTTTACTTGATTAGTTATTTAACTGGATAACCATTAAAAAAAATATTGTAATAGAGGCAGTCTATGTAGCACTCTCCTTTTGTAGAATCAAGTGAGCATGGCTATTTGATGGAGGCTATAAATGCCAGTTAAAAATTGACATTTGACTTGGGATACTCTGGGACACTTAATATGTAAAGCAGTCACACTTGTTTGAAGATTGAAGTATTGAACAACTTTACATGAGATTTGTTAGACTAAGGAAGATTTTATCTAAAGGGTGAGTGCGGTGGAGTGAGAGTAATGGCCATGATAATGTGTTAATATTGCATATTTAATTTCACCTTTTGGGTTTTAGTAATGGCCATGATAATGTGTTAATATTGCATATTTAATGTCACCTTTTGGGGTTTGTGCATACTCAAGGAAGTCAATTTATGTTTTACCAATTTCCAAGTGTAAGAAGCAATTTCCACCAATACCCTGAAAATATTATATAGACAATAATATACTTGTACTAAAGTGGTCCCTATCAAATATTTTTTTTCTTTCACATCACGCGCTCAATCTCTTGTTATCATTAAAGCTTTAATTCTTAATGGAACATTTTGTAAACTATATCATGTACCTCTTTGTCTTTTTGTCATATTCATGTTATGAAGTAAATTCAAAAGTGACTAATTGTAAGAGGGTATACTATCAAAAGGATATATCTATTGTATGTATTTGTATTTTTTTAAAATTATGTCACACCCTAACTTTAGGGGATTATAAGGTGAAAAAGTTATGTTGTGAACTCATTTTACATGATTTAATCCATACTGAAAGGACCTCAAAAGAAGGTCATATTTACTAAAAGCAATGGAAAAACTAATGATTTCATCACTTAGTTGGTATTTTGGAGGTATTACCCCATTAAACTATAAAAATTGAAATTAACCCATTGTACTAATTAAAAATTGAAATTAAACCATTTTGTTAGAATAAGTTAACTTGTCAAATTGGCTCAAGTATTTACCTACGTGAATTTTGGAAAAGAAAAGAAAAGGAAAGAATGGAGTCATGGACTATCCTATGTTATTTAAAACCAAGTGGTCATCCTCCCAAGCACGTGACCTCATTTGTGGGTATTTTGGTGTTCTACCCCTTCTGATCTCAACCCCGCCCCTTCTAGCTGACGATGACTTGCTTGCCTAAATGGAGAAAGAGAAGAATTTGCTTTGTGCAGTGGTGCTAGAGGTGAAGGAGGATGTGGTGGTAGTTTCTGATCTAAAAGACAGCTGAAATAGAGTCGAGTAGGGTTGGATCCAAAAGACAGCTAAACTAAATGCAAGAGACTTAACTTTCTTCATCACGTTATATAAAACACAAGTTCCTATTTTATAAGAAAACCCAGAAAGAGTAACCTCCTTTCATATCTCAATATCAAATCTTCTTCCTTATTGAATGCCTTCCTGTCTGCAACTTTTCCCTACCAATTAACCCAACAAATTAATTAGTTAAATTAATCAATCACTTTTACAAAATTAATTTTTTTATCAATATTTTATATCTAAACAACAAGCATATATGTCCGATAAAAAAGTGTAAAGAACCACGAGGTGTAGAGAGCCCAAAAAAAAGTTTTCTAAATTAATTCAGTACCTCTGCGGAATCAATAAGCCTCCAATAACCATCATGTAATTTAACAAAGATTGTTCCAAAACTAAGATCATGTTGATGCTACAATCTGCCAGTAGTGATTAATCTAGACCTAGAGGCAAGCATTTGTACACATGCATTTATTTTGCTTTCTGGCCAATGAATGATTTGACCTGCAGCCTTGACCGATGTTGAGGTTTTGCAGGGCACTCATTTTAACCGACTGAAAAATAATGAAAGGAAGAGAGAGAATAGTGAAAAACCAGAGGAAGAAGAAGAATCCAAACGGGTTTTCTTTTAATTAACCAATGACTCGATCAGTGTAAGGAGATTAAAAAAACAGAGGAAATTTGGGAGTAGAAAGGCAAATAATTAAAAGAAAAAAACAATTTGCAACTGTAAGCGAGATAAAAACCTTAAAAAAACACCCAATTTTTTTCCATGAAATTACCTTTGAATTTGATGGAGCCAAGATGTATCAAACATAATCGGAGAGAAACCCTAACTTAAAATTTGATCTTGATTTAATCTTATATGAAAAGACTCCTTATCTTTCCTCAAAATCTCACCATGAATTAAGTTGTATTTACTTTAAAATTACAAAATCCGACTATGGATTTTGTTAGAAAAGTAAAGTTATATGAATTTTTTGGTGATGGTCGTTGGTGATGATGGTAGCAGTCGGAACTCAATCGAAGGTGATGGGTCTCCATAGCGGGTAGGTGACAATGGTGAAAATAATGGGAGGAGGAGAAAACCAAAGAGAAAGGATAAGATTAAGTCTGTTTTTATTTTTGTCTAGTCAAATTCGCCACGTCATTATTTTTCCTTTTCTTTTTCGTGCCAGGTAGGAAAAATATTTGACAGAAGTTAACTTATTTTAACAGAATGGTCTAATTTCAATTTTTTAATTAGTTCAATGGGGTAATTTTAATTTTTTATAGTTTAATGGGGTAATAAATAAAAGATGCCAACTACAGTGGTGAAATCATTAGTTTTGCCTAAAAGCAATTGATTTCTATAACATGTACACACAAAAATTTATATGATAACATTACGAGACAACACCATGGAATGGGAGAAATGGAAGAGACTTTGAGGAATAATCTCAAGTCGTTGGTTCAAATCCCTATACTTGAGCCCCACTTACCTTAAACAGAAACATTACAAGTTTTAGACTTAAGGATACATCTCACCCACTCTCAAACCATGAGATTCATACTTCAAAACATGACATATGTATATAGTTTCTATTAGCTCCATTAGCTTCATTAAACATAAAGTTCCAAAAGAACCACACAACATATACAAAGTCTACAATTGATCGTTACCTTCCCTTTAGGAATAACACTTGCATATATTATATATGTGTGTAAGGGTAACAGTTAACATTAGTCGTCTCAAGTGTGTTCCAAATACACATCATTTTATTGGTATGTAATGATTTCTTAGGAGTCACTATGATATTGATCAACCAATATAATGGCAACATATGTATTTTTGGCACATTTAAGAC
The DNA here is from genome assembly GCA_020205615.1 of Panax quinquefolius. Taxonomy (NCBI): domain Eukaryota; kingdom Viridiplantae; phylum Streptophyta; class Magnoliopsida; order Apiales; family Araliaceae; genus Panax; species Panax quinquefolius. The sequence goes on along the minus strand of CM035161.1, from coordinate 38,311,868 downwards.
CTCCCCTATATATAAAGTTATAAATTCACCAACTTAGCATGGAAGACTAATTTCAGCTTCTATGCAATAGAAGTATGCATGTATATCTATTAATTAGGTATAATAAGCAATTAAGAATTCACATTACTTTTCTATGAATTCGATAACAAATATTGAAACATAACAAAGTCAAGCGTGAACGAATAAAGTGCTACCGCCATAGTTGTCATGCCATAGTTGTCATGACTTCTTGGCACTAGAGAAGGGTAAGGCGATGCCTTGGACGCCGAGCTGCTGGCCTGAGTTAAGTGATTAAGTCATTTTTTACCCATGACTAAATTTGTTATGTCATGTAATTTTATTACTTATACTTGTAATGGGTGATGAGCAAGTCATCATTCTTAATTTTTTATGTGGTGTTTATTAACTTGTTCTACTAGTTTTTAATGTCAAGTGTTTTATTTTTGAATTTTGATTGTGAAGTACTCATATAATTGTGTTTATAATTGTATTTCATAGTGTTAGTTATTATGATTTAAGTATTAATGTATATAAAATTTTATTGTTCAATATACTTTTGAAGTAAAATAATAATGTATAAATTACACATTGTTAGCGACTTATCACCATACGGATGTCATGGCGGACACCTTATTGTTTAGGCGTCCTGGCGGTCAACCACTGCCGCATCTCGCCATGGTGCCATGACAACTATGACTACCACTAAATCAACATAAATATGATACAACTCCACCAAATGCCATTTTAATTGACTAATTCTTAGCTAAGTACTATGCCACTAATCATCATCTTATCCTGGAATCTCAATACTTCCTGCCTTCGTCAGGCATAAGACATGCTGTTTCAGTGGGTCGATAAACAAGATAGGGTTTTGCACTCAAGATAAGACAGGCTGTTTCAGTGACCTGTTTGTTTGCTCTCCTTTTGCAGTTCCTTTGTTTTGTACTACCATTAATATTTTTCTTACTGTTTTAGAAAATGGAAGGAAGGGCGTCATGCTTCTACTCGAAGGCTCACAGGTAAAATTGAATTGAGTAGAGATTGAGGTAGGTTAGCTGTTTGCAGTTTTTGCTTCTAATTTTCTCATTTATATTACAATACAGGAAGCTGCTAAAAAGGCCCATGAACAAGTTTCTACACGTGTGAGATGTCTTGAAGAAGAACTCGCAAAGTCAAGGTATATGTGATGCCTCCAGCTTTTCTCTCCCTCCCTCCTTACACACACGCTCCCACCCCCCTCTCTTCTATTGATTCTTCCTTTAATGTCTTCTTGTAGTAGTAATTATTATTATTATTATTATTATTATTATTATTATTATTTCTTTTATTAAGTAGTAAGTGTCTAAGAACAAGATAATACTATTAAATGGAATCATCATGATGTTGAAGCATATGATCGCCAATTCTTTTGTAATTTAATGTACGAAGAGCTCTCGTGTCAGCGTCGTGCTTCATATAATGTATGAAGTTCATACTGGGTTTAATAGCATGTAATATTGATGTCAGAGGGTATTGAAAATCTCGCATTGTATATGCAAATATCAACTTCTTGGGAAGCATATTTGCCTTATTAGTCAGATGGATAAACCACCTTTTTTCCTGTTTTCATTTGCTCCCCTACATGATCTGTTTGTTTGTCTTCTGTAAGAGGGATATTGTGTGAGAGCTTGATTACTTCTTTGATGTGTTCCATAAGTGCTTGAGCTTTTGAGGGAAGTTATGTTTTGATGAGGTTCACAATCACCACGTGTGTCATTAGTTGGATCATTAAAGTTTGCTTTTGTCTTTATCTGTAATTGTATTATACATTTTTTTTGTTTTGTGGTTAGGAGCGAGATTGTAACATTAACACTGGAGCGCGACAAGTTGTCTTTAGAAACTAATTTTGTACAAGAAAAACTTAGTGGATCTATGAAAGAGTTTGAACATCAGGTAAACATATTCTTAAGTTTATGTTTTTCATTTTCGCTCTTTCATGTTTTTTCAAATCCTTGTCTGTTTGTAAATCATATCATGTTACTTATCTGTCTTATCGTATATGGTATATTGTATTTGTATCAGAGAGGTGAAACCAATAGTCTCATTACAAGAAATGTCGAGTTCTCACAGTTGATAATTGACTACCAACGGAAAGTGCGTGAAAGTTCGGAATCCTTGCAGGTTGCTGAGGAGCTTTCACGAAAGTTTTCCATGGAGGTGAATTTTATACTGTACATTGTTTTGTTGATTTTTCATGATCACACTCTTAATAAAATTATATTGCTTGACAGGTCTCGGTTCTAAAGCATGAAAAAGAAATGTTAATAAATTCCGAAAGGAGAGCTTGTGACGAAGTTCGTAGTTTGTCAGAGAGGGTCCATCGATTGCAGGTTTTTTTACCCCCTATCAAATTAGCGGAGAGGGTGTGATAACATGGGAGCCTAGCTTTTAGTCCAACTTATTCTTGTGCTGTTATAATGCAGGCTACTTTGGAAACTATTCAAAGTACTGAAGAAGTTCGCGAGGTACCCCATTTTTGTAGATATGGTTTTCCCTTTAAACTCTAGTACTCTATCATGTCTATCTTTTAAATATTTTATCCTTGGATCCATAGGAAGCTAGAGGCATCGAGAGGAGAAAGCAAGAGGAGTATACCAGACAAATTGAGGTGTTGTATTCAAATCAGTAGTTTGTTATAAATCATACTAATGCATTCTCTTTTCTCTGTAAAGATTTTTATAATATTTTGTGCTCCTGGTCATTATCATCTATAATACTTATTTTATAATTAATTTGGTAAGTATTGAGATCTAACATACATGCAGAAAGAATGGGCCGAGGCTAAGAAAGATCTTCAAGAAGAGCGTGATAATGCTCGAACCCTGAGACTTGAGCGAGAAGGTTCTATGAATAATTCCATGAGACAAGTTGAAGAGATGGGAAAAGAATTAGCGAATGCGTTGCATGCAGTAGCTGCAGCTGAGGCAAGGGCTGCTGTTGCTGAGGTCTCTACCTTGACATAAATTGCCCCTCACCAAGTCTTTTATCATCTTCTGTTATTACTGATGTCCATCCCTTACAAGCCCTTCTAAAGACATTCTTGTTAAATTTTTCTTTTAATTGTTGAATCCAGGCCAGATGTTCTGATTTGGAGAAGAAGATCAATTCTTCAGAAATTAAGGTACTTCGTAACTGATTTTAATTTTAAATATTGCAAGCAATGGGTAGAATTTTTTTGAAGCATTTGTTGTAGTTTGTCATGTGTCTACTACACTGTATCTGCAAATTGTTTGATCATTTTGTAGGATTTGTTGGTTTTGGATGAAACTTAGGTGCTGTTTGTTTTGACCAAAAAAAATGTTTAAATGCTGAATGCATGTCTGAATCAAGAGAGAGACATCTGGATACTGGATGAATTATGAAATAGCTGGAAGTTATTGTACTGAAAAAAATGAAATAAGAAGAAAAAGAGTTGAATCATAGTTTTAACGTGAATAACTGATGACTCGTAACTTTTGGAATTATATAAATATCAATATTGACTAAAGAGCACCTCTTAATGAATAATATCCAAAATTATAGCTTATTGATTAAGCAGTATTAAGTTTTTTTTTTTTATTTTGGCTCACAAAACAAACAGTTTGATGATTACATGTGTCTAATGTTGAACAAAAGTGCTCTTGGTTTTACTATTTTGAGAATTTAATAAAATCATTGAATAGCATTACTTTAGTTTTTTGATAAGTATAATTCTACATTTTTATAACTAATTCCTTTTTTTTCAGAACTTTGAGTTGGGCCACAATTATTTATTTATTGATAGGTAATTTTGGCCCCAAGTATGGGCATTGAAACGGGTCACAATTCTTATGCTCATAGTTGTCAAAATTGTACGATACACAATATGTTGCTTTACATATGATACAATACTGAGGAAGCTCAATACGGTATCACGTGTATTAAAAGTGGCTTCATATGCCACGTATTGTAGGCATCTTACGATACTATTTGCTATATATTTTTATGTTTGCAGTAGACTCGAGAAAGTTTTTATGTTGATCTAAAATGATTAAAACAAGACTTTAAAGCCTTTTAACATTTGAACGGACGAGGTTTTTCTGTGTTCACACATTCTATACAACTTGACCAACCTTCCAACGTTTTTTTAGAACATTTTTTAATTTTCTTCTACAGAATGTTGCACTAAGAAATATAAATACGCAACTTTAGAATCAACTGTTTTTTTCCTCTCCTATGATTGGTATTTGGGGTTCTCTCTCTATGTTTTTTAGAGTTCAAGGTGAAGGTGAATTTTCTCTCTTTTTACTCTAAATATATTATGTAAATAACATTCAATATTTAATTAATACTCTAATTTAAGTATGCTGACTACTATTTAACTATTTAAAGTTTATTTTAGGTTATAAACAATATTTATTTGACTACTTATACATTATAATCAAGTTAATATGTTTTATTGTCCAATAAAGTTTGTATGTTTTATTGTCTAATAAAGTTTGTGCTCAATGTGTTTTGATATGTATTATTACATTTTCATTCTTTTGTATATTTTACTATATTATTTACAATGTGATGCACGTTATATGTTTTGGGTGTTTTCAAATACACTATTATTCACGATTTGACAACAATGATTATGCTTAATATTATATTTGATGCTTAATATTGTTTTTAATTGCATATTGATGGGAATGGTCTGCTTCTCTTGAACCTCTTAATTTGCAAGGCTCAGATTCAGATAGTATGGGCGATGACATTTAGAAGGGGCATGTGGTTGGTCCATATTGTACAAATATGTCAAACTATATTAAATTTAAGGAGACGGTTTCTTGATCAACTCTTGTTTTGGATATACGTTTTCCCCCCCTCCTTTCAAGTTTATGCTAATTTGGAATGAGAGCTAGATTGTTTGGAGAGTGTTCCTTATCTTTTAAGTTGTTAACGGATAGGATTATTTTTATTGTTTCCGTCGGTAGTTCTTTATGGTAGCGCTTTGAGGAATACCTATGTAATGTATTGATACTGCTTTCATGTTTGTAGTGTTATTTGATTGTGTATCATATATCTAGTTTTTCTCTTCCCCACTATAATGATCCGGGTCTAAATTCGAGTACAAATCAAATTAAAGCTTTGTCCACTGTCCCAATAGTATCAACTCGAGTCATTTGACCCACCACATACCCGTCCAAAAGGAATTGACTGTTGGTACTGTTGGTAGTAGAGTTAAATCTTATACACAGTAATCCAATGTGAGACTCGGTATTATAATTTCTCCCCTTAAATATCTGGCTTCCTAATCAAGCACAATCTAATTATATATGACACAAAAACCTGTAGCCATAATGTGGTAATTCCAGCGGGCTACTTGTCCCCAGATACGACACCTTTAGCCTTTATGGGATAGTACCAGGAGCTTTCATTTCTCCACTTTTTGCAACTCAATCGAATGACTCGATCTCAGCTTTTGGAGTTGGCTCTGATAACATTGTAATGACTCGGTCCTAAATTCGACTCGAATTCTAATTAAAGCTCAATCCACTGTCCTAGGAACATCACCTTGAGTCATCTTGGCCCACTACATGTCCACCCAAAAGGTCATGCTTGTTGTTACTATTGGTAGTTTATACACATACTAATTCAATGTGGAACTGGGTTACACACTCCCCTAATAACTATTAAGAGGGAAAAGAGTAAAAGAAGCACAAAATTGATAATTTCATTTGCACTTGCTCCTTTGTTGCAGGTCTCTTCTTCAAAAGATGGTGAATTTGAAGCTTCAACTGATGAGGTTTGTATATTTACTTGGTGTTTTAGTTGCTAATTGTAATGTCACATGGATTTTATCAGAAGTCGACAATTTGGTATGCCAGAAGTTGAGAAATGGATGCAGATGTTTCAGATATTACTCAGACATAAACAGCTAGATGTTTTATTTATTTATTAAGTGAAAATCGAGATATTAAAACTTGATATTTTGTGCATCATTTAATTAGGCTTCAATTTAAATTGTAAAATTTTACTTGTATGCTCTCCTGAATTTCAATATTGAATTAATGAAGCATAGATATAATAAGGATAGTTACATAGACACACCAAAACAGCTGTTTCTTTACTCTGGGGATATGTATATTGTTGGATGTGCATTTTCATATGTAAAATTATGTATGAATAAAATAAACATTATTTTAAGTTTATCTATGGGATAGAAAGATATGAATTTTAAAAATTATACCTATAGATCCGCTGAAAGTTATTCACGTCAGTTATTCATATTCTAAATAAGTGATCCTTGATGACATTTTACCTGTCTCACTACACCAGTAACTATAAGAATATTTCATCTCTTATCATCATATTTTAAGATTTATGGGATCCAATAGGCTACCATTGAACATCATGTAGTCATTAATTAAATAAACATATAGGAATATCAAAAACCTCATTGATTTCATATAAATTCAATACTGGAAGATACCCCCACCCCCACCCCCATCTCCACCCCATAAATGAAAAAGTTCAAATTTAGAAACAAAAGTAATTGTTGTTTCGAGATTATGAGTATATTATTCTCGACTCATTTGAACTTGTTTAAATAACTATTTACTAAAAAAACCTGTTTTAATTGTATTTGTGTATACAAGTTTTCAGTTTGTCAGTTTCTTATAACAAATGCTTATCACTTGGCTGATACTTTAGGTTGTTGCCAACTTGCGTACTGCAAAAGAAGAGATCGACAAATTGAGAGAGGAAGTACAAGTTAACAAAGATCACATGCTACAGGTGTTTATCGTGCATTGCAATTCCTTTATATAAATGAGATCTGAATTTAAGTGCTTAAAGCCATTATATTTGGCAGTATAAGGGCATTGCACAGGTGAATGAATCTGCACTGAAACATATGGAAGTTGCTCATGAGAACTTCAAAGTTGAGGTACTTTGTATTTATATTTCTTTTTATGGAAAATAGTGATTTCACCTGTCTTGTTTGAGTTTTGCTCAATGAAAATGTATGTTAGGCGGCTAAAGTAAAGAAATCCCTTGAATCTGAAGTCTTATCACTTAGAGAGCGGATTAATGAACTTGAGGCCGAATGTAGTTTCAAGTGGAAAGAAGCAGCATCTGTAGCTGCAGGGCAAGAAGAGGCTCTTTCTTCTTCTTTGTCAGAAATTGTCAGGTTGAAGGAAGAAAGTTCATTAAAAATGTAAGTTTTAACATATTTTCACTTTTTCGGCTTTAGTTTATTCTTTTTTTTGTCACATTTTTATGCCACATATAGGTCTCAGATTGCAATATTGGAAACACAATTATCGGCTGTGAAAGATAATTTGGAGAAGGAGCAGCAAAAATGGCATACTGCTCAAACCAATTATGAAAGACAGGTTATTTTAATTTTTAGCCATTGTTCTCTTAGGAATGTGTTAAGGGATATAAGTCGTGTCGAAGTAATTGAAATACATTCCTTCGATGTAAATAGAAGTATATATTTCCTTGTTTGTGTCAATTTATATACATATATAGGAATATTCTTTGGCCTAGTCATATATTTTCCAGATGTTCTGTATTGTAGTTATCTGATTGCCCACTGTGTATTTTTTAAGTGCTCATCTGTTCTATTATACATGTTTTATTGGGTGACTATTCTCAGTTCTTTCGGAGATCACAAGCTTTAATCTAGAATCCAGACTGGAACATGAGTACATATTGTTATCTAGACATGGCTAACAATATCTTACTATTGTTGGCATTGATATTCATCGCTGCTAAAGTACGGTCACGCACACGTAAGGTTGTCTACAACTCTAAAAAAGTTTATGGCTAATGATGTTCCATTTTTCTGGGATGTTTGAAGAGTACTATAGTGAATAATGAATCTCAGTGTGCTTGTATTATTAAGGCTAGAAATATGATGCCATGGTATGAGTCATCAATTTTTTTGTGTTTGGTTGCTGGTCATTGAAAATATACTGCTGACTGTGCTCTGAACTTTGGAAGTGTCTTATATGCTTCCATAGAACAAATGAAAAACAAGAATGCTTTGTGAACTTAATAATGATTTTCGCATCTCATTGAAAAATTTCTTGGTGAAAATTATTAATTTCCATTTCTGACCAATAGATGTCGTCGTTGGTGTTGAACTCTCAATTGATGAATTTGAGTTACTTAACGCAGGCCTTGACTATTAAAATATGTTTAATGTGATTTAAATACAAATAAATCATAGTATGTAATCTTGATTTGTGCATTCCTTAACTTTTTGCTTGCTTTTTTGGATTCGAGAAAGATAGGGAAACACATATTTACTTTTCCTTTTTCAACCATATTCATCAATTGTTAGAGAGGGTATGCATCACATAAAGTGTGACCATAATTCTATGTGAATTATGTTTTAAATTTATTCTTTTTTGTGATTGTTAGTCATGTAGTCTCTTTGTTTTGTTTAGGTTATACTACAGTCAGAGACGATTCAAGAGTTAACGAAAACATCAAAAGCTCTGGCATCACTGCAGGAAGAAGCATCACACCTTCGCAATGTGACCAACTCACTTGAAGTAGAAAATGTAACTTTCATATTTAAGAAATTTCAGTTTATTTATTTATTTTCTTTTTCAAATTGTTGCTTTGCAAGCGGTTATTGCCTCACTCTGTATCAGGATGAGTGTCAGACACCACTTTCTTAATGGAATAAGTATGAAAGACTTCCATCCTCTTAATTTGTAGAACTGTGTGGTCTGATTATTTTAGCATGTCACAAAAATCCTTGATTTACCGTTTCACAAAATTTGAAGGCAATGAGTTGTTTTAATTATGTGAAAATTAACCTAGAGAATTGATATTTCCGCAAATAAAAATGTTAGTTTTACATGATCTTTTCTGACATGAGGGTGGACCCCCCTTACTATTAATGTGAGGAGGAACATTGTGGAACTAATATTTTTACTTGTGGAAATATCAATTCCCACCTAGAGAATTGGATAATATTGGAGAGTAGTTACTCTAAAAGCTTAATTCTCAGAACCGCCCACACATCTAGAAGGTAACTGGTTCATGTTCTGCACATACTGGTCTCCCGGACTTCATAGACCATCAGTTTTCTAAAAGTGCCCTAGGCGCCCACCGCCCAAATGTCTCGGTGGGCCTAGGCAGCCTGGTAGGGCAGGCACTCTAAGCAGGTTTTTGTTATTCTATTTTCTTTTCTTTCTCCCCTCCCTCTTCTGTTTAAGGAAAGAAGTTAAACTAATTGACTAAGGGTTCATTTGGTAACTGTTTTTGCTTTCATATTTTTGTTTCTTATTTTTGTTTTCATACGTTTCTGATTTTACTTGCTTTCACTAGTGAAAACAAAAATCATACAACGTTGTTTGATAATTATATTTAAATGTTAGTTTTATTTTATTTTATGAGGTAGAGTTTGAATTTGTTGTTAACAAAATTCGATGCTTGGACCTTGTTATAGTTGTAATGCCTTCTTGTGTTGCCAAAATTGAAGACACAACTTTTTTGTTGACAAAGTGGATTTTGCTTGCACTTTTCTCAAACACAAACAGTTATGTAGAAACAAAAATTTGGAAGCAGAAACAGTTACCAAACAGACCCCAAGTAGATACTAAATAAACTAATCTGGAAATTATATTTGCAATGTCGTGAATCTTCACTATGTTCAATCTTCATTTATCTCTATTAAGCTAATTAAATTACCAATCTGGTTGGTTGCCTAGAAGCAGTTAAACCTTTTGACCTGGCTGTATATATGAATGGTGATGTGGCATTGTTTAGCTTCCCTCAAATTAGCTTTTTGTTGTGAATTGTGATATTGAATTGTTTATTCCATTTAGGCGTTTCAGTCCTTACTCTTTAGGTTTCCTTACTCTTTAAGTGAAAAGGAGACATGAACGAAACCTGGCTTCAGTTTTTTGTTGTTTGATAACACTTAACTTCACCTTCTACATGCTTATTCAAGGGTAACTAACCTGTATGCACACTGGTTATTCCGGGCCACTTGAGGAGTATACTTTGAGTGTCCTGAAAGTTTTTGTTTGTGGCTGTTGGGTGTTTGCATTGTATTAATTGGTAAATCGTGTTCCAGTTTTCTTGAAACAGACATAGCATGGTTCAATACATGTATGTGGTTATTTCTTTTGTTTTATTATCTGATATATCTTGTTCATACATCTACAGAATGAACTAAAGGCCAAGTGGGAAACAGAGAAGTCGATGCTAGAAAAATCAAAGAATGATGCAGAGAAGAAGTCTAGTGAAATTAACGAACAGGTATTTCTTAATTATCAAAATGCTCAAAAAATGAACAATTATTGCTCAATTTGCTTGATGGGCTATGCTTTTATTTTATAGGCAGGTAGTTTACTTGTTTAATTAGTTTCTATATATTTTTTTTATTTTTTTGAGGTGTGTGATTTATTTATTTATTTATTAATTTGCTTTAGTCATTATGTTATAGTCTTAATAAAGATTCATTTGTTCTTCAGAATAAGATACTTCATAGTCGACTCGAGGCATTGCACATTAAGTTGGCTGAGAGGGATCATTGTTTGGCTGGAAAAGCCTCTGGAAACATTGGCCAAGATTCACCCGATGATGCTGGGTTACAAAATGTGGTGAACTATCTCCGCCGTTCAAAGGAAATTGTGAGAATATTTCACCCTATCCTTGGAGTTTCCCCTAATTTGGAAGTGCTTCTAATGTTCTTATTTTCGTACTTAGGCGGAAATAGAGATTTCTTTGTTAAAACAGGAAAAGCTTCGGTTGCAAGCACAGGTACCTTAATTTTTCACTTGTATGTTAGGCAACTTTAATTATATATACGACCGTTTTTCTGCTGTCCTATTTCTTACTTTTTCACTCTTAGAAAATTTCCTACTTGTTTCTGGATTACTCTTTTGCAAGTTATATTTTCCCCTCTTTGTTCACAATAATTTCACATTTATGGACAAAATAATTTTATAGGCAATTAACACTAAAGCTAAGTGGTTTGATTTGTGCAGCTTTCTTCAAAATTTCATTTCCTTCTCTCTCTAATAGTTGGGCCATGTTCTATTGATTTGTGCATCTTATTTTCTCTTTTATAATCCACTTGGTTTTCTTTGCCTTTGTGTGGGTATTATTGGGGAATTTTTCTTGCAGTTACCCATTGCTGTATATACTTCTACACCAACAAATCTTGATTTCTGTCGCACACTTGATTTTAATTGAACTTTCAAAATCTTGTGTGAGACTAGTTATAAGTAGTTTTCATGCACTCAGGCATTGCCATATACACTTCACACAAACATTCTCATATATATATATATATATATATATATATATATATATATATATATATATATATATATCTGAAATTGGAATTTTTACATAATACAGTGTTTTAGGTGTGATTTGGATACATATAACAAAACAGCTGTGTGACTGCTTTTTAGTTGTTTTAAAAAAAGCAAAAAAAAATCTGATTTTTAAAAATAAATATATATATCGTGTGCACGCAGCAGCGCTTATATGTATAAATATATTCAAATCAAGATGAATTTCTATGCACCTAGTCAGATTATAGAATGATTTTTTTCGCTTGCTAACAAATAGTGAATTATGGAATTAAAGGTTTCACTAACTTGGTACATACCTTAGCTTGGGATTGGATCAACAACAAGATGCATTAAAAGCAGTGTTCTAAAAATTCCCGCCTAGGCCCCGCCTAGACGCTAAGCCTCCCTTGTTCCTTGGCGCCCCGCCTAGGCGCTAGGCCCCCCTTGGCGCCCCACCTAGGCCCAAGGCGGCAAAATTCCTGTAGAAAATTAGGCGGGGATTAAGCAGAGTTTTTTATTATTTTAATAACTACCCAAACCCTATCTTGATATATTTATTTTTTTAATGATTTACCATATTCATAATACAGGTTGTAATATATCAAATCACAACAAGAAGTGAACAATATCAAGTCAAAGTGGATAATTTTATTATAGTTGTAATTTTTTGAACTTGTACCAACTTCAAATTATATAAATGGATACATTTGTAATATTTAGTTTAATTCAATATAATTCTTAAATTTATGTTTAGTTTCTTAAGTTTTAATATTGAATTTTAAATTTTATTATTTAATAGCAACCTTGTTTATGAATAAAACTAATATGTTAAAAATATGTTTGAACTTTGAACAATTGCATGTTTGTGTTTGACCTTTGACATTAGCAATATGGATATGTGTTTGAACTTTAAGCAAATGCCTTTATTATCTTTATTATAGATTGTTTTGCTTTATATTATTGTTTTGTTTGGATAAATGTAAAATAAAATATTAAAATTGGCTTACAATAAAAATTCTTAGGCTCGCCCTGTGCCCCTAGGTGCTAGAGCGCCTTTTAGAACATTGATTAAAAGATGGAACTTGATGTTCTGTTCTAGTATGTTAGCATTTTTCTTTGTACTAATTCATTCATTAGATTTGTTTTGTTTTCTTCTTGTGCTCCTCCTGGTAATATGCAAATTCTTTCAATATTCATAATTAGCTGTACATGCTCTGTTAAGTATTTAATGAATTTTGAAGGAAAAGGTTTCTACCAGCTACTTAGATTGGCATTGTTTATATTATAGTGGTCTGTTTACACTTGGTGTGCTTGTATTTGACTCTAGTGCAGTGAATATCTTGATTATTTATTAGACTTCTCTTTTGTACCATAATCCACGCATGTTTGTGATTAAAACATCTTATTTACTCTAATTTGACTTGTAATTTATAAAATATAATTATTTCATTCAACATCTAGTTATTTAGTACGCATATGCATCATTATTCAACATTTGCAATTCTCTTGCTAAAATATATCCATAATATATGTTCTTCAAATGTTTGGAGGGTGGAATAACACTTTATTTCTATTTTACTCCTCCATCTAAGTAATATTTTTTTTATAGAGAAATAAATAAAAATTTGAAATATGTGAATTTTCAAGCTTGCGGGATATCCTAATTCCTCTACTATGATTGATTGTGGCCCAACTTATGTGCTTGAAAGATCCGTAAAGATGCCATGTTGCTGAAGTGAAATTATTATAAAACGTGGAAATGTTGTATATTTTACAGCTTGAGAGTGCTATAAAGACAGCAGAGACAACCCAAGCTTCACTTCGTGCTGAGCGAGCAAATTCAAGAGCATTGTTATATACAGACGAAGAGTTCAAGTCACTGCAACTTCAGGTTCTAGTTTTCCCTTTGAATGATATATCTTTTGTTTACTTTTATTTTCGGAAGTTACATTCTCATTTTTCATAATATTGAGGATGCATGTGGGAAAACATGCATATGTAAGCTGGTCAAGACAAATGTGGTTAATCAATTTGAATGTCTTTTCATTCGTTTTTGTAAAGATGAATCGCACAACAATATCTTAAGGAATCATTCATAGCTTTTTATCTTTTCAGATGATCATGTTATATAGTAGTGCACATGTGCATAAAAGAACATGAGACCTCAGTTATATTTACATCTGTATCAATTCGTATCTTTTTTAACTTGCTCAGATGAGCGAGGTTCTTACTCTATGCCGATCGGCAAAAGAGACGGTCTGCAAAGAGATATTTATGTTTAGGTTCCAAGCCTGTTTAAGTGATATTACCAGCTCAATGGGAAAAAGGGTTTGGTGTTTATAGAGCTTCTTGTTAGGAAGAGCTTAAGTTGGTACACAAAACGAGTTTACTTTCTGACTATTGTCTTGACTCTTGATTCTATAGAATCTTTAGAGAGCCGCAATGTTTTGTAAATGTCTTCAAAACCCAAAAAAATAACTTGTATTTTCAAAATTATTTTTTTTTCAGCTATACGGTCACAGTTTTTAGTGATTCTTAAATGTAGTTGTTGGGTATTGTTTTAATCTCAATTCCAACACGTGTTTTTCCACCTTTTTAGTTGGTAAAAATTTGAAATGTTCTATTTGTTTGTACAATTGTTTATCCTGATGTATTGGGGTAACACGTGGAGGCGTTGAGAGATTGATGGATGGTGTTTGACTTCTCATGCAGCTTGAGCTTTTGGGGTAACTGGTAACATTTTTGTATATAGGATTGGTTTTAATTAGGAAGAACTTTCAAAGCTAAATTACTAACGTCAGTATTCTCTTGCTTGCTTATATTACTCATGCACAATTGCTACAGTGGTTTGGCAGGATGTAAGATTGACTTATGGACACAATTAATAATTAAGTTCTATAAAGGCATTTGAGAACTTAATATTACTACTTTAGTTTGTGTTAATGAAGTCATACTGACTGATCTCTTGTGGAATCTTACTAAGATTCATTTAGGCTATGTTTGTTTGTAAAAATTATACTGGGATAAGAATATTAATCCCAAGTGTCTTGTTTGTTTTCAAATTTAGACTAGAGACTTTATAAAATGGCTTAATAGTCTTGGGATTGTAATTATAATCTCGGGATTGTAATCCTAGATATGAATATTAATCCCAAGTGTCTTGTTTGTTTTCAAATTTAGACTAGAGACTTTATAAATGGCTTAATTGTCTTGGGATTATAATCCTAGGATTAATATATTTGGGATTATAATCCATGATTATAATCCTTGCAAACAAATATAGCTTTAAAGTTTTAAGCTTACTAATCATCATTTGTTTTAACAAAAGATATTGTCAATATTGTTGCTCATAACTCAAATTGCTCAAGTACAATATTTTCTCTATTATGTTGTTAATTGGATCCAAGAGTAATATTCACATGTAATATATTGTGTGGCACTAGGTTGCTGAAGCTTTGATTTTCCATTCTAGATTTCGTTCCTAAGCACATGCTATTTGTTGAAATGTCCTCAGGTTAGAGAGATGAACTTGCTTCGTGAAAGCAACATACAACTTAGAGAGGAAAACAGGCTCAATTTCGATGAATGCCAGGTTTTTGTGGGCAGTTTCAAATATATATTTCTTTTACCAGCTATTTTGTGTAATGATCTGTTTTGGTAAGGTTTGTATGAGGTTAAATGATCTCTTTCACTTACTATTGTACACCCTCAGAAACTACGTGAAGCTGCTCAGAAAGCTAGGAATGAAACGGAGAATTTGGAGACTTTGCTTGCCGCGAGTCACACCGAGGTGGATGCTTTGAAAAAGGAAATTGAAATGCAACAGATAAAAAGAGAACATTTGAAGAAGAGGCTTGATGAGGTACCACCAGTTAAATTTTTTTTTAATTCTGTTTTCTCTTTTTAATTATTTATTCATCAACCAACATTTTTTGTTGAAGTTGCTTGAGAGGTGCAAGAATATTAGTGTGGAAGATTATGATCGCATGAGAGAAGATGTGCAGCAGATGCAGGTGATCTGCATATTCTTTTCCACCTGTTCACTTCAAGATCATGATGTGTGTTGATGGTTTGCATTCACATATTCACATGTCGTACTTTAGAAATTTAATTAAGATTTATTTAAATCTAAGGTAGCTATTGTTCAGATGGTCATGAATGATGACTAAAATAAATAGTGTCACACTTGTAATATACAGCTCTTATTGAATTCCGATACAGCCCTTACTGAGTTTCTATACAGCTCCGGTAATGAACATTTTTCTCTGAGGGTTTGTGCATGCGCTAAGCTGTTGAGGCCTGTCAGTCACTATGTTTTGTGATTTTCCCCTCTACCACCTTCACACATTTAGAACACTTCTTTCATTAAATTTTTGATTACTATGTTGGAACATTAATTATCTGATATTTAGTTGATTCATTATTTTGATATCGTTACCAAAGATGTATGATTGGTAATTTAATTGCCATTTCACTTAAAAGGTTAATGATACTTGATATTGTTGTTTCATTGTAATTGGTACTTGTGTATTACTCTTTATCGTCATTTCCAACTATTTTATTTTTAGCTGCTTGCGTGTATTAAACCGTCTTTTCTTTTAAAATGTCTTGGTATCAGGAGCACTAGGTTTAGGGAACCCGAAAGTAGATTCATTTTAGAGGAAACAGGAGCTTAACAGTCCCTAACAAAAATGTTGTTAGCAGTTTTGTACTTCGTACATACATAGTTGTCACAATTTAAAGATTATGACTTGTATGCACAAAGTACAACATGCAAAGTTCTGACGATTTTTTGGTTATCGACTGCAGAGCTTCTTTGGACCCATTAATTTATAAGGCATGTATCCCTCAAACTATTATTTACTGTCGCTGCCGGAATGTCTTTTTTCTTGCAAGTACTAAGTACGTTTTCAAGTGTATGGAAAGCTGTAGACGGTGGATATGAATGTTTTAACTTTTATGGCTATTTAGTCTGCCTTACAAATCTAGTTCAATGTGGATGCTGTTTAACTGGACCACTTGTGAAATGGAATTCTGTCACAGAAGTAAATTTTCTGTAACCCTTAAAATGCCATTGAAATCTATATCCACATACCATGTGTTTCACCTGTGTTATATTGTTGTCTCTCCGTAACTCAACTCTCCATCAGAGGATCAGTTTCTTTGTAAAAATACAAAGATATATTTTCGACAAAGGAACTGATGCTCATTTTCTTAGGACGGAGGAATTACTTGGTAATGTACTACCAAAATGGCTTATGTTTTAGTGATACTTGTTGGCTTAGCTCAAATTTGACATATTGTTTTGTTTCAGATTGTTTTAAATTTATTTACCAGCATGAGTTAAAGCCTAAAACAATCTGGAGTCCTGTTAAATTCCAAGACGAATATAGCTCTTCGCTATTGTATTTTATATGTTGATGGGGACCACAAGCTTAAAATCCTGCATCACAAGTGCTTAAATAGTTGGTTTTACTTTATTTGGTAATAATAAAATAAGTGCTCTGGCACTAGCATTATCGAGTATGTTTGGACAAGGTATTTGTAACTTGGTTGGATTAATATGTCCTGCCATTCTAAAATTCCTTCACGTCAAAGTCCTAGACCAAAACTATTGTACAGATAATCTCTTTACCCAATTCTGGATTAAATATTTATTAATGTGGAAGTAACTATAATACAATACACACATTATTCTAGTTTATTTTTAGTTTAGTACCTGATTATCATTTTTACCTACTCACTTCTTTCCATTAGGTTAATTCAAAGGAGAAGGATTCTCAGTTAGAGGAAATTAAAAAATCTCTCTTTGAGAAGCAGGAAGTAATCTCCCACTTGGAGCAAGACCTCGCAAGAAGCAGAACGGAATTAGATGAGAGAGAGACAAGAATAAATTATGTTTTGAAAGTTGAGGTACTCCAGTGCTGGCACCTTGCTACTGACTAGTAGCTACCAATTTCTTGTCATCATATCATTTACATGCATCTTATGTCTCATTGTTATGACCGACATGCAGGAATCACTAAAATCAGATGTTGATAAGCAAAAGAGGTTTATAGCTCAGTTAAAGGTTGCCAACTTATTACATTTCCTATTCTTAGTGATGACTGAAATTGTTTTGGTTAATGTAGTAAACTCATACTTATTTGGATTCTAAGGTTCTTGTCCTTGTTTTGGTACCTTTTTATCTCATCCTGCAGAAGAAGTCTGAAAACTTGTCGAAGGAAAAGCAGGAACTTAGCAAGGAGAATCAAGCTCTTTCCAAACAGTTAGAGGACTCTAAGCAGCAAGGTAGTGATTTTTTTTCTAGGACTATAGCTTTGTTGCATTATATGCCTATCAACTGGCCAGTTTCATCCTCTAGTTTTAAATAATAGGAAAGAGGAACATAGTTGATGCTGCAGGTGAACAGGCCAGTAGGGAAAAGGAGAAGGAGAAAGATACCAGGATCCAGGTTCACTTGATGATCATACTTCCTTTTTCCCTGTAATTTTCCTTTTTCCTTTTGTCTTCTCACTTGGTAAATAAATGCTTAGATTCTGGAGAAAACATTGGAGAGGCATAGAGAGGAGTTAAGGAAGCAGAAGGATGACAATAAGATGGAGAAAGCACAGCGTCTGAAAAACCAGAAGACAATTACAGATTTATATGGGCCTATTACTCAGGTAGATTTTATTTTTATTTAGTAATTTTTCTCCTTTTTATTTGCAATCACTATATTGCTACTTTTAACCGATTATGATATGAAAATTTTGTTCTCGTTACATCCTAAGGTTTAACCAATTGTCTGAGCAATTAGAATTATATTGAGGCCCTGAATCTGCCAATATTTGCATTCACTTGCAAAATGTAGAAAGCAAGCGAGCATTTCCAACCAATGCAATAGCATATTTCAAATCCATTTTTTTAAAAAAAAACTGGCTTAGTTATTTTCTCTTCTCCTTTAAACATGGGTGCATTTATTGGCTCTTGTAACAATTTCAGGAAAGAACAAAACTGGAAGATGAGCTGAAGAAGCATAAGCACGCTCTAAAGACCCTCTTGGATGAAGTTGAGAAGCTAAAGCATGCCAATAGCAGTCAAACCGAGGTGAAGATCAAAAATAGGAAGTCTCTTTTGCTTTTGTTTTCAAACTGCAGTTGCTACCTGCCTTAACATTTGAGATCAAAAGCAGAAACAATAATATTTTTGTCACAGTATCATCCAATTCCTTTCTAGGAATTTTTTAATTCTCAACAAATGTTTTTATTATATATGGTCTTACATTTTCTATTTTATTTGAGGGACTAAGCAACTTTAAAAGTGGTGTGCCTATTGCCTGTACAACTGGATCCCTTCAATTTTCATCATGTATCCATTATCTGTTTCTGTTCTTTATGAAAGTTACAATTTGTTTTATTTTGTTTTCACTCTATTTGTTTGTTATCCTAGGGTACTGCAATTCAAGTCCTTCCGGGAACCCTCTTAGATGATATGGCTGCTGCCTATCTACTGGCAATAGATAATTTTGAGCGGGTTGCACATCCTATTGTCAATGAGGTTGAACATCCTACACCTGCAGATCCTTCTTTACCTGCGGACACTACATTTTCAGGAGCTGCTTCAGGTTCCTTTCTTCACTCAAGTTAATACTACTATATAACCACTTGCAAAGCATGGGCCTGGATACATGACACCGATATGCTCTGCAAATTCTAGATAACTATGAACAATATCTGATACTTCTATAATTATATATATGTTGAATGCGTCCCTAATACTCCGCATAAAAATCTAATCATAATTATCTTTTAGGTTTTGTAAAGATATGCATAGCAAATAAAATATTTATTCATATATATGATTCAGTAACAATTACGAAATAGTAAATCTTATAATTAGTTTTACTTTTTATAATATTCATCATTACATTGACTTAAATTAAATGAAGTTATGGTGGTGTTTGTTTACCTCTTAATATCTCTTTAATAATAGGTCCACATCTGATTCGGTAAGAGGGTAAAGTTATTTGGTAAAATTTTCTCTCTTATCGTCTCTTAATCTGTAAGCAATGTTCTAAAAGGCGCTAGGCGAGAGGTGGGCTATTTTAAGTCAATTTTAATATTTTATCATACATTTATCCAAACAAAACAATAATATAAAGCAAAACTATCTATAATAAAGTTAATAAATTCATTTAGTTAAAGTTTAAACCATCCATATTGCTAACTTAAAATTCAAACACAAACATACAATTGTTTCAAAGTTCAAACATATTTTTAACGTATTAGTTTTATTCATAAACAAGATTGCTATTAAATAATAAATTTTAAAATTTTAAAAATTTAATTCAATATTAAAACATAAGAAACTAAACATAAATTTAAAAATTATATTGAATTAAACTAAATATTACAAATATATCATCATTTATATAATTTGAAGTTGGTACAAGTTCACAACTATAATAAAATTATCCATTTTGACTTGATATTGTTCACTTCTTGTTGTGATTTGATATGCTACAACTTGTATTATGAATATGGTTAATGATTAAAAAAATAAATATATCAAGATCTGGTTTGGTTAGTTATTAAAATATAATAAAAACTCTCTGCTTAGACCCCGCCTAATTTTTTGGAGGAATTTTTTTTCCGCCTTGGGCCTAAGTGAATCGCTAGGGGGCCTAAGCGCCTAAGCGCGAGCTCTCAGGTGGGCCTAGTGCGTGGGCGAGGCTCCAAGGTGGGCCTAAGCGCCTGGCGAGGCGCGATGATGGGGGCCCTAGGCGTGGATTTTAGAACATTGTCTGTAAGAGGATGATCTAAATCTAAATCATTAAGAGTTCCTCTTAATGAAAATTTTAAATCTATGGAACCTTTATAAATATTGTACTCCCTCCATTCTAAATTTTAAGATCATTATTGATTTTTGAAATGTCAATTTGAGATATTTTTAAATTTAAAAGTTTTTCAGATGCTTTATATTTTTTAGTGACCAAACAGTTTTTAAGTTGATGTTATTTCACTCGGATGATCTAATTTATTGCTATATACTAACCATTCAGATCTTGATTACTCAGTTTATCATACACCACCTATATCTATTTTGATTTTGAAATTTCTTAAATCGACTTTAAAAAGTCAATAATGATATTTTATTTTGGAATAATAAGAGTATTATTTATTTGTGTGATAGTGATTATACAACTAAGTTCTTGTCAATTCCTATAATAAATACCCTTTTGAGAACCTTTACTATTATAATTCAATTCTAGGCTATATTTCAATCTTTGAAGCCTAGGGGGGAACCTAGGGAAGGAGTTAGGAGAGGAACTAGGAGGAACCTAGGGAAAACTTACTGGGACACTTGTTGAGGGATAGGATAGACTCGAATATATGATCTTGCACATGGTAAAGGGAGAGGCGCCATTAGGTTATCACCTTTGGTCTTTAATAAATACCCTTCACTTATTCGTCTTACTAATAAAACCTGATTTGGTTTCTTCAAATTGTTAATTCTCCTACATTTAATGAAAAGAGTCTTATTTGCAAAATTTACAAATATTAATGATATAGTTTTGTTCCATGTATACCCTAAAAATAATTTGTTAGTTTAGTATTGTGGTATGGTAATGAAATTATGATGGCATACTTCTTGATATTCTGTAATTTTATACTAGAACTACCCAAAAGTACACTCAATTTTTGGATTTTTTTTGTTAAATAGGACTTTTTAGAGTAATGGAGGAATATTTTGTTTTGCGTACCAAAGAAAGTATTATCTATATGAAAGTTTGTTGGTCAAGTTATGGACAGCATTCAACCAAAGTAAGTCGTCTTTGTGCCCAAAATAAAGAATTATATTGAATGAGTATGAGATTTGTAGTTTTTGGACATCTGTCCAAAGTTCTTTTCATATTATATACTCTTCTAATGTTGATTGTCTTTGCACAAGTGTCCTTGCAGCTTAGAACTTACTTGGTTACCGTCTTGAGTTATGATTATTATATATTTTGGTAAGTGATGATTATGTGACTGGTTATTATTATTATTCATCTGCAGGTCAGCCGGTTCCTTTACTGGCTCCAAGTATACCATCTCAAGCGCCCCCAGGAAGCATCCTCTCAGCAAAAGCAGCAGAAGAAAGAGAGAGGAGGGTTAGTTTAACAAAGACATATGTTGAACCTCGTAAAACTGGGAGGAAGTTAGTCCGCCCTCGTATTTTAAAGCCTGAAGAACCTCAAGCTGATGTCGAGATGTCTGAAATGGAGGAATCAAACAATGAAGGAAAGACCTTATCATCCCAAAACATTGAGACTCAGGGAAATCTCTCTCTACCGACCCAACCCTCTACTCGCAAGCGCCAATCTACTTCGGAGTTTCAAGAAGAGTTTCTAGTTACACAGGAAAGCATCTCAGATTTGGCAGCACATGTGCCAAAGAAGTCCAGAGGTTCAGATTCCCTAAAAGAGGGTGCAGAATCACTATCTTCTGCGCTTGTTGAAATTCACAAAATTCAACCTGCTATCGAAGAATCTGCAGATGATGTCGGCAGCTTACCCCAAGATTTTAAAGAGGAAGCTGGTGGTAGTGGAAGGGATGAAACTGAGATTGCTGCTGAGCAGGCTGATGGTAAGAATGAAATCGAGCTGCAGAATGAGATAGCTTCTGGTGAAGAAAATTTTGACAGACCAAGTGAAATAGTGGTGGCTGACGATCAGCCTATTCTTGAGACTGAGCATGAGGAGCCATTGGCAGAATCTGGAAGTGACCGGGAAGAGGGAGAACTGGCCACTGATATTGCGGATCTTGAAGGAGCTGGTGCAATATCTAACATAAGCGGAAGCCCAGAAACGGGGGAAATTCAGTCTGAGGATGTGGGAGGTCCTGTGAGTTCACCTGGGATTATTGAAGAAACAGTTGTTCCAGTAACTGACGACATTGATGAGGTAAGTTCTCCCCAAGTTCTGGAAGACGATAAGAATGAAGAAGGTGAGATAATGGAAGAGACAACTGAACCTTCCGATAAATTAACTAATGGTACTGATCAGGCTGCAGTGGACATTGAGCAGGCCCCTGCTACTCTAGATACTGTTGAGCTAACATCAACCAGTAGTGTTGTTGATGTTGGTGTCACAAACCAAGGTACCATTGTAGCAACACATACCGAAGTAAACCAGATGTCACCTGTTGCTACTAGCTCATCCACCGGTGAGCAGGTGTCACCTGCAGGTAATAATAGTTCAACAACCATAAATTTAAATGCCAGGGCAAGGGAAAGGGCTATGCTTAGGCAGGCTGGAGTTCTTTCTTCATCAGTCCCTAGAGGCCGTGGTAGAGCAACACTTCGTGGACGTGCAGGACGGGGATTCCGTGGTGGGCGTGGGTCAACATCGGGTCAACAAGGCTGAATTCTGCAGTTGTAAAAGAGTTCTTCGACAAGGCCTCCACTTTTCTTCTATTCATTTGATGTACAGATTTCTATTTTAAGAGATTGGTAGGCACATGCTAAGAGTAAATCAAGTATGATAATTTTGGAATCGTTAATGTGGTGCGGAGTAGGATTCTACTATGATTTGCATTAGGTTATGTAGCTGCTTCCTATCCCTAATTCTTCTCTTTATTCTTGTTTTTTCTTTTTCCTAATTTGTTATATATATATATATATATATATATTTTCCTATTTTGTTATACTCTTAAAAAGCATTAGTACTTGAGAAAGACCCAAATACTCTAAAATTGGTAAAAAGCAAAAATACTATCCTACCTTTCCAAATCTGAACATGAGCTTCTCTCCAAATTAAATTTCTCTCCAGATTGGAAATTAATTTCTCTCTAAAATCTGTGTCTTATAAACACTGTCCTACAATCGAATTTTTCTCCAAATCAGAAACTAATTTCTCTTTAAATCATTCCTTTCATGAATCATGAGGAGTAGAGAGGAAACTGTTCTAGAATCAAAGTCTTTGCCCAGTTTTCGACTTTGAATCGGTAACCCCTAGCTTGCTTCCTTGTTTTCATTGTCTTAACTTTTCTTATTTTGTTGTGCATTTCAATTTTCTCACGTGAAAACTCCAAATAGCTAGTCTTTCAATTTTTATTTTGCTTTGTTTTTTGGACTATGAATGTATGAATCTACAAGTTGTTGAGTTGAAGAATTGTTGAGTTGTTAGAATACTATATTGTTGACTCTACAAGTTTCACCAGAGCTGAATAGAACAAGTTTCAGTGGTAGTGAGACTACGAAGGTAGAAGTGAAACAGATTTGAAGAAGGATTTGAATAGACTAAAGCTTCACCCAACAAGGATGAGAATGCCGTTGAAGATGGCAGCTAAGCTGAGAGTCGAGAAGATAGCATTCAGAAAAGTGGCAGAGCACAAAGAAGATCCAAAGAGCCACTCTACGAATCACCATGAACCAAAAGCTGAAACAGAACAGATGCAAAACCATGTTTGCATACCATTTAAGAAGGGTTTAAGGAATGTTAAGTGTCAGATGAAGTCTACCAAAATCTCAAAGACTTAGCAAACCTAAATGGTGTTGGTGCACAACTGACATCAGATGAAGATGAGATGAACAGTATGAAGATCAGCTGCACCAGAGAAGAGGTGGTCTAGACTACGCATAATGCAAAGAGGACCATGTCAAGCTGCTAAGTACAAAAGATGTTCAAGCTTAAAGACATCTTAGCAGCAAAGCACCAACAACAACTACAACAACAAGAAGTAGCCAGGGCTTGAGGAGTCCTTGTCCGGAAGAACTAAATGAAATTCCAAACCTGTTGGGTTTGAAGAGTTCTTAGTGAACTAGAGGAGTTCCAAGCCTGCTGGGTTTGAAGAGTTCTTAGTGAACTGAAGTTCCAAAGTTGCTGGTCTTGAAGAAATCTTAGTGATTCAGGGTGCTGCCCTTCCTTAATGAAATTCCTGCTTGTTGAAGCAGAAGAGTGGATTAGGAGCTTGAGTCTCTGAACCACTTAAAATCCCTTGTGTCTTTTACATTCAGTCATTTACTTTCTGTCATTTACATTATGTACCTAACTGCTATAAATGCTATGCATGTATTAACTACTTACAACTAAACTAACTCCACGAACAATGTATGTATGTTTATGAATATATCAATGAATGGGATCTTTTACTTATTCTACTGTGCTTGAAAAGATTCTTATGTTTGTCATATGCTAATTCATTAGCAATACAAAATAAACAGAAAAAGTATTTGAAATTGCAAAAGATCTATTCAACCCCCCTTCTAGATCTATTGTGTGCTTACTGGGAACTAACTGTCTCAGTCTAAAATTTCTCCATTTATATCAAAATTGAAGAAATATTTATTTACCATATTTACCAATTATTTATAATTCTTCAATAATTATTTCTAATTAATATTATAGATTCACAATATTGACAACCAAATCGTTCCCATGAAAGAGGGGGCTTTCCGATAATAATTTCTCCTTATTGGCGCACAATTAAATAATCTAACCCTTTTCACGACAAAACTTTCTAGACCTTATCAATAATGCTATCTAATAATATCATTTCAATAATATGGGTGACAATTTTTAATTTAATAATGTAAAATACTATTCAATTATCACTGTAGCGATTATTGCATCAATAATATGAAAGACTGCAATTTTTACTGTATCAATTATTGAGGCAAACACTAAGTGACTTCTTATGTAAACACCAATAATCAGAGATACTGTGCACTACCGTGTGCTACTATGCAATACCGCGTACCACTGTGGAACAATGCGTATTACTGTACTTTTATCATCGGGTATTTCAATAGTTTAACGATAAAAATTTTGTCGTTATTTTTATAAAAAGATTATTTTTGTCGTTTTCTATATCCGACGGTTATTCTGTTGTGAGGTCCACCAATGATTGCGTCGTCGTACGAATATTTTTTGACAAAAAAAATATTCTCCGACCAAACGAATATTTTTTGACACAACAAATATTTTATATCAACTTGCTTACTTTGTAAAATTTGTACATATTACCTTTAACTTTAACATTTTATCAATTTAACCATTTACTGAATAAGACAATAATTATAAAAAAAATTGAATACTTTTATTTCATAAAATTCGGGGTCTTACAATCTCCCCTCCTTATAAAATTTTGTCCCCGAAATTTACGTACCTGGCAGTTCGAAGATGTGAGAATACCTTGCTTTCATTTCAAATTCTATCTTCCGGGTCATTTCCTCTGTATCATGATTTCTTCATTGCTCATATTTTATATTTCAGATATCATTTCATAATACAACTTTAAAACAAAGTTTAATTGACATATCACAATTTGTCAACTTATTAAGTAAGAAAATTCAGCTTAAGTAGGACACACACTAGCGAAAGATTTACTCGTCTCTCCCTCCTAGGTCTATTCTCAGATCTCTTCCAGAGACTATATCTCTAAGTTTTGATACCAACTGTGACGCCTCCAAAATAGGTCCACACAACCCATTCTGAGTCGCCAAATACATACCACAGAATCCAAATACAAACTTCTCATTTATAACAATTAAATTGTGGTGCAAAATATGATAACATACAAGTTGTGAGTTTCAATATAAATAACAGTACTCACACTCCAAACCAATGATACTCAAGGAAGCTTTCATACATGGGAGGCCATGCATCTAAGTTATAATAGATATCATAAGACTTGAAAATTAACTTTGATTGACCCAATAGACCCCAAAGTAGAACAAGAAGATTACTATCCTGTTCATTTCAATGGTGTGTATCTTCTTGTCATATAATTATCTCCATTGTCTCAAACTGAGGATTAATTTCCAACCATACTCCAAGATTATATAAATAATGCTCATAGATATAGTTAGCAAGTGGATGCGCACAACCATATCTTATGATAACATGAACTTGTATGTGGTTAGACATCGTGTATGATAGTGGCAACACACCCTTTAAGCTCTTAGTACAATTATGTCCTCCTCAATCTAGTGGGGGTGCATTTTTGACGCTTCCAAAGTCGGGTTCTCATCACCCTATTGTTGTTCACCAAAATTAAATATTAAATGACGTATAAAATATGACACACATATTTTAAGTCCTCAATACAATTATATATTGTCATGCTATTTTATAATGTATTGAGAAACTTCAACAGTCACAAATCATCACTCTATTCCCTTGTTATTCCCGCTCGACCCAACTACTCTTATTACCTGAAAGAATTGTGAAGTAAAAGGATGAGCACAAATAGCCCAGTAAAGAATATTATGACTAAAGATAATTAAATTATCAATAGCCTTCATCAGTAAGAAATCAGATATTTAGAACATATGGTAGATGATAAAAGCTTTCAATCATAATTGCAGCGGAATCAACAATCCATTAGAAGAGTCAAGTAGAACATAATGTCTACTATCTCCTCCAAATTAAAAGTCCATCATTAGTATTTCATTCATGTAATACCCATCAACAGTTCTTTGTTGTATCCAAGACAAAAAGAACTTTAATTACCTGTCTTTATCTGAACCACCAAAGATTATAGTTAAATTCATAATTAATGTTTATAATCATGTAAATCAACAGTTTCTCCTTGCCACAAAGGCTTAATAGAACATTCACTCAATATCCTTACCCCAAAGGCTAGAGACGTATTAATGTAATAACAATGATCATACCAATCTGTTGAGTATTACATATTTAAGTTTGATGTTGAAAGTAAATAATCATGCTTATATGTAAAGTCCTTCAAAGAACATATGTACAAGGACTTAGATGATAGATCAAAATTGTTAGGTTGATATGTGCTTTATGTTTATCATTCTGTAAATGAATGTATAGAAGAAAAGATCAAAGATGTTAGGATGATCTATTTTGAGATGTAATAGATAGGCATCAATAGAATCGTAGTCTGTCGAGCTAGCTGAGGGATTGTAGAAGCCAAGGTAGAATCGTAGAGTATCAATAAAGTTGCTACAAAATCGTAGTCTGATCTGGAGGACCTCACTCATAATCGTAGAGTAAGTCTAAACGCCTACCGAGCTAAATCAAGAATTATAGTCTATTCTCGAAAGCGTAGAGTCTGCAAATCAAGCAAACAAATATCGTAATTTACCAGTGCTTAAGAGAAATCGTAGTGTTCTCCTCTATCAGTCTGAATCAAACACGAATGTGACAAGACACCACAATCATGATCATAGTGCATCATCTGTCTGCATCAGAAGCATCAAGCTTTGTCCATTTGTTGAAGAATAAATTACAACAAATATGGAATGGATTATAGATGTTGAGACTCTTGGGAATCCCAATAACCTAACACTCATCCTTAGTATATAACAAAGAAACGTATTGAAGAAGCTAAAGAAAGTACAACATGTCACCTGAAAACACATTTTTAGATGTTAGGTGAGATAGCAGTCTGCTATGTCAGTGGGCCAGACGGCTGAAAAGAAGATTTCCAGGAAGTCACCATCAGTGCTCAGAAATGTCAAATACAATTAATGCTTCAACGGATACCTTCAAACAAACATATTTCAAAGGCACCTTATATACAAATCAGATGCAGATGTAAGAAAAAAAGAAGGAAGTACACAACTGAAAGTTGAAGAACACTCAAACGCCAAACTCTACGATCTAGAAAGAAAGCTTGCTCGACTACTCAGTTTTTTCGAACATATGCTTAACGACAACTGAGTAGAATAACTCAAGAACTCAACTCTCATAAAGTGAAGAAAGAAGTTCCAAGTCTGCTGGACTTGAAGAGTTCTAAGTGAACTAAGAAGTTCCAAGACTGCTGGTCTTGAAGAAATCTAAGTGATTCGAAGATTGTAAAGACATTCTTAGTGGATTTCTTACTCGAGGAGTAGAAGAGTGGACTAGGAGCCTTGAGTGCTCTGAACCACTTAAAAATATTATGTCGTTTATATTCTTGCTATAACTGCGATATCTGTCATAACTGCTTATCATCTATTAACTTGGTTTATCTTAAAGGGAAACAAACAAATCTCAAATTCTGTCGTGATTAAATCATTAACAAATCTGACAAGTATTTTATAAAAGAAAATTTTAAAATATCTATTCAACCCCCCTTCTAGATAATTATTGTGCATCTGGGAACTAACAATTGGTATCAAAGCAGGTTCTCTCAATCAGCCTATAAAGCTTGAGTAGATCAAATGGCACATCTGATAAGCGAATCCAACACTGGAGGAGGCAGCAAGCCACCAATGTTTAACAAAGACAAATTTGTAAACTAGAAAGTTCATATGCAAGCCTACATGAACTCAATAGATGAAGAGTTATATGAAACTATTATGAATGGGCCCTATGTTCCAACAAAGCTTACACCAACTCCAGATGATCCAAACATAGTTCAGATCAAATCAGAATGGACTGATAACGAGAAGAAAGCAGTCCAACTAGACAAAAAGGCCAAGAACATTCTGTTCCAGTCTTTAGAAGATGATCTGTTCGAGAATGTGGTCAATAGCAAAACTGCCAAGGAAGTCTGGGAAGCATTGCTCATTATGCATGAAGGAACTGAAGAAGTCAGAGAAAACAAGCAATCTCTTCTAACTAAACAATATTAAATGTTTGCCCATGTTCCAGGAGAAAACGTCACCTCCACCTATGAAAGATTCAATGTGATGCTCAAATCTCTATGAGCTTTTGAAAAGATCTATCCAAACAAAGATCTGATCATAAAATTCATGAGAGCTTTACCAAGTAAGTGGGATGCCAAAACCATTGCCATTAGAGAATCAAAGAATCTCCATGAAATGACTGTTCAACAACTTTACGATAACCTTCTCACCTACGAACTGGAGCTGACTCAACGAGCAGAGACTCTATCTGAAGGAAAAAAGAAGGACAAAGGAGTTGCTCTCAAAGAAACAGAAGCCATCTCCAATGCTCATTTTGAGAATGACTCTGACTCAGAGGAAGATGATGACGAGGATATTACAATTTTGGTAAGAAGACTCAAGAGGTTTATGCGTAAAAGCAGAAGCAGCAAACCTAAGAGATTCAACAACAACAACAGCCAGGAGCAGATCAACGATCTATGCTACAACTGCAAGAAGCCTAGCCATTTCATTGCAAATTACAACAAACCTCTTAGAGAAAAACTGAAGAGGAAAACAAATCCAAAGAAAGAGTTCAAAGGCAACAAGAGGCTCCAGAAGAAAGACAACGGTCTTGTGCCCGAAGAATCATGGAGTAACTCAGACAATGACACAACTCCTGAGTTTGGAGATGATGAAGATCCTCAAGAAGCAAATCTGTGTCTAATGGCCATAAATGCAAAGGATAAGAAAAACACTGTCCATCATGAGGTAAGTATCGATGAGGTATTTGACTTTAACTCTCCTGATGTATATATTGATGATTTAAGAACTGCACTACATGGCATAACATCTGATCTGCATCAATACATGAAGTGGTTCAGAGTTCTGTTTAAAGATTATTCTCTTTTTCAAAAAGAAAGAGAAAGTTCAAGAAGTACTGGAAACAACTCTTCTAAGTGTTAACTCTCTCTAAATTTGAAGCTGAGAATAAACTCTTAAGACAGACCAATGAACTTAATGCACAAAGAGAGTCAAATCTAACCTCTAAGATTGAGGAACTAGAAAAGATAATCTTAATGTGGAATAAATCCTCTGTAAGACCCCAAATTTTATGAAATGAAAGTATTCAATTTGTAAGACCCCAACTTTTATAAATAAAGATGAATTTTTCTCTAAATATCATTTTTGAATATCACGATGTGAATTTGTTATAATGTTATAGTTGTGCGTAATATTTATAAATTTTGCAAAGTAAGCAAGTTGTTATAAAATATTCGATTGGTCGAAGAATATTCGTTTTATCAGGGAATATTTGTACGACGACACAATCATTGGTGGACCTCACAACAGAATTATTGTCAGAGTTAGAAAATGACAGAAATATCTCTTTATAAAAATAATGGCGAAAGTTTTACCGTTAACTGTTGAAATACTCGGTGATAAAAGTACAGTAATACGCGTGGTTGCATAATAACACACGGTATTGATTATTGATGCTTACGTGAGAAGTCACTCAATTATACTCAATTATTGCTACAGTAATTATTGCATACTATCTCACATTATTTGATTCAATTATTGTCACAATATTTTATATTATTAAATCAATAATTTAGATGACAAGTTATTCATATTATTATTTGTTTTATTGACAATGTCTAAAAAATCTTGTCAAGGAAAGGGGCTTGGTCACCTAATTGCGCGATAATAGGGAGAAATTCTTATCGGAAAGCCCCCTTTTTCTTGAGAATGATCTGGTTGTTAATATTGCAAGTTATATTATTGATGAATAAATGTTGTTAAAAATATTGAGGGAATTTTTTTATGAAGTATTTGTTATAAGTTTGGCGTATTATTTGGACACCCACCTACTTATTTTTCAAAATAATCGCTAGGAAGTTATAAAGTGTGTGTGTGTGTGTGTGTATATATATATATATATTATAAGTTTTGTTTTTATTGTAAAATAGAATATATTATATTTTATTATGCATAGTACTTGCATAGTAAAATCAGAAAATCAGTAGAATATCCGTATGAAATAATATTTTTTTCCATACTCTGTAGTATGTAAGTAATATTATTTCGTTTCAGATTCCGAATTCTACACTCATTTTGTTAAAGTATTGCTTCTATACTCCGTGAAATTAGTAGATTATCCTTGAAATTTGCGCTTTATCTAGTATCTTTTCATGAAAATATTATTCTGAGCATTCTTGATAATTTTTGATCTTTTTATGTCGGGTTACTATTCACGGGGTACTATTCTCGAAGTACTATTCATGACGTACTATTCACTCAGGTACTATTCACCTGAGATACTATTCATGACAAAAATTGATTTCTTTTCGGTCCAAATCGTTTTGATACAATATTATTCTTGAATTTTTACTCCACAAAGCAGTATCATGTTGATAATTTGGACATTATTGAATTATGGATAAATTGAATTATAAATCTTTAAAATTTATCTTTTACTTTCATTTAATTGAATTTTTATATTATTGTTATCATCCTCATGCTTATATTGTGATGAAAGTCATCTTTGGCCCGTAGTGCATATATGAACTATTGATTGGTATGATTATGACCAGTGATTATTCGGTATAATCATGACCCGTAATGTTACAAATGATGTGGTAAAATTCCTCATTGGCCTGTAGTGCATAGATGGACAGTTGTTGGCATGATCATGACCATTGGTCATAACACGAATATCATTGGCCCGTAGTGCATGGATAATTCGTGGATGTGATACTAATGAATATCTTTGACCCGTAGTGCATGGATATTTTAGTGATGTGGATTATTTATTAAGCTGAGTCTCAGTGATAAAATTGATGATAAACTTTTTAAAACATAGAAGATAGTAGATATCATGCTCTACTTGACTCTTCTAATGGATTGCTTGTTCCACTGCAGTTAAACTTGTTTAATTATCAATTTAACACTGTTGAAGGCTAACGATAATTTATTATGCATTATCTTAATCATAATATTTACTGGGCTAGTTGAGCTCATCCTTTTGCTTTCATTGTTCTCTTCAGAAAATGAGAACGTAGCAGGGACTAGTCAGGGAATGGAGTGACGGTCCGAGATGGTGGCTGTAGTAGTCCTCACTATTTTATAAAATAGTATGATAATAATTATAATGAAGACTTAATTTCAGTTTGGATATTGTCTAGACGACAATATTCGTGTTAAAACTCTCAGCTATGTGTTGTCGTATTTTACACGACAGTTGTATAAATACCTATTTTGGGGGCGTCACACAATTTTCTTATAATTATTATTCTATATAATAAATGGTTAAATTGATAAAAGGTTAAAGTTAAGGGTGATATGTAAAATTTTTACAAAGTAAGCAAATTGTCATAAAATATTCGTTTAGTCTAGGAATTTTCTTTTTTTTTTGGGGGATTATCCGTACGACGACACAATTATTGGTAGACCCCACAATGGAATAACTATCAGATTTAGAAAGCGACAGAAATAACCTTTTTATAAAAATAACGGCAAGACTTTTACCGTTAAATTGTTGAAATACCCGATGATAAAAAAATACAGTAATACGCGTGATTGCATAATAGCACACAGTATTGCACAATATCTTTGATTATTGATGTTTACATAAGAAGTCACTCAGTTTTGTTTAATTATTGCAACAATAGTTGTTGCATAGTATCTCATATTATTGATTCAATTATTATCACAATATCATCTGCGTACAATATTTTGTATTATTAATCAATAATTGAGATGACAAAGTTATTCATATTATTATTTGTATTATTGACAATGTCTAGAAAGTTCTGTCGAGAAAAGGGGTTTGGTCACCTAATTGTGCGCCAATAAGAAAAAATTCTTATCGAAAAGCCCCCTCTTTCCTGGGAATGATCTGATTGTTAATATTGCGAGTTATAATAATGATGAATAAATGTTATTAAAAATGTGTTTTGTGAAGCCAAGTGAATTAAGATAAATAGAGGGGATTTTTATGAAGTAATTGTTGTAAATTTTGCTTATTACATGGACTCACACTTACCTATTTTTCAAAATAATCGGTAGAAAGTTATCTCAGTTTTGTTTTATATATATATATATATATATATATATAATGTCACGGAGGGGGGGAACTGATTCACGGGTGGGATTGTTATATATATATATATATTATATAAGTTTTGTTTTTTATGTAAAATAGAATATATTATATTTTATTATTTGCATAGTACTGCATAGTGTGTGCATAGCGATGTTTAGTGCAACATAGTAAAATCAAAATTTTTAAAGAAATTCGTCCGTGATTATGTTTACTATGCATCCGTGATTTTATTTTCTAAATAGTATCCTGACATTCTCCTATAAATAGGATGCTTAGTTTAGAAATGAAAAACACACCAGAATCAGAGAATTATTCTTCTATAATATTGAGCGTATTTCTTTAAAGTTTAAGAAAGCTTTGAGTATAAAAAACAGTGTAAGTTTTACTTCAAGAATATATCCGCTATACCAGTCAGAATTACTCTCTTTTTGAGGTAAGAGGTATTATTTATTTTATATTCACTTACGATATTATTTTTCGTATTCGTAAGGAATTTTATTTTCGTTCAATATTCGTAAGGAATATTATTTTCGTTCAATATTCGTAAGGAATATTATCTTCGTTCAATATTAGTAAGGAATATTATTTTCGTTCAACAATTATAAGGAATATTATTTTTGTTCAGTATTCGTAAAAAATAATATTTTCTTCCATACTCTATAGTATGTAAGTAATATTATTTCGTTTCAGATTCTGAATTCTACACTCATTTTGATAAGTATTGCTTCTATACTCCGTGAAATTAGTAGAATGTCCTTGACATTTGCATTTCATCTAGTATCTTTTCACGAAAATATTATTCTGAATATTCTTGTTAATTTTAAATCTTTTCATGTCGGAGTATTATTCATGGGGTACTATTCACGAAGTACTATTCACGGGATACTATTCACTCGGGATACTATTCATGACAAAAATTGATTTCTTTTATATCCAAATTATTATGGATACATTATTATTCTTGAATTTTACTTCACAAAGCAGTATCATGTTGACAATTTGGACATTATTAAATTTTGGATAAATTGAATTATATATCTTTAAAATTTATCCTTGCTCTCATTTAATTGAATTCTTATATCATTGTCATCATCCTCATGCTTATATTATGATGAAATTCCTCATTGGCCCAGAGTGCATTGATGGATAGTTGTTGATATGATCATGACTATGGGTTCTCTTCGGCCAAGGGTACAAAGATGAATTGTTGTTTGGCATGATCATGACCACTGGTGATAATAACGAATATTCTTGGCCTGTAGTGCATGGGTAATTCGTGGATGTGATAATAACGAATATTGTGACGCCCCCAAAATAGGTCCATTCCATCCAACCCATTCTGAGTCGCCAAATACATGGTACAGAAATAACTACAACTTTATTAATACATTTGTCGTGCAAAATAAAACAACATATATACTGTGAGTTTAAATACAAATATTGCCATCTAGACAATATCCACACGCAAATAAATCCCCATCATAATTATTGATACATTATTTTACAAAAATGGTGAGGACTACTAAACAACTCTCTCTAGAACCTTCATTCCATACCCCGACTAGTACTCGCTACATTCTCGCGCCCCCGAGAAGAAAAATGGAACAACAAGGAAAAGGTGAGCTCAACTAGCCCAAGAAAGAATATTATGACTAAGATAATATACAACAAATTATCATTAGTCTTCAACAGGAAAAAAAACTAATAGAATACAATAGACAACAAGTTTTTAAACCAATATTTCGCAATGAAATAATAATTCATTAGAAGAGTTAAGTAGAGAATGCAACTACTATCTCTACATGTATGAATTTAAAAGTTAAATCGTCTATCTTTTATCCCCTGTAACATCAATCAACATACATCTGGAATCAAATATTCATCTTTGCACTACAGGCCAAAGATATTCATCAGTTGGTCATGTTCATCTAAACACCTATTCATCTTTGCACTACGGGCCAAAGATATTAATCGATTAGTCATGTTCATCTCAACACTGCTCATCTTTGCACTACGGGCCAAAGATATTCATCAAGAAATCATTCATCTTTGCACTACACGTGCCAAAGATATTCAAGAATATCATCATTTAGGACTGAGGATGATGAAAAATATTTCAAAGAAAACGAATCCAGTGAAACAAAATGACAAGGATTAAGGATTAAGGATTAAGGATTAAGGATTAAGGATTCGTACTTTGTTTTATCCATGTCCAAAAATACCTCAAAAATAATCACAGTGGTGTAAAATTCAAGAATGATCAAAACATGGATACAATCAAAGCTAGTATCCGAATAGATATTTTAGATTTAAAAGAAAAATTTTCATTTTTCTTGAATAGGCCGATTCGTGAATAGTCAGATATATCGTGAATAAGGCCGATACGTGAATAGTAACTCAAACACCAAAAGATAGAAATTCCAAAAAAACATCTTCACGCTTTCATGAATAGTACTCGTGAATAGTAACTCGTGAATAAGAACTCTCATGAATAGTAACTTCGTGAATAGTAACTCATGAATAAGTAACTCATGAATAGTAACCCGACATGGAAAAGTTCCAAATTTGATAAAAAGTTTCAACCAATATTTCAAAGATAATGATATTGAAGAAATAATATCATTTGAGAAGAAAATAACATCCCTTACCTCGAAAGACAATACTTTAGTTGAAACAGGATATAGGCTATGACTTGAACTTGCACACAGATAGCAATACTCAAAGTATACTCAAAATACTCACAAGAATACTCGATAATATAGAGAGAAAACTTGATTCGGTGTGATTTTCAATTCTAACCCAAGACACCTATTTATAGGAAATTGCTTAGAACACCACAGTGAAAATTGAATATAATATTAATATAATTATACAAATTTTCCTTAGCCCACCTTTTGGTCAAAAACACCAGCCACACATGTTAATGATGTCCAAAAAAATACAAAAAACTTTTTTCTAACAAAAATAATTTAAACTTCAAAAATCAATTCACACCCGATATACCGAAACTTCAATAATTCACAATAAATAGCTCTTTTATCAGAAAATTCGAATCTCGCGAATTTTTATAGGAAATTCAATTCTCTACAACTTTGCAGAAGAAAGTTTTTCCAAATTCCAAACAGAAATTGACCGAAATCCACAAACGGGCAATTTTACAGGCTATAACCAAATTTCAGTCAATAAATGGGGTATTAGTGTATTTTAACGACCGGGTATTCCAACAGTATTAACGGTAACAACTATGCCGTTATTTATAAACAACTTATATTTGTCGTTTTCTTCATCCAATCGCTTTCCGTTATGGGGGGCCCGCAAAGATCTGTGGTAATCGCATTTAATATTCCTCGACAAGCATTTAATATTCCACGACCAAACGAATATTTTCCGACGAAAATGAATATTTTATAACCACCTGCTTATTCAAAATATTTGCGTATTTTACCCATAACTATCCACATTAATCAAATCAACCCTTACTATTTCAAAATAATAAATAGAGGAAAATAAATTTCATTTATTAATAATTTGGGGTCTTACAAATATCCTTGGCCCGTAGTGCATGGATAATTCGTGGATGTGATAATAACAAATGTCCTCATTGGCCCATAGTGCATTGATGGACAATTGTTAGTATGATCATGACCATGGGTTCTCTTCGACCAAGGGTGCAAAGATGAATTGTTGTTTGACATGATCATAATCATTGGTGATAATAACGAATATCCTTAGCCCGTAGTGCATGGATAATTCGTGGATGTGATAATAATGAATATCCTTGGCTCGTAGTGCATGGATAATTCATAGATGTGATACTAACGAATATCCTTGGTCGTAGTGCATGGATAATTCGGTGTTGTGGATTATTTATTTTGTAGACAAATGCTGTGGTAAAAATCTTCTTTGGCTTATGTGCAAAGATAGATTATTGATTATTGGTTTTACAGTTGTATATCTTTGGCTTACGTGCATAGATGAACTGTTGATTATTGGTTATACAGTTGTATATCTTTGGCTTATGTGCAAAGTTGGACTGTTGATTATTGGTTTTACAGTTGTATGTCTTTGGCTCGTAGTGCAAAGATGGACTATTGATTTACCTGATTATAAATATAAATTGTGAATTTAACTATAATCTTTGGTGGTACAGGTGAAGACAGGTGATGCGAGTTCTCTTTGTCTTGGGTACAACAAAGAACTGTTGATGAATGTTACAAGAATGAAATATTAACGATGGACTTTTAATTTAGAGAGGATAGTAGACATTATGTTCTACTTGACTCTTTTAATGGATTGTTGATTCCGCTACAATTATAGTTGAAAACTTTTATCATCTACCATATGTTCTAAATCTCTGATTTATTAATGATGAATGCTATTGATAAATCATAATATTTTTTACTGGGCTATTTGTTCTCACCCTTTTGCTTCATAATTCCTTTCGGGTATTAAGAGTATAGCTGAGTCGAATGAGGATAACAGGGGAATAGTGTGATAGTTCGAGACTGTAGAAGTTTCTCAATACATTATAAAACTGCATGACATACAATATATAATTATATTAAGGACCTAAGATGGGTGTGTCGTATATTATACATCACTTAATAATTAATTTTGGTGAACAACAATAGGGTGATGAGAACCCGACTTTGAAAGCGTTAAAAGTGCACCTCATTAGAATGAATATGATAGTAATCTTCTCGTTATTCTTTGGGGTCTTAAAATATTTACTGCTGTGTTTTATATGGCATTGTAATAATTTGAGTTTGGATACTGTCTACGAGATAATATTGTATTAAAACTCACAACTTATGTGTTATCGTATTTTGCACGACAATTCAACAGTTGTATAAATGAAGTTTGTATTTGAATTCTGTACCGTGTATCTGGAGACTCAGAATGGGTTGTGTATACCTATTTTGGGGACGTCACATTTGGTATCAGAGCTTAGGGATATGATCTCTGACGGAGATCTGGGATTAGAACTAGGGGAGAGACGAGTAATATCTTTCGCTAGTGTGTGTCATACCTAAGCTGAATTTTCTTAGTTAGTTGACAAATTGTGATATGTCAATTAACTTTTGTTTTGAAGATGTATTCTAGAATGATATCTGAAATGCAGGAGATGAGCAATGGGAAAATCATGATACAGAGGAAATAACCGGGAAGGTACAATCCGAAAAGAAAGCAAGGTATTCTCATCTCTTCGAACTACCAGATACGTAAATTTTGAGGGCAAAATTTCATAAGGAGGGGAGATTGTAAGACCCCAAATTTTATGAAATGAAAGTATTCAATTTTCTTATAATTATTATTTTATTTAGTAAATGGTTAAATTGATAAAAGGTTAAAATTAAGGGTGATATGTAAAAATTTTACAAAGTAAGCAAGTTGTCATAAAATATTTGTATGGTCGATGAATATTCTTTTTGTCGGGGATTATCCGTATGATGGCACAATCATTGGTGGATCCCAGAATGGAATAACTGTCGGATTTAGAAAGCGACAGAAATAACCTTTTTATAAAAATAATGGCAAGACTTTTATCGTTAAACTGTTAAAATACCCTGTGATAAAAAAATACAGTCATACTCATGGTTGCATAGTAGCACATGATATTGTACAGTATCTTTGATTATTGATGCTCACGTAAGAAGTCACTCAATTTTTTTTAATTATTGCAACAGTGGTTATTGCATAGTATCTCACATTATTGATTCAATTATTGTCACAGTATCATCTGCATAATATTTTATATTATTAAATAAATAATTGAGACGAAAAAGTTATTCATATTATTATTTACATTATTCACAATGTCTAGAAAGTTTTGTCGATAAAAGGGATTTGGTCACCTAATTGCGCACCAATAAAGAGAGATCCTTATCGGAAAGCCCCCTCTTTCTTGGGAATGATCTGGTTGTTAATATTACTATTTATAATAATGATGAATAAATGTTATTAAAAATGTGTTTTGTGAAGCCAAATGAATTGAGATAAATAGAGGAGACTTTTATGAAGTATTTGTTATAAATTTTGCTTATTACATGGACCCCCACTTACCCATTTTTCAAAATAATTGGTAGAAAGTTATCTCAGTTTTGTTTATATATATATATATATTATATAATTTTTAATTTTTATGTAAAATAAAATATATTATATTTTATTGTTTGCGTAATAAGATCAAGCATAGTGTGTGCATAATATTTGATAGTAAAATCAAAATTTTAAATTAATTCAGTATGTGATTATATGTTTCATTGGCGTCCGTGATTTTATTTTCTAAATAGTATCCTGTCATTCTCCTATAATAGGATGATTAGTTTAGAAATGAAAAACACACTAGAATTAGAGAATTTTTCTTCTATAATATTGAACATATTTCTTTAGAGTTTAAGGAAGCTTTGAGTGTAGAAAATAGTACAATTTTTCTTCAAGAATATCTCCGCTATACTTGTCAAAATTACTCTCCTTTTGAGGTAAAGGGTATTATTTATTTCATATTTGCTTACAATATTATTTTTCATATTCATAAGGATTTTTATTTTTGTTCAATATTCGTAAGGAATATTATCTTCGTTCAATATTCGTAAGAAATATTATTTTCGTTCAACAGTTGTAAGTGATATTATTTTTGTTCAATATTCGTAAGAAATAATATTTTCTTTCATACTCTATAGTATGTAAGTAATATTATTTCATTTCAGATTCCTAATTCTACATTCATTTTGATAAGTATTACTTCTATACTCCGTAAAATTAGTAGAATATCCTTGAAATTTGTATTTCATCAAGTATCTTTTCACGGAAATATTATTCTAAACATTCTTGTTAATTGTTAATCTTTTCATGTCGGAGTACTATTCACGGGGTACTATTCACTCGGGTACTATTCACCAGGGGTACTATTGTGAGATCCCGAATTTTATGAAATAAAAGTATTCAATTTTTCTATTTTGGTAAATAGTTAAATTGATAAAAGTGTAAAGTTAAGGGTCATATTTGAATTTTTTTCAAAGTAAGTAAGTTGTAATAAAATAACCGATAGTAAAAGTATAGTAATACGCGTGGTTGCATTGTAGCACACGATATTGATTATTGATGCTTACGTGAGAAATTACTCGGTTTTATTCAATTATTGTCACAATATTTTATATTATTAAATCAATAATTGAGACGACAAAGTTATTCATATTATTATTTGCAATATTCACAATGTCTAAAAGTTCTGTCAAGGAGAGGTTTGGTCACCTAATTGCGCACGAATAAGGAGAAATCCTTATCGGAAGCCCCCTCTTTCCTGGGAACGACATGGTTGTTAAATATTGTGAGTTATAATATTAATGATGAATGTTATTAAAAAAAAATCAAATTTAAGTTCAGAGTTGAATTTGGAGACGCAGACGTGATATTTGAGCCTGGAACGATAAAATTAGTAGAAATAGACTATAAACGCAAAATTTGTCGGGGATGACATTTTGGTCAAAAAAGTCAATAGTTGACTTTTTCAGAAAAAGTCAAACTTCAAAATTTAAAAAATGAAATTTTTGAGAAAAATATTTCCATTATGTTGGGATTGTTAGTGTTAGTGGAAATCGACATTTATTTCGATAATAATTGATGTCTGGAGGTTATATTGACTAATCGGGTAATTAATCGAATAAATGAGCAATTAATTGCTATTAATTCACATGATTATAACTATTTATTCACATGTGTGTACTATTGATTCACATTCATGTACTATTAGGGGAGGTGGTGCAAGACTGATAATACTTGCATGACTAAGTTAAAAATAGAGGTATAGATGGAGGTACTATACTGTAATTTATATTTTCACATAATTATAACTATTGAGTCACATGATTGTACTATTGATTCGCATGATATACTATTAGGGGAGGTGGTGCAAGTTTGATAATACTTGCAGGACTAAATTAAAAATCAAGGAAAAGTTGAAGGTATTATCTTTGTAATATTTGAGGCAAAGCGCAATTATCGAAGCTATATTTTCCTATAAATAGAAGCTCATTCTTCCTTCATTTCTCACCAATTCACTAAAGCTATAGAAGTAGGTAGGTCATACTAGCGAAGGAATTCCCCGTCTCTCCCCTCCTAGTTCTTGTCTCACATCTCAGCCAGGGATCATATCCCTAAGCTTTGATACTGTTGTGACGCCCCCAAAATAGGTATACATCACCCATCTTGAGTCGCCAAATACATGGTACAGAATACAAATACAAACTTAATTATACAACAGTCGTGTAATATACGACAAAACATAGTTGAGAGTTTAAACAGGAATGTTGCCTTCTAGACAATATCCACTCTCAAATAGAGTCTTCATTACATTTATTATCATACTATTTTATAGAATAGTGAGAACTACTAATACACCATCTCGTACCATCACTCCGTTCCCCGACTAGTCCCGACTACGTTCTCATTTCCTGAAGAGAACAATGAAAGCAAAAGGGTGAGCTCAACTAGCCCAGTAAGAAATATTATGACTAAGATAATGCAGAATAAATTATCATTAGTCTTCAACA
Organism: Panax quinquefolius; assembly: GCA_020205615.1. Taxonomy (NCBI): domain Eukaryota; kingdom Viridiplantae; phylum Streptophyta; class Magnoliopsida; order Apiales; family Araliaceae; genus Panax; species Panax quinquefolius. The sequence goes on along the minus strand of CM035161.1, from coordinate 38,270,367 downwards.
ATGTTAAACTGATAAAATATAATAGACATCGAGTTTAAGTGCAGCGGAATAAGCAATCCATTAGAAGAGTCAAGTAGAGCATGATATCTACTATCTTCTATGATTTAAAATGTTTTCATCAATTTTTATCACGAGACTCAAATTTTAATAAATAAACCACATCATTGAGTCATCCCTGCACTACGGGCCAAGGATATTCATTAAATCATCAATGGTCATGACTATACCAAATAATCCCTGGTCATAATCATACCAAAAACTTTCCATCAATGCACTACAGGCCACTGAGGACTTTTACCACATCATTTATAACATTACAGGTCATGATTATACCGAATGATCCCTGGTCATAATCATACCAAGTCCATCTATGCACGTAAGCCAAAGATGACTTTCATCACAATATAAGCATGAGGATGATGACAATGACATAATAATTCAATAAAAACAAGTTCAAGAATAAATTTTAAAGATTTATAAGTTAATTTATCCTGAAATCAATTACGCCCAAATTGCCAACATGACATCTTGCTTTGTGGAGTAAAATTCAAGAATGCTCGTAAGAATATTTCCATGAAAAGATACTGGATAAAACGCAAATATCCAGGATATTCTACTAATTTCATGGAGTATAGAAGCCAAAACTTTAACCAACTGAGTATAATAGAATTTATGAAACTGCAAATGGATTTTCGCCCGCCATGCGGTAATCCACGTAGACAGATCATTTCCACAATTTAATAAGGAATGAATACGAAGGATCATTCACCATGCATGCGGTAATCCACATAGACAGGTTAGTCCAACTGAATAATAAAGAATGGAATAACAAAAGAATTCACCAGGCATGCGATAGACCGCACAAACAAGTTATTCCCAATGTAATAATAAAGAATAGAACCAGTCATGTGTAATAAAATGCAGACAAGATATTCCAATGTAATAATAAAGGATAGAACCGGTCGTATGTAATCCGCATGCATGTGGATATTCTAACCGAATAATAAAGAATGGAACCGGTCATGCGTAATCCGCATGCACAGGATATTCCAATGTAATAATAAAGAATGGAATAACAACATAATTCACCGCACGCGATAGATCAAGATGCATAAAAGTTATTCCAATGTAATAATAAAGAATGGAATAATGAAGAATTTCACCATGTATGCGGATTGGCATAGGTAGTTATTTCAACATAATAATAAGGAATGGAATAACAACTCTTACGAGTATTGAAAGAAAATAACCCTCTTCATGAATACGAAAGAGTAATACCCCTTACCTTAGAAGAAACTGGATATTAGAATAGTGAGGTAACAAACTTCTCTTCTTCTTTCTCTCTATAATTTCTCTCTATAATAATTGATCTAAAGCTTTAGTGAATTGGTGAGAAATGAAGGAAGAATGAGCTTCTATTTATAGGAAAATATAGTTTCGATAATTGCACGTTTTGGAGCTCGAAATATTACAGTACAATACCTTCAACTTTTCTTTCATTTTTAATTTAGTCCTGCAAGTATTATCAAACTTGCACCACCTCCTCTAATAGTAAATAATGTGAATCAATAGTTCAATCATGTGAATCAATAATTATAATCATGTGAAAATACGAATTACAGTATAGTACCTCCATCTATACCTCCATTTTTAACTTAGTCATGCAAGTATTATCAATCTTGCACCAACTCCCCTAATAGTACAAGAATGTGAATCAATAGTACACACATGTGAACAAATAGTTATAATCATGTGAATTAATAACAATTAATTGCTCATTTATCCGAGATTAATTACCCATTTGGTCAAGATAACTTCCAGACATCAAGTAATATCGAAATAAATGTCGATTTCCACTAACACTAATAATTCCAACACAATGGAACTATCAATTTCATCTTTAATCAACACGAACTTATTCGTCATTAATATTATAACTCACGATATTTAACAACCAGGTCGTTTCTAGGAAAGAGGGGGCTTTCCGATAAGGATTTCTCCTTATTGGCGTGTAATTAGATGACCAAACCTCTCCTTGACAGAACTTCTAGACATTGTAAATATTGCAATTTAATAATATAAATAACTTTGTCGTCTCAATTATTGATTTAATAATATATCATATTATGCAGATGATACTGTGACAATAATCGAATTAATAATATGAGAGATATGATGTAGTAATTACTGTAGCAATAATTGAGTATAACTGAGTGACTTCTCACGTAAGCATCAATAATCAATATCGTGTGCTTCTATGCAACCACGCATATTACTGTACTTTTACTACTGGGTAGTTCAACAGTTTAACGGTAAAACATCTGTCGTTATTTTTATAAAAAGATAATTCTGTCGTTTTTTAACTACGACAATACTTCCTTTGACACCCCCAAACCCAGGTACTTCATTCCCACAGGATTTGGTGTTCACTTAATCAAACATTCATATCTAACTACCAATCATAATAAAATTGAATAAATAAAACCTTCCCCATTAAAGGGTTACATAATAAAAATCTCCCAGGTTGTCTAACCTTTAAATACAATCATTCAAATGCGGAAAATAAATAAACTTCATTACAACCATTCAATTAAAATCTGATAATAAAATATTAACATAATACAAGTCTTCAATACTTATTCATCTTTCCTTTTCCCTTACTGGTGCTAGGTATATCAACCTTTTCATCTTTAACTGTAATAGTTATATAAGCAAGAGTGAGTAAACAAAGCTCACTTGAAATAACAATGAATAAAAATCTTTACAACAACTGTCAAATAAGATGCTCGATAGAATTAAGCAATATGATTTATCAACACTCTGAAGTATATAACTCAGGGTCCTAAGACCACGAACTATGTCCATAGTTATAAGTAATTTTTCAACTTAAACTTTAACATTCATAAGACTATAGGGACTCCTCGTACTTAGGGGGATCAGCCCTTCGTACAATGTATTATGCACAAACATTTCAATGCTAAGCGTAAATTACCCCTAATAATAGGGTTGTTCATCTCAGTATTTAGAGTATAAGTCCGCACCAAAGTGAGTTTGGTTTGGATACATTTCAAGGTAATTTGGAATTCGACGAACATCAACTAAGGATTAGTTGAATAAAATTAATAACATCATGCTATGGAATAATCATAACTGAATCAATATGATAAATTAAAATCATGCTTTAGGAATAATCTAATAGCATACATATTGAATAATTATAACACACCTTGCTTGAACAATATTAAGCTAAGGTTATATAGAATTGAATACTAAGCATGCATAGCAATTTGAACGTTAAAACTGTTCAACATTAGCATATATAAATTTGTATGCTAAACATGCAACAAGTTAATTACAAGAATAACTTGCTCAATATCAATATAAAGTTTAGAAATCTTGCACCGTTATATTGTAATCGAATTGGAAACAATAATTGGCGTAACAAGATAATTAATTTAGAAAACTTGCCTTGCTCGTAGGCTAAACCGAACAATTCGAATCACAATACCCTATATATATGTCATCATGACATAGTTAGTCACTACCACATTACATACATAACTAAGTATATTTGTAAGACCCCGAAATTTTTTAAATAAAAAGGAATTTCCTTTATTTATTATTTTGAAATAGTAAGGGTTGATTTGATTAATGTGGATAGTTAAGGGTTAAATACATAAATATTTCAAAATAAGCAAGTGGTTATAAAATATTCATTATAGGGAATATTCGTTTGGTCGTGGAATATTCAAATGCGTCTGGGAATATTAAATGCGATGGTGGCGCACCATGTGTGGGCCCCATAATGGAAAGCGATTGGATGAAGAAAAACGACAAATATAAGTTGTTTAAAAAAAAAAACGGCGTAGTTGTTGCCGTTAATACTGTTGGAATACCCGGTGGTTAAAACACACTAATACGTTGTTGGTTGAAAGCAATAAGACTGCAGTATTGCACCAATTATTGATTCTACGTAAGAAGGCACTACTCAATAATGGTTATAGTAATTACTCGCTCAAAGATTTTATTTTATTGATTCAATAATTGTGCGTTGATATTTTATATTCTTGTTGTTTCAATAATTGTCATTACACAAAGATTTTTCATTATCGAAGCAATAATTCATATTATCTGAATAATATTATTAGATAACATTATTGGAAATGTCTAGAAAGTTTACATAAGGAGAGGTTTGGTCACCTAATTGCGCGCCAGTAAGAAGAAATTCTTATTGGAAAGCTCCCTCTTTCCTGGGAACTGCCTGGTTGTCAATATTGTGATTCTGTAATATTATTTGTGAATAATTAATTATTGATTTATATGATGAGGAAAATATTGATTTTATGTGGATATAGATGGAGAAAAAGTTTAATGTGACAATTGTTGAAAATTGAAATTTTATCTTTTTCTGATAAAATAATTCATTTAAATATATTATATTATTATATTTTAATAATATAATAATGGTGATATTTTTACAACGAATGTGGGATATATGAGTATACGAGGAGGAAGAGTATTTTTGTTGCAATAAATGTTTAAAACATGTTAAACATGTCGGTGGACCCCATTTATTGACTGAAATTTGATTATAGCCTGTAAAATCACCCGTTTATGGATTTCGGTCAATTTCTATTTGGAATTTGGAAAAACTTTCTTCTGCAAAGTTGTAGAGAATTGAAATTCCTATAAAAACTCGCGAGATTCGAATTTTCTGATGAAAGGGCTATTTATTATGAATTATTGAAGTTCTGAAGCTCCGAAATAATTAATTTTTGAAGTTTTAAATATTTTTAATAAGAAAACGTATTTTTTTGAGTTAGGCAAGGTGAGTCACTCTTGGTGGCTGATGGTTTGAATCAGATTTTGGGTGCGAGGAATTTAATAATTATATATTAATATTTTATTAAATTTTTCCTTTGGTGTTCTAAGTAATTTCTATAAATAGGGTGCTTAGGTTAGAATTGAAAATCACACCAAAAATCAAGTTTTCTCTCTATATTATCGAGCGTATTCTTGTGAGTATTTTGAGTATACTTTGAGTATTGCTAGAAGGTGCAAGTTCCCTCAAAGACTATATATACGGTATTCTAGCTAGTAGAAATCTTGATCTTTCGAGGTAAGGGATATTATTTTTTTTCAGTAATGATATTATTTCTTCAATATCATTATCTTTGAAATGTTGATCTCAAGTTTTTATCAAATTTGGAACTTTTTCATATCGGGGTTACTATTCATGAGTTACTATTCATGAGTTACTATTCACGAGTTACTTATTCAAGCGGAGTTCTTATTCACGAGTTACTATTCACTTAGTACTATTCATGAAGCGTGAAGATGTTTTTGTGGAATTTCTATCTTTTGGTGTCTGAGTTACTATTCACGATATCTAAGCATTATTCACGATCTGACCTGACTATTCACGATATCGATACTATTCAACCGAAAAATAAAATTTCTTCTTTTCGTCAAAACATCTATTCGGATACTAACTCGATTGTATCCATGTTTTGATCATTCTTGAATTTTACACCACTATGATTATTTTTGAGGTATTTTTGGACGTAGATAAAACCAAGTACTCTAATCCTTAATCCTTAATCCTTGTCATTTTGTTTCACTTTGGATTCGTTTCTTTAAAAAAAATATTTTCATCATCCTCGTCTTAAATGATGATATTATGGAATATCTTTGGCTGTAGTGCAAAAGATGAATGATTTCTTAAGAATATCTTTGGCTCAGAGTGCAAAGATGAATGATTTGAAGAATATCTTTGGCCCGTAGTGCAAAAGATGAACAGTGTTTAAATGAACATGACCGGTGATGAATATCTTTGGCTCTGTGAGTGCAAAAGATGAATATTTGATTCCAGATGTATATTGATTGATGTTACTGAGGGGATAAAAGATGAGCGATGAACTTTTAAATTCATACATAGAAGATAGTAGTTTGCATTCTCTACTTAACTCTTCTAATGAATTATTATTTCGCTGCGAATATTGATTTAAAATTTGTTGTCTATTGTATTCTATTAGATTTTTCCTGTTGAAGACTAACGATAATTTGTTGTATATTATCTTAGTCATAATATTCTTTTCTTGAGCTAGTTGAGCTCACCCTTTTTCTTTTTGTTCCATTTTTCTCGTGGAGGCGAGAATATAAGCGAATGCAGAGTGGGTATGGAATGAAGGTTTTAGAAAGGATTGTTTAGTAGTCCTCACCATTTTTGTAAAATAATGTATCAATAAATGTGATGAGGATTTATTTGAGTATAGATATTGTCTAGAAGATAATATTTGTATTCAAACTCACAGTTTTACTGTTGTAATAATAAAGTTGTAGTTGTTTCTGTACCATGTATTGACAACTCAGAATAGGTGATGTATACCTATTTTGGGGGCGTCACAATATTCATCATGTAAGATTTGATTTGTAATCACATAATCAAGTTACAAAACTAGTTAATTGTTAATAACATGCACATTCTTGGTATAGAAATACTGAAATCATAATTTAACAGTCCTACTATTAACACATAACAACTCCTTCAGACTTTGTGTACAAAAATTACACTTTGTCGACCATTTCGCTAACTTCTCACGTATTTGGCAAGGCCACACGAGTTTATCTTGTGTGGGTCATGCTAGAACGCTAAATCTGAGCCACTAAGTGGTGGCTGTATTTGATAAATATATTTGTTGGAATGTTTGTGGACCTTTAACTATAGACTTCGGCGACCAGCTTCGGCAACATCATGAACAAAAGCTAATTTTGGCCTACAAGCTCCTTTCTAACAGCCTAATTAACATGTAATTCATATAGAGACTTCATATAAACATAATTTAAAGACTCTTAACATGTTTCTACCCATAAAACAACATAAACATCGAATTTAAAACATCCAATTTCAATGTTTTTGATAAAAACCTCACTTTTTGATGTTTTCAATGAAAATCAACACTGTGATTTTGTTTTTCAACCAAAACAGTTAATTTAAAATACATTGTTTATGATTATACATACTCTTTCAAATTCAATAGTCAATTTATCAATTTAACAACTAAATAAACCTTAATTTTACCTTAAACTAAACAATTATTTATTCAACAATAAACACATCCATTAACAGTCATAAGACTATAGGGACTCCTCATACTTAGGGGGATCAGCCCTTCGTACAATGTATTGTGCATAAAAATTTCAACGCTAAGCGTAAATTACCCCTAATAATAGGGTTGTTCATCTCACTATTTAGAGTACAAGTCCGCACCAAAGTGAGTTTGGTTTGGATACATTTCAAGGTAATTTGGAATTCGACGAACATCAACTAAGGATTAGTTGAATAAAATTAATAACATCATGCTATGGAATAATCATAACTGAATCAACATGGTAAATTAAAATCATGCTTTAGGAATAATCTAATAGCATACATATTGAATAATTATAACACACCGTGCTTGAACAATATTAAGCCAAGGTTATATAGAATTGAATACTAAGCATGCATAGCATTGAACATTAAAATTGTTCAACATTAGGATATATAAATTTGCATGCTAAACAACAAGTTAATTACAAGAATAACTTGCTCAATATCAATATAAAGTTTAGAAATCTTGCATCATTATATTGTAATCGAATTGGAAACAATAATTAGCTTAACAAGATAATAGATTTAGAGAACTTGCCTTGCTCGTAGGCTAAACCAAACAATTTGAATCACAATACCCTATATATATATGTCATCATGACATAGTTAGTCACTACCACATTACATACATAACTAAGTACATTCGTCATGTAAGATTTGATTTATAATCACATAATCAAGTTACAAAACTAGTTAATTGTTAATAACATGCTCATTCTTGGTATAGAAATACTGAAATTATAATTTAACAGTCCTACTATTAACACATAACAACTCCTTCAAACTTTGTGTGCAAAAATTACACTGTCTAAATTATATTGTCTCGATTATTTCGCTAAATCGCATGCTGGCATTTACAGCTTTATCTTGTGGATTGGTCATATGCACGATGATGATATATTCATGAATATGATACGAAAGCTAACTAAGTATATGCACACATGACAAATATACTATTGGGCCTCGCTGCGGCGCCGAACTGCAGACTTCGGCGACCAGCATGAACAAAAGCCAATTTTGGCCTACAAGCTCCTTTCTAACAGCCTAATTAACATGTAATTCATATAGAGACTTCATATAAATATAATTCAAAGACTCTTAACATGTTTCTACCCATAAAACAACATAAACATCGAATTTAAAACATCCAATTTCAATGTTTTTGATAAAACCTCACTTTTTGATGTTTTCAATGAAAATCAACACTGTGATTTTGTTTTTCAACCAAAACAGTTAATTTAAAAAACCTTGTTTATGATTATACATACTCTTTCAAATTCAATAGTCAATTTATCAATTTAACAACTAAATAAACCTTAATTTTACCTTAAACTAAACTATATTCATATAAACTCACTTTAATATAGTTTTCTTCATAATTTACATACATATCATAAATTCATTGACTATACTCATATATAAACTTATGAAAATAGTTTCACAACACTAGTTTATCATATAAAGCCACATAAAATTAAACAATTTATCCTTTCACAAGAATTTTACAGAGAATTAAGGAAGAGAAAACTAAAATTTTAAAACTTAAAAAGGTGGGATGATACCTTGTTTTAGAAGATGATACGATTCTCTTTGATCAACAACCTTTTCTCCAACTTCACTTTCAAATTCTCTAGGATTCCCTCAAGTTTTTCTCTCACTTTTCTTCTTCTCTTCTTCTTTTTCCTCTAAGTCTTTCTTCCTAACTCTAACTAACGTACTAACAAAAATATAACGTATATAATATAATATATAATAATTGTATAATATAATTATATCAATTAATTGACATCAGTTTCTTTTTTTCTTTTTTTTTTAAAAACTCAAAAGCCATAAGGCTTGTTTGGCTAACTAACTAAAAAAAATAACCCATTAACTCTTACACCTTGTTTAGTAAAACACATTTAAAATAAAAGACTTAATATGCATTAAGCCTTGTTTGGTAAAACTGAATTAAACTCCTTTAATTTATTTTAATAACTCATTTATAGAAGGTTATTTGTCACACTTTTATTTAATTAATTTTTTCAAAAATCAATTAAATTAATTCCAATAACAATTTATTAAATTACCTTAACACTTAAATCAATACCACAAAATTATAATTTTCTATATAATTATAACTTTATTTAATCAACTAACACATCCTTTTAATTACAAATTCAAATTCAAATATAATAATTTATTCAATCAAAACTCTCTAACCTAATAATTAAATTAAATTAGAATATAATGATTAATTTTCTTAATTATTTATTTAACAAATAATTAACCAAATCGAATCAATTTGAACAATTATTTATTCAACAATAAACACATCCATTAAATACTTATATAATTTAATAAATATTTAATATAACAATTTAAAAAAATTCTAGAATGTTACATCATTCCCTCCTTACAAGGATTCTGTTTTCAGAATCACAATTCAAACAACTCATTAAAAAAATCACAGTGTTGATCATTTCAGGATTCTATCTTCGAAGACATAGATTAAACAAATAACTCAGGATAATTCTTCATCATTTCAGTTTTGAGTTCCCACGTAGCTTCTTCGACATTGTGGTTTCTCCATATTACCTTCACAGATTATGATCATAATCTTTCAACAACTCAAGCCATCGTCGTTGCCGCATGTTGAGTTTCTTTTGAATGAAGAAATATTTGAGGCTTTTATGATCCGTATAGATCTCCACCTTCTCTCCATACAGGTAATGCCTCCAAATCTTAAGTGCAAAAACGACTGCTGCCAACTCTAGATCATGAGTAGAATAATTTCTCTCATATTCTTTGAGTTATCGTGAGGCATAGGCTATGACTTTCCCATATTGCATGAGAACACATCCTAACCCTTTACCTGGAGAATCAACGAGATGACAAATCCTCCAAGGCGGATGGTATTGTCGTAGCAGTCTTTGAAATGAGTCTCCTCTTGAGTTCTTGAAAACTCTTTTCACATTCCTCACTCCAACCGAATTTTGTATCTTTTTGAGTCAGCTGAGTTAATTGAGTAGCGATTCGAGAAAACCCTTCTACGAATCTCTGATAATAACCAGCTAAGCCGAGAAAGCTATGTACTTCGGTCATTGACTTAGGTTGCTCCCAGCTTTGAATTGCTTCAATATTTATTGGGTTAGCAGATATTCCATGATTTGATATCACGTGCCCATGGAATGCAACTTCCTCAAGCCAGAACTCACATTTCTTCAACTTGGCATATAACTTGTTTTCACGAAGCTTTTGGAGTATCAGCCTCAAGTGTTGCTCATGGTCTTCACAGGTTTTGGAGTATATGAGGATGTCATCAATAAAGACGACCACAAATTGATCCAAATATTTCTTGAATACTCGGCTCATCATGTCCATGAAGGCAGCAGGAGCATTAGTCAATCCAAAAGACATGACTAGGAATTCATAATGCCCGTATCGAGTTCTGAAAACAGTCTTTGGAATGTCATCAGTTTTAATCTTTAACTGATGATATCCGGAACGAAGATCAATCATTGAAAAGAATTTGGCTCCTTGCAACTGGTCAAACAGGTCATCAATGCGAGGCAACGAGTACTTATTTTTGATGGTGACATGATTCAACTCCCGATAATCAATACAAAGTCGCATACTTCCATCTTTCTTCTTTACGAATAGAACAGGAGCACCCTAAGGAGACATACTAGGACAAATGAAACCGATGTCTAACAATTCCTGTAGTTGGGTTTTTAACTCTTGAAGTTCAATAGGAGCCATTCGATATGGGGCTTTAGAAATGGGTTTTGTACCAGATTCAAGGTCGATACAAAATTCAATTTCACGCTCTGGGGGTAGGCCAGGATGTTATTTAGGGAATACGTCAGGAAATTTATTAACAATAGAAATATCATTCAAATCTAACGTATTTTTATTTAAATCCGTGACATGGGCTAAGAAAGTTTGACTGTGACGCCCCCAAAATAGGTATACATCACCCATTTTGAGTCGTCAATAACATGGTACAGAAACAACTACAACTTTATTAATACAACATATAAACTATGAGTTTAAATACAAATATTATCATCTAGACAATATCCACACTCAAATAAGTCCTCATTACAATTATTGATATATTATTTTACAAAAATGGTGAGGACTACTAAAACAACTCTCTAGAACCATCATTCCACACCCCGACTAGAACTCACTACATTCTCGCTTCTTGAGAAGAAAAATGGAACAAAAAGGAAAAGGGTGAGCTCAACTAGCCCAATAAAGAATATTATGACTAAGATAATATAGAATAAATTATCGTTAGTCTTCAACAGGAAAAAATCTGATAAAATACAATAGACAACAAGTTTCAGATCAATATTTGCAGCGAAAATAATAATTCATAGATGAGTTACGTAGAGAATGAAATCTACTATAATCTATGAATTTAAAAGTCCATCATCAATATTTTATCCCTGTAATATCAATCAATATTCATCTTGAATCAAATATTCATCTTTGCACTACAGGCCAAAGATATTCATCAGTTAGTCATGTTCATCTCAACACCTGTACATCATTGCACTACAGGCCAAAGATATTCATCAAAAATTCATTCATCTTTGCACTACATGCCAAAGATATTCAGTAATATCATCATTTAGGACTTAGGATGATGAAAAATATTTTAAAGAAAACGAATCCAGTGAAACAAAAGAACAAATATTAAGGATTCGTACTTTAAACAATCCGAGTTCAAAAATACTTCATAAATAAATATAGTGGAGTAAAATTCAAGAATGATCAAAACATGGATACAATCAAAGCTAATATCCATAATAGATATTTTGGACAAAAACGAAAATTTAATTTTTCTACGTGAATAAGGTCGTATTCAGTAAATAAGTGTCAGTATACGTGAATAAAGTGTCGTATACGTTTATAGTAATCCTGACACTAAAAGACAAGAATTTCACAAGAAAATTTTTTACAATAAATAAAGATAATGATATTAGAAGAAATAATATCATTTTTTAAAAATAACATCCCTTACTCGAAAAGAGAGTCCTTGATTTGGAATCTTTTGGATATAGTCTTTGAAGGAAACTTGCACCGTATAGCAACACTCAAAGTATCAAAATACTCACAAGAATATGCTTAATAATATAGAGAGAGAAAGAGAGAGAAAACTTCAGTTTTTGGTGTGATTTTCAATTCTAACCTAAGCACCCTATTTATAGGAAATTACTTAGAACACCAAAGCAGAAAATTTATTAAAATAATTTTATTTATTAAATATTCAAGCCCACCACCAAAGAATCTGAATTCAGCTCATTTACCACACATGTGAGATTGCAAAAAACGTTTTCCTTGAATAAAATAATTAAAACTTCCAAAAATCAATTATTTCGGAACTTCAAAACTTCAATAATTCATAATAAATAGCCCTTTCATCAGAAAAATTCAAAACTTATTTCCTTTCCATAGGAAATTCCATTCCCTACAACTTTGTAAGTTTAAGTTTTTCCAAATTCGAAACAAAAATTAACCGAAATCCACAAACGGGCGATTTTACAAGCAATAATTAAATTTCAGTCAAGAAATGGGGTCCACAAATATGAAAAACATGTTTTAAATATTTTTAGTAACAAAAATACTCTTCCTCCTCATTTATTCATATATCATACATTCATTGTAAAAATATCACTATTATTATTAAAATATAATAATATATTTAAATGAATTATTTTATCAGAAAAGATAAAATATCAATTTTTCAACAATTGTCACTTTAAAAAATTTCCCCATCTATATCCACATAAAATGAATATTTTTCTTATCATATAAATAAATAATTAATTATTAACAAATAATATTCTGAGAATTATAATATCGATAATCGAGGCGGTTCAGGAAGAGGGGCTTTCAATAAGGATTTTTCCTTACTGGCGCGCAATTAGGTGACCAAACTTCTCCTTAGACAGAACTTTCTAGACATTGCCAATAATGCTATCTAATAATATTATTCAAATAATATGAATTATTGATTTGATTATAAAAAATACTGTGTAGTGACAATTATTGAAACAACAATAATATAAAATATCAACATAGCAATTATTGAATCAATAAAATAAAATATTGAGCAAGAATCATCGTAACAATTATTCGAGTAGTGCCTTTTACGTAAGAATCAATAATTTGTGCAATCTGTGTCTACTCACCGTGTTTTAACCACCGGGTATTTCAACAATTAATTGATATAACTACGTCGTTATTTATAAACAACTTATACTTGTCGCTTTCTTCATCCAATCGCTTTTCGTTTATGGGGCCTATTACAAAAGGCTGCATGCGTAATACGAATATTCCAAGCAAAGTAAGAATATTCCACGACCAAACTAATATTCCCCGAAAATAATGAATATTTTATAACCACTTGCTTATTTAAAATATTTGCGTATTTTACCCATAACTAACCACATTAATCAAATCAACCCTTACTATTTCAAAATAATAAATAGAGGAAATTTAATTTCATTTATAATAAGTTGGGGTCTTACAACCTCCCCTCCTTATGAAATTTCGTCCTCGAAATTGACGTACGTACCTGGTGTTTCGAAAAGGTGAGGATACCTCACTTTCATTTCTGTTTCCAACTCCCAGGTCATTTTTTCAATAGCATGGTTCCTCCACAAAACTTTGCCTTGCGGTATGACCTTCGTGCGTAGGACATGCTCCTTCCTATCCAAGATCTTGACAGGTACCTCTTCGTACGTTAAGTCTTCGGCTATCTCGTCCGGTTCTAACTCAATAATGTGGTTCGGGTCTTTCACATATTTACGAAGCACAAATATATGAAAAACATTATGAACACGAGACATACTTGGAGGTAACGCGAGTCTATAGGCTACATTTCCTACTCGGTCAAGAATCTAAAATGGACCAATAAATCGTGGATTGAGCTTTCCTCTCTTCCCAAATCTTGTAACTCCCTTCCATGGGGCAACACGCAATAATACATGATCCCCAATACTAAATTCCACGTCATTTCGATGAAGATCCGCATAACTCTTTTGTCGATCCTGTGCCGTTTGTATACGTTGTCGAATCATTTGGATCTTTTCTGTAGTCATACGTACCAACTCGGGTCCCAACAATGTTTCTTCACCCACCTCATCCCAACATATTGGAGAGCAACACTTTCATCCATATAATGCTTCGAATAGAGCTACCCCTATACTTGCCTGATAACTGTTGTTGTAGGAGAATTCCACCAATGGTAAATACTTATCCCAACTCCCTTTGAAATCTAGGACACAGAGTCTTAATAGATCTTCAAGAGTTTGAATAGTCCTCTCGATTGTCCGTCTGGTTTGAGGATGGTATGTCAATCGAATTGTAAATCCGTGCCCATAGCTTTTTGCAAGCTAACACAAAATCGTGAAGTAAATCTTGGGTCACGATTCGAAACTATGGATACTGGCATGCCATGCAATCTCACAATCTCATTTACATACATATAAGCAAGACGTTCAAGGGAATAAGTCTCCCATATAGGCAAGAAATGAGCAGACTTGGTTAATCTATCAACAATAAGCCAAATAGCATTTATGCCTTAAGAAATCGTGGGAAGACCCGTAACGAAATCCATGGTAATGTGTTCCCACTTCCATTTCGGAATCTCAAGTGGTTGCAATGGACCCTTAGGCACTTGATTCTCCGCCTTTACACGTTGACAAGTTAAACACCTCGAGATAAACTTTGCAATCTCTCTCTTCATATTGTTCCACCAAAATGTATGTCGAAGATCACGATACATTTTGGTACTTCCAGGATGGATTGCAAACGATGTATTGTGTGTCTCCATCATGACCTTGTATTTCAAATTAGAGTCATTAGGAACACAAAGTCTGGAGTGTACTCGAAGTATTCCTTCTTCATCGATTCTTGCTTCTGGAATAGCACCTTCTTGTACTTTCTTCTTCATACGCATTAACTCCGGGTCTGTAGCTTGAGCAACTTTAACTTTATCGATTAAAGTTGGTTCTATGCGTATACTTGACATCCTCGCACTCGTTCCTGCATATGATCTTCTACTCAACGCGTCAGCTACCACGTTTGCTTTTCCAGGATTGTATTGAATGGTGTGGTCATAATCTTTTAACAACTCGAGCCAACGTCGTTGCCGCATGTTGAGTTCCTTTTGGGTGAAGAAATATTTGAGGCTTTTATGGTCTGAATATATCTCCACTTTCTCCCCACATATATAGTGCCTCTAGATCTTTTAAATAAAACAATTGCGCAGTACTAACTCTAGATCATGAGTAGGATAATTCCTCTCATATTCTTTAAGTTATCATGAGGCATAAGGCTATGACTTTCCCATGTTGCATGAGAACACATCCTAACTCTTTGCTAGAAGCATCATTTGAGATAACAAATCCATCCGAACCAGATGGTATTGTCAGAACAGGTGCCGAAATGAGTCTCCTCTTAAGTTCTTGAAAACTTTTCTCGCATTCCTCGCTCCATACGAATTTTGTATCTTTCCGAGTCAGTTAAGTTAATGGGGTAGCGATTCGAGAAAATCCTTCCTGAATCTCGATAATAACCGACTAGTCCCGTAAAGCTACGTGACTTGATTCTATCGTCTTTGGTTGCTCCCAACTTTGTATTGCTTCAATCTTCGCCGGGTCAACAGATACTCCATGCTTTGACACCACGTGCCCAAGGAATGCTACTTTCTCAAGCCAGAACTCGTATTTCTTCAACTTGGCATATAGCTTGTTTTCACGAAGCCTTTGGAGTACCAGCTTCAAATGGTGCAAATGATCTTCACGGCTTTTGGAATATATGAGGATGTCATCAATAAAGACAACAACGAACTGATCTAAATATTCCTTGAATATTCGGTTCATCATATCCATGAAAGCCGCATTAGCATTAGTCAATCCAAAAGACATGACTAAGAATTCATAATGCCCGTACCGAGTTCTGAAGGTAGTCTTTAGAATATCCTCAGTTCTAATCTTCAGCTGATGATATCCAGAACAAAGATCGATCTTTGAAAAGAATTTTGCTCCTTGCAACTGGTCAAACATGTCATCAATACGAGGTAACAGATACCTATTCTTAATGGTGACATGGTTCAATTCCCGATAGTCAATACAAAGTCGCATACTCCCGTCTTTCTTCTTTACAAATAAAACAGGAGCACCCCAAGGAGATGTACTAGGACGAATGAAATCGATGTCCAACAATTCCTGTAGTTGGACCTTTAACCCTTGAAGTTCAATAGGAGCCATTCGATATGTGATTTTAGATATGGGCTTTGTACCAGGTTTAAGATCAATAAAGAATTCAACTTCACGTTCTGGGGGTAGACCGGGAAGTTCTTTAGGAAATACGTCAGGAAATTTACTAACAACAGGAATATTATTCAAATTCGACGTGTCTTTATTCAAATCCAACATGGGCTAAGAAAGCTTGACATCCGTTTTTCAATAACCGAATAGCTTTATGACTTGATATGACAGTGATTGATTTTAGTGGTTTAGTTGCTTGAATTCGTACAACAGGTTGGTTAGGAATATGAAAACTAACAACCTTACGAAAATAATCAATTTTGGCATGATGAGTAGTTAACCAATTAATCCCTAAAATCACATCAAAAGCAAGTATCTTTAAAGAGATAAGGTCAACAAGTAATGTGATGGCGCCAACTTGGATCAAACAAGATTTATAAACAGTGGATGTGATGAAAGTTTCTCCTAATGGAGTTTCTACAAATAAATCAAAAGTCTAATTTCTCTGGAGTCAAGTTTAAACGTTGAGCACAAGCAGGAGAGATAAATGAATGGGTAGCACCGGTATCTAGTAAGGTATAAACTTCACAAGAATTTATGATTAGCTTACCCGTGATCACCTCGTTTGGGTTCCTCGCATTTTGACCAGTCACGACAAACGCTCTTCCAGGAACCGTTGACTTTGTCACCATCCCCACTGGACTTGGTTTCGCTACCGTACAATCTCGAGCGATATGTCCTTCCTTTCCATAATTATAACATACCTTGAACTGTTGTGGCCAGTTTGGGCTGATATGTCCCTCTTTCCCGCATTTATAGCATACAACTGGTGGTCGTTCTCCTCCCTTAGAACCAGTTGCTGCTGGTGCTGATGTCTTTGCATTGCCATTGTTGAATCTCCTCTTTTTAAAATCTCCCCCCAACTCGCTTCTTCTATTTTCAAGGCTATGATTACCACCAGAGTGGTTACCGCTTTTGTCCGTATTTTTCTTTCTCCATTTAGTTATCATTGTTCGATGATCGCTATCACCCAGATGATGATCTGGTTGTGGTCCCTCGGTTGAGCGTACTCGTTATCTCGCTCTAATAATTGAGCCCTGTTGACAACATCTGAAGAGAGAAAATTTATGAGAAATGAGATATTGACGTATCTGGGTTTCAAACCTCTCGAAACATCCACGTCATCGTTCCTCATTCTCCACCAAACGAGCTAAACACGGATAACTCTGTAAACTTTGCCTCGTCTTTGGGACACGGCGTCATGTTGTTTTGTTTCAATCTAATAAACTCCACTTCCTTCATATAACTTGAATACTTTCGTGAAATTACTTGTCATTAAACAGTTTCGAAATGTCTCCCAAGACATCTTTGAGTCTTTGGTGGATGGTACGCCTCACGATTTCCACGATGAATCGCTTTCATTATGGAACAAAAGGTGGCGAATGGAACCATCTTCTCTCTGTGCATCCCAAGACATCGAATATCTTGGTAATTTATTTGACCCGTTTTCGCTTTTAATCGGATCCGGCTTTTCCCGAATTGCGGTGGTCCTAACTCTTTGAATCGCTTGGTACGTGACAAACCAAATACGTTGTTATCATTTTCACTGTATGTATTTTGTGCACGAGTCTCCTCAAATCGATTTTGCATGAATTGTAAAAAGCTTCTAAACATTTCGTCGTTCATCGATGATCATCGGTGGTGTTGTTTATGGGAGGAACATTATCTACTGTTGACGTTCTCCTCATTGGTGAGTAAGGAGTCTCCACGGTCTCATTTACTCCACTGTTAACATTCTCAGTCGACATTCTCAATTACTGCCATAAAACAAGGGTTAATTAAAGAAATCAACATATCACATAATATCCCTATATACTGACCAACCAACAAATAAGCTTAGGTAAGACACACTAGCGAAGGTTTTACTCGTCTCTCCCCTCCTAGTTCTATTCCCCGATCTCGCCATGGAGATCATATCCCTAAGCTCGATATTAATCATGACGCCCCCAAAATAGGTATACATCACCCATTTTGAGTCGTCAATAATACAACATATAAACTGTGAGTTTAAATACAAATATTGTCATCTAGACAATATCCACACTCAAATAAGTCCTCATTACAATTATTGATACATTATTTTACAAAAATGGTGAGGACTACTAAAACAACTCTCTACAACCATCATTCCACACCCCGACTAGAACTCACTACATCCTCGCCTCCTGAGAAGAAAAATGGAACAAAAAGGAAAAGGGTGAGCTCAACTAGCCCAGTAAAGAATATTATGACTAAGATAATATAGAACAAATTATCGTTAGTCTTCAACAGGAAAAAATCTGATAAAATACAATAGACAACAAGTTTCAGATCAATATTTGTAGCGGAAATAATAATTCATAGATGGGTTACGTAGAGAATGAAATCTACTATAATCTATGAATTCAAAAGTCCATCATCAATATTTTATCCCTGTAACATCAATCAATATTCATCTTGAATCAAATATTCATCTTTGCACTACAGGCCAAAGATATTCATCAGTTGGTCATGTTCATCTCAACACCTGTACATCATTGCACTACAGGCCAAAGATATTCATCAAAAATTCATTCATCTTTGCACTACATGCCAAAGATATTCAGTAATATCATCATTTAGGACTTAGGATGATGAAAATATTTTAAAAGCGAATCCAATTGAAACAAAAGAACAAATATTAAGGATTCGTGCTTTAAACAGTCAGAGTTCAAAAATACTTCATAAATAAACATAGTGGAGTAAAATTCAAGAATAAGCAAAACATGGATACAATCAAAGCTAATATCTATAATAGATATTTTGGACAAAAAATGAAAATTTAATTTTTCTGTGAATAGTGTCGTATACGTGAATAGTAATCCTGACACTAAAAGACAAGAATTTTACAAGAAAAATCTTACCAATAATCCGGTATTAACGGTAATACCGTGTGCTACTGTATTTTAACCACCGGGTATTTCAATAGTATTAACGATAACAACTACGCCGTTATTTATAAACAACTTATACTTGTCGTTTTTTTCATCCAATCGCTTTTCGTTATGGGATCCACACAAGGCTGCGCCGTCGTACGAATATTCCCCGACTGTAAAAATATTCCACGACCAAACTAATATTCCCCGAAAATAATGAATATTTTATAACCACTTGCTTATTTAAAATATTTGCGCATTTTACCCATAACTAACCACATTTATCAAATCAACCCTTACTATTTCAAAATAATAAATGGAGGAAATTTAATTTCATTTATAATAAGTTGGGGTCTTACAACCTCCCCTCCTTATGGAATTTCGTCCTCTAAATTGACGTACGTACCTGGTGTTTCGAAAAGGTGAGGATACCTCGCTTTCATTTCTGTTTCCAACTCCCAGGTCATTTCCTCAATAGCATGGTTCCTCCACAAAACTTTGACTTGCGGTATGACCTTTGTGCGTAGGACAAGCTCCTTCTTATCCAAGATCTTGACAGGAACCTCTTCGTACGTTAAGTCTTCGGCTATCTCGTCCGGTTCTAACTCAATAACGTGGTTCGGGTCTTTCACATATTTATGAAACACAGATATATGAAAAACATTATGAACACGAGACATACTTGGAGGTAACGCAAGTCTATAGGCTACATTTCCTACTCGGTCAAAAATCTATGAATTTAAAAGTCCATCATCAATATTTTATCCCTGTAACATCTTGAATCAAATATTCATCTTGAATCAAATATTCATCTTTGCACTACATGCCAAAGATATTCATCAGTTGGTCATGTTCATCTCAACACCTGTACATCTTTGCACTACAGGCCAAAGATATTCATCAAAAATTCATTCATCTTTGCACTACATGCCAAAGATATTCAGTAATATCATCATTTAGGACTTAGGATGATGAAAAATATTTTAAAGAAAACGAATACAGTGAAACAAAAGAACAAATATTAAGGATTCGTACTTTAAACAATCCGAGTTCAAAAATAATTCATAAATAAACATAGTGGAGTAAAATTCAAGAATGATCAAAACATGGATACAATCAAAGCTAATATCCATAATAGATATTTTGGACAAAAAACAAAAATTTAATTTTTCTGTGAATAATGTCGTATTCGTGAATAGTGTCGTATACGTGAATAGTGTCGTATACGTGAATAGTAATCCTGACACTAAAAGACAAGAATTTCACAAGAAAAATCTTACCAATAATCCGGCATAATGATATTAGAAGAAATAATATCATTTTTTTTAAAAATAACATCCCTTACCTCGAAAAGAGTACTTACATTTGGAATACTAGATATATATTTGAAGGAACTTGCAGACCAGATATAGCAACACTCAAAGTATCAAAATACTCACAAGAATATGCTTGATAATATAGAGAGAGAAAGAGAGAGAAAACTTCAGTTTTTGGTGTGATTTTCAATTCTAACCTAAGCACCCTATTTATAGGAAATTGCTTAGAACACTAAAGCAGAAAATTTATTAAAATAATTTTATTTATTAAATATTCAAGCCCACCGCCAAAGAATCTGAATTCAGCTCATTTACCACACATGTGGGATTGTAAAAAACGTTTTCCTTGAATAAAATAATTAAAACTTCCAAAAATCAATTATTTCGGAACTTTGAAACTTCAATAATTCATAATAAATAGCCCTTTCATCAGAAAAATTCAAAACTTATTTCCTTTCCATAGGAAATTCCATTCCCTACAACTTTGTAAGTTTAAGTTTTTCCAAATTCCAAACAAAAATTAACCGAAATCCACAAACGGGCGATTTTACAAGCTATAATTAAATTTCAGTCAATAAATGGGGTCCACAAACATGAAAAACATGTTTTAAATATTTTTAGTAAAAAAAATACCCTTCCTCCTCATTTATTCATATATCATACATTCATTGTAAAAATATCACTATTATTATTAAAATATAATAATATATTTAAATGAATTATTTTATCGAGAAAAGATAAAATATCAATTTTCAACAATTCTCACTTTAAAAATTTCTCCATCTATATCCACATAAAATGAATATTTTTCTTATAATATACATCAATAATTAATTATTCACAAATAATATTATGTAATTATAATATCGATAAACGTGTAGTTCCGAGAAAGAGGGGCTTTTCAATAAGATTTCTCTCTTCTTGGCGCCTTGCAATTAGGTGACCAAACCTCTCCTTAGACAGAACTTTCTAGACATTGCCAATAATGCTATCTAATAATATTATTCAAATAATATAAATTATTGATTTGATAATGAAAAATACTGTGTAGTGACAATTATTGAAACAACAATAATATAAAATATCAATGTAGCAATTATTGAATCAATAAAATAAAATATTGAACAGTAACTACTGTAACAATTATTGAGTAGTGCCTTCTTACGTAAAAATCAATAATTTGTGCAATACCGTGTGCTACTGTGTTTTAACCATCGGGTATTTCAACAATTAACGGTAACAACTACGCCGTTATTTATAAACAACTTATAATTGTCGTTTTCTTCATCCAATCGCTTTTCTTTATGGGATCCACATAAGGCTGCGCCGTCGTACGAATATCCCCTGACAGTAAGAATATTCCAAGACCAAACTAATATACCCCGAAAATAATGAATATTTTATAACCACTTGCTTATTTAAAATATTTGCGCATTTTACCCATAACTAACCACATTAATCAAATCAACCCTTACTATTTCAAAATAATAAATAGAGGAAATTTAATTTCATTTATAATAAGTTGGGGTCTTACAACCTCCCCTCCTTATGAAATTTCGTCCTCTAAATTGGACGACGCACTGGTGTGTTTCAAAAGGTGAGGATACCTCGCTTTCATTTCCGTTACCAATTCCCAGGACATTTCCTCAATAGCATGGTTCCTCCACAAAACTTTGACTTGCGGTATGACCTTTGTGCGTAGGACATGCTCCTTCCTATCCAAGATCTTGATAGGAACCTCTTCGTACGTTAAGTCTTCGGCTATCTCGTCTGGTTCTAACTCAATAATGTGGTTCAGGTCTTTCACATATTTACGAAGCATAGATATATGGAAAACATTATGAACACGAGACATACTTGGAGGTAACGCGAGTCTATAGGCTACATTTCCTACTCGGTCAAGAATCTAAAATGGACCAATAAATCGTGGATTGAGCTTTCCTCTCTTCCCAAATCTTGTAACTCCCTTCCATGGGGCAACACGCAATAATACATGATCCCCAATACTAAATTCCATGTCCTTTCGATGAAGATCCGCATAACTCTTTTGTCAATCCTGTGCCGTTTGTATATGTTGTCGAATCATTTGGATCTTTTCCGTAGTCATACGTACCAACTCGGGTCCCAACAATGTTGCTTCACCCACCTCATCCCAACATATTGGAGAGCGACACTTTCGTCCATATAATGCTTCGAATGGAGCTACCCCTATACTTGCCTGATAACTATTGTTGTAGGAGAATTCCACCAATGGTAAATACTTATCCCAACTCCCTTTGAAATCTAGGACACAGAGTCTTAATAGATCTTCAAGAGCTTGAATAGTCCTCTCTGATTGTCCGTCCGTTTGAGGATGGTATGCCGAACTAAATCGTAAATCTGTGCCCATAGCTTTTTGCAAGCTAACCCAAAATCGTGAAGTAAATCTTGGGTCACGATCCAAAATTATGGAAACTGGCATGCCATGCAATCTCACAATCTCATTTACATACATATAAGCAAGACGTTCAAGGGAATAAGTCTCCCGTATCGGCAAGAAATGAGCAGACTTGGTTAATCTATCAACAATAACCCAAATAGCATTTATGCCTTGAGAAATCGTGGGAAGACCCGTAACGAAATCCATGGTAATGTGTTCCCACTTCCATTTCGGAATCTCAAGTGGTTGCAATGGAACCTTAGGCACTTGATGCTCCGCCTTTACACGTTCACAAGTTAAACACCTCGAGATAAACTTTGCAATCTCTCTCTTCATATTGTTCCACCAAAATGTATGTCGAAGATCACGATACATTTTGGTACTTCCAGGATGGATTGCAAACGGTGTATTGTGTGCCTCCATCATGATCTTGTATTTCAAATCAGAGTCGTTAGGAACACAAAGTCTGGAGTGTACTCGAAGTATTCCTTCTTCATCGATTCTTGCTTCTGGAATAGCACCTTCTTGTACTTTCTTCTTCATACGCATTAGCTCCGGGTCTGTAGCTTGAGAAACTTTAACTTTATCGATTATAGTGGGTTTTATGCGTATACTTGACATCATCGCACTCGTTCCTGCATATGATCTTCTACTCAACGCGTCAGCTACCACGTTTGCTTTTCTAGGATGGTATTGAATGGTGCGGTCATAATCTTTTAACAGCTCGAGCCAACGTCGTTGCGGCATGTTGAGTTCCTTTTGGGTGAAGAAATATTTGAGGCTTTTATGGTTTGAATATATCTCCACTTTCTCCCCATATAGATCGTGCCTCCAGATCTTTAGTGCGAAAACGATTGCTGCCAACTCTAGATCATGAGTAGGATAATTCCTCTCAAATTCTTTAAGTTGTCGCGAGGCATAGGCTATGACTTTCTCATGTTGCATGAGAACACATCCTAACTCTTTGCCCAAAGAAACGCTGTAGATAACAAATCCATCTAAACCAGATGGTATTGTTAGAACAGGTGCCGAAATAAGTCTCCTCTTAAGCTCTTGGAAACTTTTCTCGCATTCTTCGCTCCAAATGAATTTTGTATCCTTCCGAGTTAGCTGAGTTAATGGAGTAGCGATTCGAGAAAACCCTTCCACGAATCTCCGATAATACCAAATTTAAGCCCAAAAAGCTTACGTACTTGATCACCGACTTGGTTGCTCCAACTTTGTATTGATTCAATCTTTGGGATCAATAGATACTCCATGTTTCGACATTACGCGCCCAAGGAATGCTACTTCCTCGCCGAACTCGCATTTCCTCAATTTGGCATATAGTTGGTTTTCACGAAGCCTTTGGAGTACCGACTTCAAATGGTGCTCATGATCTTCACGACTTTTGGAATATATGAGGATGTCATCAATAAAGACAACAACGAATTGATCCAAATATTCCTTGAATACTCGGTTCATCATATCCATGAAAGCGCGCAGGAGCATTAGTTAGTCCGAAAGACATGACTAAGAATTCATAATGCCCGCATCGGAGTTCGAAGGCGGTCTTTGGAATATCCTCGATTCTAATCTTCACTAATGATATCGTAAGCGAAGATCGATTTTTGAAAAGAATTATGCCCCTTGCAATTGGTCAAACAAGTCATCAATACGAGGTGAGGATACCTATTCTTGATGGTGACATGGTTCAATTCCGATAGTCAATACAAAGTTGCATACTCCGTCTTTCTTCTTTACAAATAAAGCAGAGCACCCCAAGGAGACGTACTTAGGGCCGAATGAAACCGATGTCCAACAATTTCGTAGTTGGACCTTTAACTCTGAAGTTCAATAGGAGCCATTCGATATGGGGTTTTAGAAATGGGCTTTGTACCGAGTTCAGAGATCAATAAAGAATTCAACTTCACGTTCGGGGTAGGCCAAGGAAGTTCTTGAGAAATATCGTCCGGAAAGTCAATGACTACAGGAATATTATTCAAATTTGACGTGTCTTTATTCAAATCCATAACATGGGCTAAGAAAGCTTGACATCCATTTTTTAATAAACGAATAGCTTTATGACTAGATATGACAGTGATTGATTTTAATGGTTTAGTTGCTTGAATTCGTACAACAGGTTGGTTAGGAATATGAAAACTAACAACCTTACGAAAACAATCAATTTTGGCATGATGAGTAGTTAACCAATCAATCCCTAAAATCACATCAAAAGCAAGTATCTTTAAAGAGATAAGGTCAACAGGTAATGTGATGGTGCCAACTTGGATCAAACAAGATTTATAAACAGTGGATGTGATGAAAGTTTCTCCTAATGGAGTTTTCACAGATAAATCAAAGTCTAATTTCTCTGGAGTCAAGTTTAAACGTTGAGCACAAGCAGGAGAGATAAATGAATGGGTAGCACCGGTATCTAGTAAGGTATAAACTTCATAAGAATTTATGATTAGCTTACCCGTGATCACCTCGTTTGGGTTCCTCGTATTTTGACCAGTCACGACAAACGCTCTTCCAGGAATCGTTGACTTTGTCACCATCCCCACTGGACTTGGTTTTGCTACCGTACAATCTCGAGCGATATGTCCTTCCTTTCCACAATTATAATATACCTTGAATTGTTGTGGGCAGTTTGGGCTGATATGTCCCTCTTTCCCGCATTTATAGCATATAACTGGTGGTCGTTCTCCTCCCTTAGAACCAGTTGCTGCTGGTGCTGATGTCTTTGCATTGTCATTGTTGAATCTCCTCTTTTTAAAATCTCCCCCCGACTCGCTTCTTCTATTTTCAAGGCTATGATTACCACCAGAGTGGTTACCGCTTTTGTCCGTATTTTTCTTTTTTCGCTGGTTATCATTGTTACGATGACTCATCCATAGGTATGATCTGGTTGTGGTCCCTCGGTTGAGCGTACTCGTTATCTCACTCTAATAATTGAGACATGACAACATCCGAATAGAGAGAAAATTTATGAGAAATGAGATATTGGCGTATCTTGGGTTTCAAACCTCTCGAAACATCCGCGTCATCGTTCCTCATTCTCCACCAAATGAGGTGCAAACACGGATAACTCGCAAACTTTGCCTCGTCTTCGGGACACCGTCATGTTGTTTTGTTCCAATCTAATAAACTCAACTTCCTTCATATGATGAATACTTTGTAAAAGTACTTGTCATTGAGCGCTTTTTAAACGTCTCCCAAGACATCTTTGAAAATTTGGATGGGTACGTTTCATAGATTCCAACCGATGTCCGCCTCATTCGGAACATAAATGTGGACGCCCCCAAAATAGGTCCATTCCATCCAACCCATTCGAGTCGCCAAATACATGGTACGAAATAACTACAACTTTATTATTACAACATATAAGCTGTGAGTTTAAATACGAGATATTGCCATCTAAACAATATCCACACGCAAATAAATCCCCATCATAATTATTGATACATTATTTTACAAAAATGGTGAGGACTACTAAACAACTCTCTCTAGAACCTTCATTCCATACCCCAACTAGTACTCATTTACATTCTCGCCTCACGAGAAGAAAAATGGAACAAAAAGGAAAAGGGTGAGCTCAACTAGCCCAAAGTAAAGAATATTATGACTAAGATAATATACAACAAATTATCATTAGTCTTCAACAGGAAAAAAACTAATAGAATACAATAGACAACAAGTTTTAAACCAATATTCGCAATGAAAATAATAATTCATTAGAAGAGTTAAGTAGAGAATGCAACTACTATATCTTCTATGTATGAATTTAAAAGTTCATCGTCTATCTTTTATCCTGTAACATCAATCAATATACATACGGAATCAAATATTCATCTTTGCACTACTGGGCCAAAGATATTCATCGATTAGTCATGTTCATCTAAACACTGTTCATCTTTTGCACTACGGCCAAAGATATTCATCAAGAAATCATTCATCTTTGCACTACAGCCAAAGATATTCCATAATATCATCATTTAAAGCTGAAGATGATGAAAAATATTTTTAAAAAGCGAATCCGGTGAAACAAAATGACAAGGATTAAGGATTAAGGATTCGTACTTTGTTTTATCCACGCCCAAAAAATACCTCAAAAATAATCATAGGGGTGTAAAATTCAAGAATGATCAAAACATGGATACAATCAAAGCTAGTATCCGAATAGATATTTTGGACGAAAAGAAATTTTTTATTTTTCGATGAATAGTGCCGTATTTGTGAATAGTGTCAGTATCGTGAAATAATAGTAACGTGAATAGTAACAGACATCAAAAGATAGAAATTCCACAAAAAACATCTTCACGCTTAATGAATAGTACTTTCGTGAATAGTAACTTCGTGAATAGTAACTCATGAATAGTAACTCGTGAATAGTAACTCATGAATAGTAACCCCGACATGAAAAAGTTCCAAATTTGATAAAAAGTTCCAACCAATATTTCAACATAATGATATTGAAGAAATAATATCATTTGAGAAGAAATTAACATCCCTTACCTCGAAAGACAGTACTTCTAGTTGAAACACCGGATATAGGCTATGACTTGAACTTGCACCGTATAGCAATACTCAAAGTATACTCAAAATACTCACAAGAATACGCTCGATAATATAGAGAGAGAAAACTTCAGTTTCTGGTGTGATTTTCAATTCTAACCTAAGCACCCTATTTATAGGAAATTGCTTAGAATACCAAAGCAGAAAATTTAATATCATAATAATATATTATATATATATTCCTACGCCAACTAAGACTCCTAAAATCAGCATGTTTACAACACATGGGGGGCCAACCAAAACAATAAAAACGTTTTTGTTGATATAAATAATTAAAACTTCCAAAAATTAATTATTTTGAGACTTGAACTTCAATAATTCATAATAAATAGCCCTTTCATCAGAAAATTCAAATCTCGTGATTTTTATAGGAAATTCAATTCTCTACAACTTTGGAAGAAAGTTTTTCCAAATTCCAAACAAAATTGAAGAAATCCACAAGCGGGCAATTTTCTGTTATAATCAAATTTGATCAATAAATGGGGTCCAATGACATGTTTAACATGTTTTAAACATTTATTGCAACAAAAATACTCTTCCTCCTCAGATACTCATATATCCCACATTCGTTGTAAAAATATCACCGTTAATATATTATTAAAATAATATATTTAAATGAATTATTTTATCGAAAAAGATAAAATATTAATTTTCAACAATTGTCATTTTAAAACTTTTCTCCATCTATATCCACATAAAATTAATATTTTCCTCATCATATAAATCAATAATTAATTATTCACAAATAATACTGAGAATCACAATATTGACAACCAGTAGGTTCAGGGAAGAGGGGCTTTCAATAAGAATTTCTTCTTCTTTGGCAAGCGCAATTAGGTGACCAAACCTCTCCTTAGGCGAGAACTTTCTAGACATTGCCAATAATGTTATCTAATAATATTATTAGGATAATATGAATTATTGCTTCGATAATGAAAATCTTTGTGTAATGACAATTATTGAAACAACAACAACAATATAAAATATCAACGCAAGCAATTATTAACTCAATAAAATCTTTGAGCGATAATTATCGTAACCATTATTGAAAAGTGCCTTCTTACGTAAGAATCAATAATTGGTGCAATACTGGTATCTTCTTGCTCAACAACGCGTATTAGTGTGTTTTAACCACCGGGTATTCCAACGAAGATAATCTTGTAGTAATAACTACGTAGTTATTTAAAAACAACTTATATTTGTCGTTTTCTTCATCCAATCGCTTTTTCGTTATGGGGCCCACACATGGTCTGGCGGTAAATACGAATATTCCTCACGAAGATCTGAATATTCCCACGACCAAACGAATATTCCCAAATAATAATGAATATTTTATAACCACTTGCTTATTTTGAAATATTTGCGTATTTAACCCTTAACTATCCACATTAATCAAATCAACCCTTACTATTTCAAAATAATAAATAAAGGAAATTCCTTTTTATTTAAAAATTTGAGGTCTTACAACCTCCCTCCTTATGAAATTTCATCCTCGAAATTGACGTCATGCATTTGGTGTTTGAAAAGGTGAGGATACCTTGCTTTCATTCCGTTTCCAATTCCCTGGTCATTTCTCTATAGCATGATTCCTCCACAAAACTTTAACTTGTGGTATGACCTTTCTTGCGTGGGACATGCTCCTTCCTATCCAAGATCTTGACAGTACCTCCTCATATCACGTTAAGTCTTGACTATCTAAATGGGTTCTAACTCAATAACGTGGTTCGGGTCTTTCACATATTTCTGAAATACATGAGATATGTGAAACACATTATGAACACGAGACATACTCGGAGGTAACGCAAGTCTATAGGCTACATTTCCTACTCGGTCAAGAATTTGAAATGGACCAATAAATCGTGGATTGAGCTTTCTCTCTTCCCAAATCTTGTAACTCCCTTCCATGGAGCAACTCGCAACAATCATGATCCCCTACATTAAATTCCACGTCCTTTTCGATGAAGATCCGCATAACTCTTTTGTCGATCTTGTGCCGTTTTGTATCGTTGTCGAATCATTTGGATCTTTTCGGTGAGTCATACGTACTAACTTTCGGGTCCCAACAATGTTGCTTCACCCACCTCATCCCAACATATTGGAGAGCGACATTTTCATCCATATATAATGCTTGAATGGAGCCACACCTATACTTGCACGATAACTATTGTTGTAGGAGAATTCCACCAATGGTAAATACTTATCCCAACCGCCCTTGAAGTACAGGACACAGTAGTCTTAATAAATCTTCAAGAGTTTGAATAGTCCTCTCGATTGTCCGTCCGGGTTTGGGGATGGTATGCCGAACTAAATCGCAAATCCGTGCCCATAGCTTTTTGCAAGCTAACCCAAAATCTTGAAGTGAATCTTGGGTCACGATCCGAAACTATGGATACGGGCATGCCATGCAACCTCACAATCTCATTCACGACATACTAGCGAGGCGTTCAAGGAATAAGTCTCCCGTATCGACAAGAAATGAAAGCGAGACTTGGTTAATCTATCAACAATAACCCAAATAGCATTGATGCCTTGAGAAACCGTGAGGAAGACCCGTGTGAAATCCATAGTAATGTGTTCCCACTTCCATTCCGAAATCTCAAGTGGTTGCAACGGACCCTTAGGTACAAGATCTTCGCCTTTACTGCATTGGCAAGTTAAACACATCGAGATAAACTTTGCAATCTCTCTCTTCATATTGTTCCACCAAAATGTATGTCGAAGATCACGATACATTTTAGTACTTCGAGATGGATTACAAATGGCGATTGTGTGCCTCCATCATAATCTTGTACTTCAAATCGAGTCGTTAGGAACACAAAGTCTAGAGTGGACTCAAGTATTCCTTCTTCATCAATTCTCGCAACGGAATAACTCCTTCTTGTACTTTCTTCTTCATACGCGCATCGGCTCAAATTCGGTGGCTTGAGCAACCTTAACTTTTCTATTAAAGTTGGTTCTATGCGTACACTTGACATCATCGCACTTTTCGTTCCGCATATGATCTTCTACTTTCATCGTCGCTACCACGTTTGCTTTACCGGGATGGTATTGAATAGTGTGGTCATAGTCTTTCAATAGCTCGAGCCAACGTCATTGCTTGCATGTTGAGTTCTTTTTGAGTGAAGAAATATTTAAGGCTTTTATGGTGCGAATATATCTCCACTTTCTCCCCATATAGATAGTGCCTCCATATCTTTGCGTAGTGAACGACATTGCCGCTTAACTCTAGATCATGAGTAGGATAATTCTCTCTCATACTCTTTAAGTTGTCGCGAGGCATAGGCTATGACTTTCCCACGTTGCATGAGAACACATCCTAACCCTTTGCACGAAGCATCGTTGTAGATAACAAATCCATCCGAACCGGATGGTATTGTTGTAACAGTGTGAAATAAGTCTCCTCTTAAGCTCTTGGAAACTTTTCTCGCATTCTTCGGCTCCAAAGCGAATTTTGTATCCTTCCGGAGTTATTTGAGTTAATGGAGTAGCGATTCGAGAAAACCCTTCCATGAATCTCGATAATAACCATTTAAGCCCAAAAGCTACGCATTTGCTTGGTCACCGACTTGTTGCTCCCAACTTTGTATTGATTCATTCTTCACGGATCAACGGATACACCATGTGTTTCGACACCACGTGCCCAAGGAATGCTACTTCCTCAAGCGAACTTCGCATTTCTTTAATTTGGCATATAGTTGGTTTTCACGAAGCCTTTGGAGTACCAAACATCAAATGGTGCTCATGATCTTCACTGGCTTTTGGAATATATGAGGATGTCATCAATAAAGACAACAACGAATTGATCCAAATATTCCTTGAATACTCGGTTCATCATATCCATGAAAGCCGCAGGAGCATTAGTTAGTCCGAAAGACATGACTAAGAATTCATAATGCCCATACCGGAGTTCTGAAGGCGATCTTTGGAATATCCTCGATTCTAATCTTGGTGATGATATCAAGAAGCGAAGATCGATTTTTGAAAAGAATTATGCCCCTTGCAATGGTCAAACAAGTCATCAATACGAGGTAGAGGATACCTATTCTTGATGGTGACATGGTTCAATTCCGATAGTCAATACAAAGTCGCATACTCCGTCTTTCTTCTTTACAAATAAAGCAGAGCACCCCAAGGAGGCGTCTTGGGGACGAATGAAACCGATGTCCAACAATTCTGTAGTTGGACCTTTAACTCCTGAAGTTCAATAGGAGCCATTCGATATGGGGTTTTAGAAATGGGCTTTATGCAGGTTCAAGATCAATAAAGAATTCAACTTCACGTTACGGGGTAGGTAAGGAAGTTCTTTGAAATACGTCGGGAAAGTCAATGACAACAGGAATATTATTCAAATTTGGCGTGTCTTTATTCAAATCCATAACATGGGCTAAGAAAGCTTGACATCCGTTTTTTAATAAGCGAATAGCTTTATGATTAGATATGGCAATGATGATTGATTTTAATGGTTTAGTTGCTTGAATTCGCATCAACTGAAGGTTGGTTAGGAATATGAAAACTAACAACCTTACGAAAACAATCAATTTTGGCATGATGAGTAGTTAACCAATCAATCCCTAAAATCACATCAAAAGCAAGTATCTTTAAAGAGATAAGGTCAACGGTGTAAGGTAATGGTGCCAACTTGAATCAAACAAGATTTATAAGCGATTGGATGGATGATGAAAGTTTCTCCTAACGGAGTTTCCACGAGATAGGTCAAAGTCTAATTTCTCCGGAGTCAAGTTTAAGCGTTGAGCACATGCGCGGAGAGATAAATGAATGGGTAGCACCGGTATCCAAGTAAGGTATAAACTTCGCAAGAATTTATAAATAGCTTACCGTGATCACCTCGTTTGGGTTCCTCGCATTATGACCCGATCACAACAAACGCTCTTCCGGAATCGTTGACTTTGACTTTTCTCGGGACGATCTTTTGAGTCACCGTCTCATTGAACTAGGTTTCGCATTCTTTGTAATCTCGAAGCGATATGTCCTTCCTTTCCACAATTATAGCATACCTTGAGCTGTCACAGGCGGTTTGGTGATATGTCCCTCTTTTCGCATTTGTAGCATATGACCCGGTGGTCGTTCTCCTCCCTTAGAACCGATTCTTTTGCAAGACGCATCATCTTCACATACGGTCGTTGTTAAATCTCCTCTTTTAAAATCTCCTCGACTCGCTTCTTCTATTTTCATGGCCATGATTACCACCGAGTGGTAACCATTTTGTCCGTCTGTTTCTTTCTCCATTTGGTTATCATTATTACATTGACCGCTATCTCGAGTACGATCTGGTTGTGGTCCCTCAATTGACCGTACTCGTTATCTCGCTCTAATAATTGAGCCACATTTTACAATATCTGAATAAAGAGAAAATTTATGAGAAATGAGATCTCGGCGTATGCCGGGTTTCAAACCTCTAAGAAACATCCAGCGTCATCGTTCCTCATTCTCCACCAAATGAGGTGCAAACCTAGATAACTCGCAAACTTTGCCTCGTCTTTGAGACACCGTCGTGTTGTTTTGTTCTAATCGATGAACTCCACTTCCTTCATATAGACGAACACTTTTAGGAAAGTATTTGTCATTAAATAGCTTCAAACGTCTCCCAAGACATGCCGAGTGAAATTTGGATGGAGTGCGCTTCCTGAGACTCCCACCAAGAGTACCGCCTCGCCACGGAACATAAAGGTGGCGAATGGAACCTTCTGTTCTCCGTGCATCCCAAGACATCGAATATCTTGGTAATTTGTTTGACCCATGTTTCCGCCATGATCGGATCGGCTTTCCCTTAAATTTCGGTGGTCCCAACTCTTTGAAGCTGCTTGGGTTGTGACAACCCGTGAATTGCTATCATTTCTCCTCAGTATTTTGAACACGAGTTTCCTCGTCTCGATTTTTGCATGAATCGCAAAAAACTTCTAAACATCCCCTCGTTCATCATCGCTTCAATGGTGTTTTTCACGGGAGGAACATTGCCACTGTTGCACATTCTCCTCGTTGGTGAGTACAGGCATCTCCACGGTCTCATTTCCATTGTTAATATTCTCATCGACATTCTCAAATCATCGTCATAAAACAAGGGTTAATTAAGGAAATCAATATATCACATAATATCCTATATCTTGACCAACTAACAAATAAGCTTAGGTAGGACACACTAGCGAAGGATTTACTCGTCTCTCCCTCCTAGTTCTATTCCCCGATCTCCGCCAGAGATCATATCCCTAAGCTCGATACCAAGCGTGACGCGACTGGACACCAACTTCGTGTCAAGACCTCACATTGATACTATCGGTTTGCCACACCCATGAGCAGGCGTCCCCTATGGAGAGTCGGCTTTCGTGCATCCCCATCAACGAAGTCACCAAATGAGAGGCTCGGGGCTCTTTACTTATAGCTACGATACCAACCGTGGACGCCCCAAAATAGGTCCATTCCATCCAACCCATTACGAGTCGCCAAATACATGAGTGCGTAAATAACTACAACTTTATTATTACAACATATAAGCGTGAGTTTAAATACGAGATATTGCCATCAGACAATATCCACACACAAATAAATCCCCATCATAATTATTGATACATTATTTTACAAAAATGGTGAGGACTACTAAACAACTCTCTCTAGAACCTTCATTCCATACCCCAACTAGTACCATTACATTCTCGCCTCCGAGAAGAAAAATGGAACAAAAAGGAAAAGGGTGAGCTCAACTAGCCCAGTAAAGAATATTATGACTAAGATAATATACAACAAATTATCATTAGTCTTCAACAGGGAAAAAAAACTAATAGAATACAATAGACAACAAGTTTTTAAACCAATATTCGCAGCGGAAATAATAATTCATTAGAAGAGTTAAGTAGAGAATGCAACTACTATCTTCTATGTATGAATTTAAAAGTTCATCGTCTATCTTTTATCCCTGTAACATCAATCAATATACATCTGGAATCAAATATTCATCTTTGCACTACAGGCCAAAGATATTCATCAGTTGGTCATGTTCATCTAAACACCTGTTCATCTTTGCACTACGGGCCAAAGATATTCATCAAGAAATCATTCATCTTTGCACTACAGGCCAAAGATATTCCATAATATCATCATTTAAAACTGAAGATGATGAAAAATATTTTTAAAGAAACGAATCCAGTGAAACAAAATGACAAGGATTAAGGATTAAGGATTCGTACTTTGTTTTATCCACGTCCAAAAATACCTCAAAAATAATCATAGGGGTGTAAAATTCAAGAATGATCAAAACATGGATACAATCAAAGCTAGTATCCGAATAGATATTTTAGACGAAAAGAAATTTTTTTATTTTTTCGATGAATAGTGCAGTATTTGTGAATAGTGTCAGTATACGTGAATAATGTATCGTATCGTGAATAGTAACTCCGACATCAAAAGATAGAAATTCCACAAAAACATCTTCACGTGCTTCGTGAATAGTACTACTCGTGAATAAGTAACTTCGTGAATAGTAACTCATGAATAGTAACTCGTGAATAGTAACTCATGAATAGTAACCCTGAGCATGAAAAAGTTCCAAATTTGATAAAAGTTCCAACCAATATTTCAACATAATGATATTGAAGAAATAATATCATTTGAGAAGAAATTAACATCACTTACCTCGAAAGACAAGACTTCTAGTTGAAACAGGATATAAGCTATGACTTGAACTTGCACCGTATAGCAATACTCAAAGTATACTCAAAATACTCACAAGAATAAACTCGATAATATAGAGAGAGAAAACTTGATTTACGGTGTGATTTTCAATTCTAACCTAAGACACCTATTTATAGGAAATTGCTTAGAATACCAAAAGCGAGAAAATTTAATATCATAATAATATATTATATATATATTCACGCCAACCAAGACTCCTGAAATCAGCATGTTTACAACACATGGGGCCAACCAAAACAATAAAAACGTTTTTGTTGATATAAATAATTAAAACTTCCAAAAATCAATTATTTTGAGCTTGAACTTCAATAATTCATAATAAATAGCCCTTTCATCAGAAAATTCGAATCTCATGAGTTTTTATAGGAAATTCAATTCTCTACAACTTTGCAGAAGAAAGTTTTTCCAAATTCCAAACAAAATTAACTTGAAATTCACAAACGGGCAATTTTACTGGCTATAATCAAATTTCGGTCAATAAATGGGGTCCACAGAGCATGTTTAACATGTTTTAAACATTTATTGCAACAAAAATACTCTTCCTCCTCGTATACTCATATATCCCACATTCGTTGTAAAAATATCATAGTTAATATATTATTAAAATAATATATTTAAATGAATTATTTTATTAGAAAAAGATAAAATATTAATTTTCAACAATTATCATTTTAAAAATTTTCTCCATCTATATCCACATAAAATCAATATTTTCCTCATCATATAAATCAATAATTAATTATTCACAAATAATATTACGAGAATCACAATATCGACAACCAGGCGTTTCAGGAAGAGGGGCTTTCAATAAGAATTTCTTCTTCTTGGCGCCGCAATTAGGTGACCAAACCTCTCCTTAGATGCGAGAACTTTCTAGACATTGCCAATAATGTTATCTAATAATATTATTCAGATAATATGAATTATTGCTTCGATAATGAAAAATCGTGTAATGACAATTATTGAAACAACAAGAATATAAAATATCAACGCAAAGAATTATTAACTCAATAAAATATCGAAGCGGTAATTATCGTAACCATTATTGAGTAAGGCTTCTTACGTAAGAATCAATAATTGGTGCAATACCGTATGCTCTTGTTCAACAACAGCGTATTAGTGTGTTTTAACCACCGGTATTCAAATGATAATTCAGAATAACTACGTGAATTATTTAAAAACAACTTATATTTGTCGCTTTTTCTTCATCCAATCGCTTTCAGTTATGGGGCCCATACATGGCTGCGCGTCGCATTTAATATTCTCCGACGCGACGAATATTCCACGACCAAACGAATATTCCCAAGCGATAATGAATATTTTATAACCACTTGCTTATTTTGAAATATTTGCGTATTTAACCCTTAACTATCCACATTAATCAAATCAACCCTTACTATTTCAAAATAATAAATAAAGGAAATTCTTTTTTATTTAAAAATTTCGGGGTCTTACAATAAAGGTGGCGAATGGAACCATCTGTTCCTCCGTGCATCCCAAGACATCGAATATCTTGATAATTTGTTTGACCACGTTTACGCCTTAATCGGATCCCGGCTTTCCTGAATTCGGTGGTCCTAACTCTTTGAAGCTTGCTTGGTTTGTGACAAACCGTGACGTTGTTATCATTTTCACCTATATTTTGTGCACGAGTCTCCCCAAATGCGATTTTGCATGAATCGCAAAAAGCTTCTAAACATTTAAATCGTTCATCGTCGATCGATGGTGTGTTGTTTGGGAGGAACATTGTCGGCTGTTGCGCGTTCTCCTCATTGGTGAGTAAAAGAAGTCTCCACGGTCTCATTTACTCCATTGTTAACATTCTCGATTGACATTCTCAAATCACGCCATAAAACAAGGTTTAATTAAAGAAATCAACATATCACATAATATCCTATATCTTGACCAACCAACAAATAAGCTTAGGTAAGACACACTACATGAAGGTTTTACTCTCTCCCTCCTAGTTCTATTCCCCGATCTCCGCTAGAGATCATATCCCTAGCTCGATACCAACTATAGCGCCCCCAAAATAGGTATACATCACCCATTTTGAGTCGTCAATAACATAATCTGTAAACAACTACTACTTTATTAATACAACATATAAAGCTGTGAGTTTAAATACAAATATTGTCATCTAGACAATATCCACACTCAAATAAGTCCTCATTACAATTATTGATACATTATTTTACAAAAATGGTGAGGACTACTAAAACAACTCTCTACAACCATCATTCCACACCCCGACTAAAACTCGCTACATTCTCACCTCCTGCGAAGAAAAATGGAACAAAAAGGAAAAGGGTGAGCTCAACTAACCCAGTAAAGAATATTATGACTAAGATAATATAGAACAAATTATTGTTAGTCTTCAACAGGGAAAAATCTAATAAAATATAATAGACAACAAGTTTCAGATCAATATTTGCAGCGGAAATAATAATTCATAGATGAGTTACGTAGAGAATGAAATCTACTATAATCTATGAATTTAAAAGTCCATCATAAATATTTTATCCATGTAACATCAATCAATATTCATCTTGAATCAAATATTCATCTTTACACTACAGGCCAAAGATATTCATCAGTTGGTCATGTTCATCTCAACACCTGTACATCTTTGCAATACAGGCCAAAGATATTCATCAAAAATTCATTCATCTTTGCACTACATGCCAAAGATATTCAGTAATATCATCATTTAGGATGAGGATGATGAAAAATATTTTAAAAAAAGCGAATCTGGTGAAACAAAAGAACAAATATTAAGGATTCAGTACTTTTAAACAATCCGAGTTCAAAAATACTTCATAAATTAACATAGTGGAGTAAAATTCAAGAATGATCAAAACATGGATACAATCAAAGCTAATATCCATAATAGATATTTTGGACAAAAAACAAAAATTTAATTTTTACGTGAATAATGTCGATTCGTGAATAAAGGTCGTATACGTGAATAAGTCGATATCGTGAATAGTAATCGACACTAAAAGACAAGAATTTCACAAGAAAAATCTTACTAATAATCCCGATAATGATATTAGAAGAAATAATATCATTTTTTTTAAAATAACATCCCTTACCGAAAAAGAGAGTACTTTGATTTGGAATACTAGATATATGGCTGAAGGAACTTGCATCAAATATAGCAACACTCAAAGTATCAAAATACTCACAAGAATATGCTTGATAATATAGAGAGAAAGAGAAAACTTGAGCTTTTTGGTGTGATTTTCAATTTAACCTAAGCACCCTATTTATGAAATTGCTTAGAACACTAAAGCAGTAAAATTTATTAAAATAATTTTATTTATTAAATATTCAAGCCCACCGCCAAAGAATCTGAATTCAGCTCATTTACCACACATGTGGGATTGCAAAAAACGTTTTCCTTGAATAAAATAATTAAAACTTCCAAAAATCAATTATTTCGGAACTTTGAAACTTCAATAATTCATAATAAATAGCCCTTTCATCAGAAAAATTCAAAACTTATTTCCTTTCCATAGGAAATTCCATTCCCTACAACTTTATAAGTTTAAGTTTTTCTAAATTCCAAACAAAAATTAACCGAAATCCACAAACGGGCGATTTTACAAGCTATAATTAAATTTCAGTCAATAAATGGGGTCCACAAACATGAAAAACATGTTTTAAATATTTTTAGTAGCAAAAATACTCTTCCTCCTCATTTATTCATATATCATACATTCATTGTAAGAATATCACTATTATTATAAAAATATAATAATATATTTAAATAAATTATTTTATCGGAAAAGATAAAATATCAATTTTTTAATAATTGTCACTTTTAAAAAACTTCTCCATCTATATCCACATAAAATGAATATTTTTTTTATCATTTAAATCAATAATTAATTATTCACAAATAATATTCAATTACAATCTTGACAAGTGCGGTTCTCGGGAAGAGGGCTTTCGATAAGGATTTCTCTTCTTGGTAGCTTGATTAGGTGACCAACTTTGTCCATGAGCAGAACTTTCTAGACATTGCCAATAATGCTATCTAATAATATTATTCAAATAATATGAATTATTGATTTGATAATGAAAATCTTGTGTAGTGACAATTATTGAAACAACAATAATATAAAATATCAGCGTAGCAATTATTGAATCGATAAAATAAAATATTGAGCGATAACTACTCTAACAATTATTGAGTAGTGCCTTGCTACGTAGAATCAATAATTAATGCGATACTGAAGTGTCTTCGTGTTTTAACCATACCGGGTATTTCAGCCGGTATTAATGGTAACTACTGCAGTTATTTATAAACAACTTATACTTGTCGTTTTCTTCATCAATCACTTTCAAGTTATGGGACCCACACAAAGGTTGCTGTAGTCGTATGAATATTCAATCGGTAAGAATATTCCACGACCAAACTAATATTAGAACACAATGAAGATTTTATAACCACTTGCTTATTTAAAATATTTTAGCATTTTACCATAATAACCACATTAATCAAATCAACCTTACTATTTCAAAATAATAAATAGAGGAAATTTAATTTCATTTATAATAAGTTGGGGTCTTACATTGACATCTCGTAAGACCTCAAATTTTTAAATAAAAAGAATTTCCTTTATTTATTATTTTGAAATAAGAAGGGTTGATTTGATTAATGGATAGTTAAGGTTAAATAAATATTTCAAAATAAGTAAGTGGTTATAAAATATTCATTATCGTCGAGAATATTCGTTTGTCGTGGAATATTCAGACTATCTGGGAATATTCGCATTTATAACAGCCCATGTGGGCCCCATAATGGAAAGCGATGGATGAAGAAAACGACAAATATAAGTTGTTTAAAAAAAAAACTACAGTAGTTGTTGCCAAGTATTATCTTGTTGGAATACCCGATGGTTAAAACACACTAATACGCTGTTGTTGAAAGCAAACAGATTACCAGATTGCACCAATTATTGATTCTTACGTAAGAAGTAGCACTACTCAATAATGGTTATGTGAATTTCGCTCAAAGATTTTATTTTATCGATTCAATAATTGTCATATTGATATTTTATATTGCTATTGCTTTTAATAATTGTCATTACAAGATTTTTCATTATCAACAATAATTCATATTATCCGAATAATATTATTAGATAACATTATTGGCAATGTCTAGAAAGTTCTTGCTTAATGAGAGGTTTGGTCACCTAATTGCGCTTGATAGAAGAAATTTTATCGAAAGCCCCCTCTTCCTGTGAACCGCCTGTCACAATATCATTGTGATTCGTAATATTATTTGTGAATAATTAATTATTGATTTATATAATGAGGAAAATATTGATTTTATGTGGATATAGATGGAGAAAAAGTTTAATGTGACAATTGTTGAAAATTGAAATTTTATCTTTTTCTCGATAAAATAATTCATTTAAATATATTATTATATTTTAATAATATAATAATGGTGATATTTTTACAACGAATGTGGGATATATGAGTATACGAGGAGGAAGAGTATTTTGTTGCAATAAATGTTTAAAACATGTTAAAACATGTGGACCCCATTTATCGATCGAAATTTGATTATAACTGTAAAATCACCCGCTTGTGGATTTTTGGCCAATTTCTATTTGGAATTTGGAAAAACTTTCTTCCGCAAAGTTGTAGAGAATTGAAATTCTATAAAATCTCAGCGAGATTTGAATTTTCTGATGAAAGGGCTATTTATTATGAATTATTGAAGTTCAAGCTCCAAATAATTAATTTTTGAAGTTTTAAATATTTTAATAAGAAAAACATTTTTTTTGAGTTAGGCAAGGTGAGTCACTCTTGGTGGTGATGGTTTGAATCAGATTTTAAAGTGCGAGGAATTTAATAATTATATATTAATATTTTATTAAATTTTGCGCTTTGGTGTTCTAAGCAATTTTCTATAAATAGGTGCTTAGGTTAGAATTGAAAATCACACCAAAAATCAAGTTTTCTCTCTATATTATCGGCGTATTCTTGTGAGTATTTTGAGTATACTTTGAGTATTGTTAGACTATGCAAGTTCCTTCAAAGACTATACCTTTTAGATTCTAGCTAAAGCATCGATCTTTCGAGGTAAGGATATTATTTTTTTCAGTAATGATATTATTTCTTCAATATCATTATAATTGAAATGTTGATCTGAAGTTTTATCAAA
Organism: Panax quinquefolius; assembly: GCA_020205615.1. Lineage (NCBI taxonomy): Eukaryota > Viridiplantae > Streptophyta > Magnoliopsida > Apiales > Araliaceae > Panax > Panax quinquefolius. The sequence goes on along the minus strand of CM035161.1, from coordinate 38,228,811 downwards.
TTTGGAACTTTTTCATGTCTGGGTTACTATTCATGAGTTATTATTCATGAGTTACTATTCACGAAGTTATTATTCATGAGTTCTTATTCACGAGTTCTTATTCATAGTACTATTCATTAAGCGTGAAGATGTTTTTGTGGAATTTCTATCTTTTGGTGTCGGAGTTACTATTCACGATATGGCACTATTCACGATCACGGCACTATTCACGATATCTGATCATTATTCACCTAGAAAAATAAAATTTCTTCTTTTCATCCAAAACATCTATTCTCGGATACTAACTCGATTGTATCCATGTTTTGATCATTCTTGAATTTTACACCACTATGATTATTTTTGAGGTACTTTTGGACGTGGATAAAACCAAGTACTAATCCTTAATCCTTAATCCTTGTCATTTTGTTTCAATCGATTCGCTTTAAAAAAATATTTTCATCATCCTCGGTCTTAAATGATGATATTATGGAATATCTTTGGCTTTTAAAGCAAAGATGAATGATTTCTTAAGAATATCTTTGGCTTTGTAGTGCAAAGATGAATGATTTCTTAAGAATATCTTTGGCCCAGTAGTGCAAAGATGAACAGTGTTTAAATGAACATGACTAATGATGAATATCTTTCGTTCAGAAGTGTAAAGATGAATATTTGATTCAGATGTATATTGATTGATGTTACGGGGATAAAAGATAGAGCGATGAACTTTTAAATTCATACATGTAGAAGATAGTAGTTTGCATTCTCTACTTAACTCTTCTAATGAATTATTATTTCACATGCGAATATTGATTTAAAATTTGTTGTCTATTGTATTCTATTAGATTTTCCTGTTGAAGACTAAAGATAATTTGTTGTATATTATCTTAGTCATAATATTCTTTCTTGAAAGCTAGTTGAGCTCACCCTTTTCCTTTTGTTCCATTTTTCTCGTGGAGGCGAGAATATAAGCGTAAGTGCAGTGGGGTATGGAATGAAGGTTTTAGAAAGGATTGTTTAGTAGTCCTCACCATTTTTGTAAAATAATGTATCAATAAATGTGATGAGGATTTATTTGAGTATAGATATTGTCTGCAGAAGATAATATTTGTATTCAAACTCACAGCTTTTCTTGTTGTAATAATAAAGTTGTAGTTGTTTCTATACTATGTATTGACAACTCGAATAGGTGATGTATACCTATTTTGGGGGCGCCACGATTGGTATCGAGCTTAGGATATGATCTCTGGCGGAGATCGGGGAATAGAACTAGGAGGGGAGGCGAGTAAATCCTTCGCTAGTGTCCTACCTAAGCTTATTTGTTAGTTGGTCAAGATATAGGGATATTATGTGATATATTGATTTCCTTAATTAACCCTTGTTTTATGATGATGATTTGAGAATGTCGAACGAGAATATTAACAATGGAAATGAGACCAGTGGAGATGCTCTGTACTCACCAACGAGGAGAACGTGTGTAACAGTCGGGCAATGTTCCTCCCGTGAACAACACCATTGAAAGCGAGATGATGAACGAGGGGATGTTTAGAAGTTTTTGCGATTCATGCAAAATCGTACGAGGAGACTCGTGTTCAAAATACTGAGAGGAAATGATAGCAATTCAGGTTGTCACACCAAGATTCAAAGAGTTGGGACCACGAATTTAAGGGAAAGCCAGATCCGATCATGGCGGAAACATGGGTCAAACAAATTACCAAGATATTCGATGTCTTGGGATGCACGGAGAACGAAGGTTCCATTTGCCACCTTTATGTTCCGTGGCGAAGCGGACTCATTGGTGGGAGTCTGCGAAGTTGCATCCATCCGGCCGCACTCTCAAAGATGTCTTGGGAGACGTTTGAAGTTATTTAATGACAAATACTTTCACGAAAGTGTTCGTTATATGAAGGAAGTGGAGTTTATTAGATGGAGCGTAACAACATGACGGTGTCTCAAAGACGAGGCAAAGTTTGCAGAGTTATCCGTGTTTGCACCTCATTTGGTGGAGAATGAGGAGCGTATGACGCGGATGTTTCTTAGAGGTTTGAAACCCCGATACGCCAAGATCTCATTTCTCATAAATTTTTCTTTATTGAGATGTTGTAAGCAGGCTCGATTATTAGAGCGAGATAACGAGTACTGGTCAACCTGAGGACCACAACCAGATCGTGTCGAGAGATAGCGTCAAGCAGAATAATGATAACTGCGGAGAAAGAAAGCGATTTTGAATGAAATGGTAACCACTCTGGTGGTAATCATGGCCATGAAAATAGAAGAAGCGAAGTCGGAGGAGATTTTAAAAGAGGAGATTTAACAACGACTATGTAAAGATGACAAGTCTGCGTGCAAAGAATCGGTTCTAAGGAGGAAACGACCACCCAGGTCATATGCTACAAATGCGGAAAAGAGGGACATATCGATCAAAGCGCCCACAATGATTCAAGGTATGCTATAATTGTGGAAAGGAAGGACATATCGCCGAGAAGATTATGCAGAGCGAAACCTAGTTCAATGGGGACGGTGACTCAAAAGATGGTATCCCGGTAAAAGTCAAAGTCAACGATTAGGAAGAGTGTTTGTTTGTGTGGTCATAATGCGAGGAACCCAAACGAGGTGATCACGGGTAAGCTATTTTATAAATTCTTGAAGTTTATACCTTACTTGATCTACGGGTGCTACCCATTCATTTATCTCTCCGCATGTGCTCAACGTTTAAACTTGACTCAGGAGAAATTAGACTTTGACCTATCTGTGGAAACTCCGTTAGAGAAACTTTCATCACATCCATTGTTTATAAATCTTGTTTGATTCAAGTTGGCACCATCACCTTACCATTGACCTTATCTCTTTAAAGATACTTGCTTTTGATGTGATTTTAGGGATTGATTGGTTAACTACTCATCATGCCAAAATTTATTGTTTTTCGTAAGGTTGTTAGTTTTCATATTCCTAACCAAACTTTGTTATATTTAATTCAAGCAACTAAACCATTAAAATCAATCACTATCATATCTAATCATAAAGCTATTCGTTTATTGAAAAACGGATGTCAAGCTTTCTTAGCCCATGTTATGGATTTGAATAAAGACACGTCAAATTTGAATAATATTCTGTTGTTATTGACTTTCTGATGTATTTCGAAGAACTTCCCGGCCTACCCCGTAACGTGAAGTTGAATTCTTTATTGATCTTGAACCTCGCACAAAGCCCATTTCTAAAACCCCATATCGAATGGCTCTATTGAACTTCAGAGTTAAAGGTCCAACTTGTGAATTGTTGGACATCGGTTTCATTCATCCTAGTACATCTCCTTGGGGTGCTCTGTTTTATTTGTAAAGAAGAAAAGACGGGAGTATGAGACTTTTGTATTGACTATCAAGAATTGAACCATGTCACCATCAAGAATAGGTATCCTCTACCTCGTATTGATGACTTGTTTGACCGATTGCAGAGAGGCACAATTCTTTTCAAAATCGATCTTCGATTCTTGGATATCATCATTTGAAGATTAGAATCGAGGATATTCCAAAGGCCGCCTTGAACTTCGGTATGGGCATTATGAATTCTTAGTCATGTCTTTCGGACTAACTAATGCTCCTGCGACTTGCATGGATATGATGAACCGAGTATTCAAGGAATATTTGGATCAATTCGTTGTTGTCTTTATTGATGACATCCTTATATATTCCAAAAGTCGTGAAGATCATGAGCACCATTTGAAAGTTGGTACTCCAAAGGCTTCGTGAAAACCAACTATATGCCAAATTGAAGAAATGCGAGTTCGGCGAGGAAGTAGCATTCCTTGAGCACGTGGTGTCGAAACATGGAGTATCATTGATCCGTGAAGATTGAAGCAATACAAAGTTAGAGCAACCAAAATCGGTTGATGAAGTACGTAGCTTTTGGGCTTATTTGGTTATTATCGGAGATTCGTGGAAGGGTTTTCTCGAATCGCTACTCCATTAACTCAAATTAACTTCGGAAGGATACAAAATTCGTTTGGAGCGAAGAATGCGAGAAAAGTTTCCAAGAGCTTAAGAGGAGACTTATTTCAAGACTGTTCTAACAATACCATCCGGTTCGGATGGATTTGTTATCTGCCGATGCTTGTGCAAAGGGTTAGGATGTGTTCTCATGCAACGTGGGAAAGTCATAGCCTATGCCTCGCGACAACTTAAAGAGTATGAGAGGAATTATCCTACTCATGATCTAGAGTCAGCAAGCAATCGTTTCGCGCTTAAAAATATGGAGGCACTTATCTATATGGGGAGAAAGTGGAGATATATTGAGACCATAAAAGCCTTAAATATTTCTTCACTCAAAAAAGAACTCAACTTCGACGGCAAATGACGTTGGCTCGAGCTATTGAAAGACTACGACCACACTATTCAATACCATCCTGGTAAAGTTTAACGTGGTAGGTGACGCATTGAGTAGAAGATAGAAGATCATATGCGGAACGAAAAGCGATGATGTCAAGTATACGCATAGAGCCAACTTTAATAGAAAAGTTAAGGTTGCTCAAGCCCACCAGGCCGGGTGATGCGTATGAAGAAGAAAGTACAAGAAGGAGCTATTCCTAAGCGAGAATTGATGAAGAAGGAATACTTGAGTCCACTCTAGACTTTGTGTTCCTAACGACTACGATTTGAAGTACAAGATTATGATGGAGGCAACACACATACGCCATTTGCAATCCATCTGGAAGTACTAAAATGTATCGTGATCTTGACATACATTTTGGTGGAACAATATGAAAGAGAGATTGCAAAGTTTATCTCGATGTGTTTAACTTGCTAACGTGTAAAGGCGAGCATCTTGTACCTAAGGGTCCGTTGCAACCACTTGAGATTTTGGAATGGAAGTAGGAACACATTACTATGGATTTCGTTACGGGTCTTCCTACACGGTTTCTCAAGGCATCAATGCTATTTGGGTTATTGTTGATAGATTAACCAAAGTCCGCTCATTTCTTGCCGATCACGGAGACTTATTCCTTGAACGTCTTCTTTAGTATATGCGTGAATGAGATTGTGAGGTTGCATGGCATGCCTGTATCCATAGTTTCGGATCGTGACCCAAGATTCACTTCAAGATTTTGGGTTAGCTTGCAAAAAACTATGGGCACGGATTTGCGATTTAGTAAGATACCATCCCCAAACGGACGGACAATCGAGAGGATTCTATTCAAACTCTTGAAGATCTATTAAGACTCGTGTCCTAGACTTCAGGGGTAGTTAGGATAAGTATTTACCATTGGTGGAATTCTCCTACAACAACAGTTATCGTGCAAGTATAGTGTGGCTCCATTCAAGCATTATATGGACGAAAATGTCGTTCTCAATATGTTGGGATGAGGTGGGTGAAGCAACATTGTTGGGACCCGAAGTTAAGTACGTATGACTCACCGAAAAGATCCAAATGATTCGACAACGATATAAAGCGGCACAAGATCGACAAAAAGAGTTATGCTGGATCTTCATCGAAAGGACGTGGAATTTAATGTAGGGGATCATGTATTGTTGCGAGTTGCTCCATGGAAGGGAGTTACAAGATTTGGGAAAGAGAGGAAAGCTCAATCCACGATTTATTGGTCCATTTCAAATTCTTGACCGAGTAGGAAATGTAGCCTATAGACTTGCGTTACCTCAAGTATGTCTCGTGTTCATAATGTGTTTCATATATCCGTACTTTCGTAAATATGTGAAAGACCCAACCACGTTATTGAAAGTTAGAACCAGGGACGAGATAAGAAGACTTAACGTATGAGGAGGTACTGTCAAGATCTTGGATAGGAAGGAGCATGTCCTACGCCAAGAAAGGTTATACCACAAGTTAAAGTTTGTGGAGGAATCATGCTATAGAGGAAATGACACGGGAATTGGAAAGCGAATGAAAGCGGTATCCTCACCTTTTGAAACACCAGTACGCACGCCAATTTCGAGGACGAAATTTCATAAGGAGGGAGGTCAGAAGACCCTCTAAATTTTAAATAAAAAGGAATTTCCTTTATTTATTATTTTGAAATAGTAAGGGTTGATTTGATTAATGTGGATAGTTAAGGGTTAAATACGCAAATATTTCAAAATAAGCAAGTGGTTATAAAATATTCATTATCGTCGGGGAATATTCGTTTTTGGTCGTGGAATATTCAGTCATCGCTTGTGGAATATTCGTATTTACATTGCCTTGACCATGTGTGGGCCCCATAATGGAAAGCGATTGGATGAAGAAAAATGACAAATATAAGTTGTGACGCCCCCAAAATAGGTATACACAACACCCATTCTGAGTCGCCAAATACATGGTACAAGCAAACTACAACTTCAATAATACAAATGTCGGTGAAATACGACAATATATACCGTGAGTTTAAATATAATATTGTCTTACAGACAATATCTACATGCAAATAAATCCCCATCATAATTATTGATTCATTATTTTACAAAATGGTGAGGACTACTAAACAACTCTCTCTAGAACCTTCATTCCATACCCCGACTAGTACTGCTACATTCTCGCCTCCCGAGAAGAAAAATGGAACAACAAGGAAAAGGGTGAGCTCAACTAGCCAAATAAAGAATATTATGACTAAGATAATATACAACAAATTATCGTTAGTCTTCAATGAGAGGAAAATCGATAGAATACAATGATAGAGCAACAAGTTTTAGATCAATATTCGCAATGAAATAATAATTCATAGAAGAGTTACGTAGAGAATGAAATCTACTATAATCTATGAATTTAACGATCCATCATCAATATTTTATCCTCGTAACATCAATCAATATTCATCTCAAATCAAATATTCATCTCGCACTACAGCCAAAGATATTCATCAATCGGCCATGTTCATCTCAACACTCATCTTTGCACTCTGCCAAAGATATTAATCAATCGGTCATGTTCATCTCAACACTGTTCATCTTTTGCATTTAAAGGCCAAAGATATTAATCAATCGATCATGTTCATCTCAACACTGTTCATCTTTGCACTAAAGGCTAAAGATATTCATCGGTAATCATTAATCTTTTTCTACGGGCCTGAAGATATTCAATAATATCATCATTTAAGGCGGAGGATGATGAAAATATTTTTAAAGAAACGAATCCGGTGAAACAAAATGACAAGGATTAAGGATTAAGGATTAAGTACTTGGTTTTATCCACGTCCAAAATACCTCAAAAATAATCATAGTGGTGTAAAATTCAAGAATGATCAAAACATGGATCTGATCGAGTTAGTATCCGGAATAGATGTTTTAGACGAAAGAAGAAATTTTATTTTTAAATTGAATAGTATCAATGAATAGTGCCGTAGTATCGTGAATAGTCTGCCGATATCGTGAATAGTAACTCGACGCAAAAGATAGAAATTCCACAAAAATATCTTCAACGCTTGATTAATAGTACTCGTGAATAGTAACTTCGTGAATAGTAACTTCATGAATAGTAACTCGTGAATAGTAAATCATGAATAGTAACCCATGAATAGTAACCCGACATGAAAAAGTTCCAAATTTGATAAAACTTCAGATTAACATTTGAACATAATGATATTGAAGAAATAATATCATTACGAAAAAAAATAATATCCACTACCTCGAAAGATCGATCTTACATCTAGAATCTAAATTATAGTCTTTGAAGGGAACTTGCACAATCTAGCAATACTCAAAGTATACTCAAAATACTCACAAGAATACGCTCAAAATATCGAGAGAGAAATAGAGAAAAAAATTTTACGGTGTGATTTTCAATTCTAACCTAAAGCACCTCATTTATAGAAAATGCTTAGAACACTAAAAAGAAAATTTAATATAATATTAATATAATTATACAAATTTTCCTTAGCCCACCTTTTGGTCAAAAAACACCAGCCACACATGTTAATGATGTCCAAAAAAAAATACAAAAACGTTTTTCTTAACAAAAATAATTTAAACTCCTTAAAAAATCGATTATTTGAAGCTTGAACTTCAATAATTCATAATAAATAGCCCTTTCATCAGAAAATTCAAATCTCGCGATTTTTATAGGAAATTCAATTCTCTACAACTGCAGAAGAAAGTTTTTCCAAATTCCAAACAAAAATCGGACGAAATCCACAAAGCAGGCGATTTTACGGTATAATCAAATTTAGATTGATAATTGTCCACCAACACACAAAACATGTGTTAAACATTTAATGCCACAAAAATACTCTTCCTCCTCATATACTCATATATCCCACATTCATTGTAAAAATATCACCGTTAATATATTATTAAAATAATATATTTAAATGAATTATTTTATCGAAAAAGATAAAATATTAATTTTCAACAATTGTCATTTAAAATTTTCTCCATCTATATCCACATAAAATCAATATTTTCCTCATCATATAAATCAATAATTAATTATTCATAAATAATATTCTGAATCACAATATTTGACAACCGTGCGGTTCAGAGAAGAGGGGCTTTCGATAAGAATTTCTTCTTCTTGTAGCTTGATTAGATGATGAAACCTCTCCTTAGGCGAACTTTCTAGACATTGCCAATAATGTTATCTAATAATATTATTCAGATAATATGAATTATTGCTTAGCCGATAATGAAAGATCTTGTGTAATGACAATTATTGAAAAACAATGATATAAAATATCAACGCAACAATTATTAACTCAATAAAATATCGAACAAAGAATTATCGTAACCATTATTGAGTAGTGCCTTCTTACGTAAGAATCAATAATTGGTGCAATACCGTGTGCTATCGCTCAACAACGCCAGTATTAGTGTGTTTTAACCACCGGGTATTCCAACAAGATTAATGAACAACTACGCCTGTTATTTAAAAACAACTTATATTTGTCGTTTTCTTCATCCAATCGCTTTCAAGTTATGGGCCCACATACATTATTGCTACGTCGTCATTGCGCATTTAATATTCCCTGACAAAGATTTAATATTCCACGACCAAACGAATATTCCAAACAACAATGAATATTTTATAACCACTTGCTTAATTTGAAATATTTGCATATTTAACCCTTAACTATCCACATTAATCAAATCAACCTTACTATTTCAAAATAAAGGAAATTCCTTTTTATTTAAAAATTTTGGTCTTACATAAGTTGTTTAAAAAAATAACTATGAGTAGTTGCCAAGCTAGATTAATATCATTTGAATACCAAAGTGGTTAAAACACACTAATACGCGTTGTTGAGCAATACAGACATTGATTGCACCAATTATTGATTCTTACGTAAGAAGGCACTACTCAATAATGGTTACAAGAATTACCGCTCAAAGATTTTATTTTATTGATTCAATAATTGTTGCGTTGATATTTTATATATCAGTTGTTTCAATAATTGTCATTACACGTAGATTTTCATTATCGAAGCAATAATTCATATTATCCTAATAATATTATTAGATAACATTATTGGCAATGTCTAGAAAGTTCGCTTTAAGGAGAGGTTTGGTCACCTAATCAAGGCCCAAGAAGAAGAATTCTTTATCGAAAGCCCCTCTTCCTAGAACCGCCTCGGTCACATATATCAGGATTCTCGTAATATTATTTGTGAATAATTAATTATTGATTTATATGATGAGGAAAATATTGATTTTATGTGGATATAGATGGAGAAAAAGTTTAATGTGACAATTGTTGAAAATTAAAATTTTATCTTTTTCCGATAAAATAATTTATTTAAATATATTATTATATTTTAATAATATAATAATGGTGATATTTTTTACAAACTAATGTGGGATATATGAGTATACGAGGAGGAAGAGTATTTTGTTGCAATAAATGTTTAAAACATGTTAAACATGCCTGTGGACCCCATTTATTGGATTCAAATTTGATTATAACTGTAAAATCACCCGCTTTGTGGATTTTGGTCAATTTCTATTTGGAATTTGGAAAAACTTTCTTCGCAAAGTTGTAGAGAATTGAAATTCCTATAAAATCTCGCGAGATTCGAATTTTCTGATGAAAGGGCTATTTATTATGAATTATTGAAGTTCAAGTCTCAAATAATTAATTTTGAAGTTTTAAATATTTTTAATAAGAAAAACATTTTTTTTGAGTTAGGCAAGGTGAGTCACTCTTGGTGGCTGATGGTTTGAATCAGATTTTAAAAGTGAGGAATTTAATAATTATATATTAATATTTTATTAAATTTTTGCTTTTGGTGTTCTAAAGCAATTTCTATAAATAGGTGCTTAGGTTAGAATTGAAAATCACACCAAAATCAAGTTTTCTCTCTCTATATTATCGAAATTTATTCTTGTGAGTATTTTGAGTATACTTTGAGTATTGTTAGACGGTGCAAGTTCCTTCAAAGACTATACCCTAGATTCTAGCTAAGTAACCGATCTTCGAGGTAAGTGGATATTATTTTTTCAGAATGATATTATTTCTTCAATATCATTATAATCGAAATGTTGATCTCAAGTTTTATCAAATTTGGAACTTTTTCATGCTAGGGGTTACTATTCACGAAAGTTACTATTCATGAGTTACTATTCACGAAAGTTACTATTCACGAAAGTACTATTCATGTAAGCGTGAAGATGTTTTTTGTGGAATTTCTATCTTTTTCGTGTCTGAGTTACTATTCACGATATTTCAAGACTATTCACGATACTAAGACTATTCACGATACTCAGACTATTCAATTGAAAAATAAAATTTCTTCTTTTCGTCTAAAACATCTATTCGGATACTAACTCGATTGTATCCATGTTTTGATCATTCTTGAATTTTACACCACTATGATTATTTTTTGAGGTACTTTTGGACGTGGATAAAACCAAGTACGAATCCTTAATCCTTAATCCTTGTCATTTTGTTTCAATTGGATTCGCTTTTAAAAAAATATTTTCATCATCCTCGCCTTAAATGATGATATTATGGAATATCTTTGGCTCAGTAGTGCAAAGATGAATGATTTCTTAAGAATATCTTTGGCCTCAGAAGGCAAAAGATGAATGATTTCTTAAGAATATCTTTGGGTCCGTAGTAAAGATGAACAGTGTTTAAATGAAACATGACTAATCGATGAATATCTTTGGCCCAGAGTGCAAAGATGAATATTTGATTCTGTGATGTATATTGATTGATGTTACAGGATAAAAGATGACGATGAACTTTTAAATTCATACATAGAAGATAGTAGTTTGCATTCTCTACTTAACTCTTCTAATGAATTATTATTTCATTTGCGAATATTGATTTAAAATTTGTTGTCTATTGTATTCTATTAGATTTTTCCCGTTGAAGACTAAAGATAATTTGTTGTATATTATCTTAGTCATAATATTCTTTCTTGAGCTAGTTGAGCTCACCCTTTTCCTTTTTGTTCCATTTTTCTTAGGGAGGCGAGAATATAGCGAAAATACAGTGGGGTATGGAATGAAGGTTTTAGAAAGGATTGTTTAGTAGTCCTCACCATTTTGTAAAATAATGTATCAATAAATGTGATGAGGATTTATTTGAGTATAGATATTGTCTAGAAGATAATATTTGTATTCAAACTCACAGTTTTACTGTTGTAATAATAAAGTTGTAGTTGTTTCTGTACCATGTATTGACAACTCAGAATAGGTGATGTATACCTATTTTGGGGGCGTCACAACATCCATTTTTCAATAAACAAATAACTTTATGGCTTGATATGACAGTGATTGATTTTAGTGGTTTGGTTGCTTGAATTCGCATAATAGGTTGGTTAGGAATATGAAAGCTAACAACCTTATGAAAATAATCGATTTTAGCATGATGAGTAGTTAACCAATCAATCCCTAAAATCACATCAAATGCAAGTATTTTCAAAGAAATAAGATCGACAGGTAACGTGCGATTACCGATTTGAATCAAACAAGACTTATAAACCGTGGATGTAATGAAGGTTTCTCCCAACGGAGTTTCAACAGATAAGTCAAAGTCTAATTTCTCCGGAGTCAAATTTAAACGTTGAGCGCAAGTAAGAGAAATAAAGGAATGGGTAGAACCGATATCAAATAAAGTATAAACTTTGCTAGAGTTTATGATTAGCTTACCCATGATCACCTCGTTCGGATTCCTCGCTTTTTGGGAGGTTACAACCAGCGCTCTCCCTTGAACTACCGATTTTGTCTTATTTGGGACACCCTTTGATGCCTCCATCCCAGCTAGACTTGACTTCGGTGCACGACAATATCAGGCTAGGTGACCTTCTTTTCTACAATTGTAACATGCTTTGGACTGCATCGTGCAGTTTGGACTTATGTGTCCTTCCCTCCACATTTGTAACATACGACCGGTGGTCATTCTCCTTCCTTAACAATAGGTGCTGGTGCTGACGTCTTTCCATCATTATTGAATCTCCTCTTCTTGAAATGTCCACTCTTATTGTCATGGCCATGATTACCACCAAAGTGATTGCCATTTCTGGCATGTTGATTCCCTCCATGTTTGTTGTCACCGCTTCGATGACTGCTACCACTGGTATTATCGACTTATCGGCTGCTCTCTCTTGGTTGGGTTGACTCATTATCGCGCTCCAATAACTTAGCCTTATTCACAACATCTGAATACAAACACAGTTTATGAGAGATAAGGTATTGACGTATCTCGGGTTTCAAAACTCTTAGAAACATCCGCGTCATTCTCTCCTCATTATCAACCAAGTGGGATGTAAACCGAGATAACTCGGCAAACTTAGTTTCGTACTATGCCACGGTCATATTGTTTTGCTCAAGCTTGATGAACTCTTGGAACTTCTCAGAAGACATTTTGAATGCGGCAGGTTGAGTACACTTTACAGATTCCCACCAGTAATCTGCCTCTGCTCGTAACATGAAGGTGGCAAAAGGAACCTTTTGCTCCTTGGAGCATCCCAAGACATCAAATATCTTATTGATCATCTTTATCCACATCTCTGCCTTAAGTGGTTTTGGCTCTCCAAAAAACTCTGGTGGTCCCAGCTCCTTGAACTGCTTAGCGGTGACTGTCTGAGAGTTATCAGTGTTTCCACTTGTATTTTGGACAGGAGCTGCCTTCGCCTGATGTTGCATGAATTTCACAAAACATATGAACATCCCATCGTTCATCATTTGATCATTGTTGTTTACTTGAGGATTATTGTCTTCCTGTTGCACATTATCTTGGGTATTAATCTGTGGTGACTCAACGATCTCATGTGCTTCATTACTTATCTCAACATTTTCGGATGCCATTTTCAAATACTGCCACAAAACAAGGGTTAATTATCATATCACATATTATCCCTATACTCTGACCGACCAATTAAATACCAAATAAACTTAGGTAGGTCATACTAGCGAAGGAATTCCCCGTCTCTCCCCTCCTAGTTCTTGTCTCACATCTCAGCCAGGGATCATATCCCTAAACTTTGATACCAACTGTGACGCCCCCAAAATAGGTATACATCACCCATCTTAAGTCGCCAAATACATGGTATAGAATACAAATACAAACTTAATTATACAACAGTCATGTAATATACGACAAAATATAGATGAGAGTTTAAACATGAATGTTGCCTTCTAGACAATATCCACTCTCAAATAGAGTCCTCATTACATTTATTGTCACACTATTTTATAGAATAGTGAGGACTACTAATACACCATCTTGGACCATCACTCCGTTCCCCGACTAGTCCCGGCTACGTTCTCATTTCCTAAAGAGAACAATGAAAGCAAAAGGGTGAGCTCAACTAGCCCAGTAAGAAATATTATGACTAAGATAATGCAGAATAAATTATCATTAGTCTTCAACAATGTTAAACTGATAAAATATAATAGACATCAAGTTTAAGTGCAACGAAATAAGCAATCCATTAGAAGAGTCAAGTAGAGCATGATATCTACTATCTTCTATGATTTAAAATGTTTTCATCAATTTTTATCATTTGAGACTCGACAATAAATAAACCACATCATCGAGTCATCCCCTGCATTTATGGGCCAAGGATATTCTTTAAATCATCAATGGTCATGACTATACCGAATAATCCCTGGTCATAATCATACCAAAAATTGTCCATCAATGCACTACAGGCCACTGAGGACTTTTACTACATCATTTATAACATTACAGGTCATGATTATACCGAATGATAGGGGGTCATAATCATACCAAGTCCATCTATGCACGTAAGCCAAAGATGACTTTCATCACAATATAAGCATGATGATGATGACAATGACATAATAATTCAATAAAACAAGTTCAAGAATAAATTTTAAAAATTTATAAGTTAATTTATCCTGAAATCAATTACGTCCAAATTGTCAACATGATACTGCTTTGTAGAGTAAAATTCAAGAATGCTCAGAAGAATATTTCCATGAAAAGATACTGGATGAAGCGCAAATTTACTAGATATTCTACTAATATCATGGAGTATAGAAGCCAAAACTTTAACCAACTGAGTATAATAGAATATATGAAACTGCAAATGGATTTTTGCACGCCATGCGGTAATCCACGTATACAGATCATTTCCACAATTTAATTAGGAATGAATACGAAGGATCATTCACCATGATGCTGAGTAATCCACATGTATAAAAAGTTATTCCAACAAAATAATAAAGAATGGAATAATGAAGAATTCACCAGCATGCGATAGACCGCATGCATGAAAAGTTATTCCAAACAAAATAATAAAGAATGGAACGAAGTCATGCGTAATCCGCATGCAGACGAGAATATTCCAATGAGAATAATAATAATAAAGAATGGAACCGTGTCATGCGTAATCCGCATGCATGTGATATTTCAATGAGAATAATAAAGAAAGAATGGAACGTGTAATGCGTAATCCGCATGCACGAGGATATTCCAACAAAATAATAAAGAATGGAACCAGTCATGCGTAATCCGCATGCACAAAAGTTATTCAATGTAATAATAAAGAATAGAATAACGAGAAGAATTTCACCATGTATGCGGTGCTTGATATGAAAAGTTATTCAACGTAATAATAAAGAATGGAATAATAGAAGAATTTTACCATGTATGCGGTACTTCACATAGACAGGTTATTCCAACATAATAATAAGGAATGGAATAATAACTCTTACGAGTATTGAAAGAAAATAACTCTCTTCATGAATACAAAAGAATAATACCCCTTACCTTAGAAGAAACTGGATTTTGGAATAGTGAGGTGGTGAGACTTCTCTTCTTTCTCTCTATAATTTCTCTCTATAATAATTGCTCTAAAGCTTTAGTGAATTGGTGAGAAATGAAGGAAGAATGAGCTTCTATTTATAGGAAAATATAGTTTCGACAATTGCACGTTTTGGGGCTTGAAATATTACAGTACAATACCTTCAACTTTTCTTTCATTTTTAATTTAGTCCTGCAAATATTATCAAACTTGCACCACCTCTTCTAATAGTAAATAATGTGAATTAATAGTTCAATCATGTGAATCAATAGTTATAATCATGTGAAAATACGAATTACAGTATAGTACCTCCATCTATACCTCTATTTTTAACTTAGTCATACAAGTATTATCAATCTTGCACCAACTCCCCTAATAGTACAAGAATGTGAATCAATAGTACACACATGTGAACAAATAGTTATAATCATGTGAATTAATAGCAATTAATTGCTCATTTATCCGATTAATTACTCTACTGGTTAGTATAACTTCCAGACATCAATTAATATCAAAATAAATGTCGATTTCCACTAACACTAATAATTTCAATACAATGGAACTATCAATTTCATCTTTAATCAACACGAACTTATTCGTCATTAATATTATAACTCACAATATTTAACAACCAGGTTGTTCCCAGGAAAGAGGGGGCTTTCCGATAAGGATTTCTCCTTATCATGCCAATTGATTAGATGACCAAACCTCTCCTCGATGTAACTTCTAGACATTATAAATATTGTAATTTAATAATATAAATAACTTTGTCGTCTCAATTATTAATTTCATAATATATCATATTATGCAGATAATCTTGTGACAATAATCGAATCAATAATACGAGAGAGATATGACGCAAAGAATTATCGTAGCAATAATTAAGTATAACCGAGTGACTTCTCACGTAAGTATCAATAATCAATACCGTGTGCTACTTATGCAACCACGCGTATTCATCGTACTTTACTACTAGGGTAGTTCAACAGTTTAACGGTAAAATTTTCGCCGTTATTTTTATAAAAAGATAATTCTGTTGTTTTCTAACAACGACAATACTTCCGTTGTGGGGTCCACCAATGATTGTGCCATCGTACGAATATTCCCTGTTAAAACAAATATTCCCCCACCAATCAAATATTATATAACCACTTGCTTACTTTGCAAAATTTGTAAATATTACCCACAACTATAAGATTATATTATATTCACACCATAATATTCAAAAATATATTTCGAGAGAAATTAATCTTTATTCATAAAAGTTGGGGTCTTATAATTATAACCAGGGATTATTCGGTATAATCATGACCATTGATGATTACATGAATATCGTTGGCCGTAGTGCAGGGATGATTTGATGATGTGGATTATTTATTAAGCTGAGTCTCAACAATAAAATATTGATTATACACTTTTAATTTATAAAAGATAGTAGATATCATGCTCTACTTGACTCTTCTAAAATCTGATTTGTATGTTTTTGGCACTTTGTAGTGCAAAGATGAATTGTTAAGGAATATCTTTGGTAGTAGTGCAAAGATGAATTTATTAGTATGATTATGATGAGCAGGAATTGTGATTTGGTATAACCATGATTTTTATGTTTTGGTGAAGATAGGTGATGAAAATTATCTTCGATCACCGGTTCAAGAGAATTTAGAATCACAATTATGATTATGAGTTATTCATATGATTGTGGACAGAATTGTTGATTGATGTTACGAGGATAAAACATTATTGGTGGACTTTTAACATGGAGAAGATAATAGATCCGATGGTCTATTTGACTCTTCTAATGGATTGCTTCGTCTACATTTGCAACTATGGTTGAAAAGTTTTATCATCTACCATATGTTCTAAATCTACGATTTATTCTTGATGAAGGCTATTGATGATGTAAATTATCTTTAGTCATGATATTATTTCTTCGGGCTAGTTGTGCTCACCCTTTTTTTTGCTTCACAATTCCTTTCGTGTAATAAGAGTGTTTGCCCGAGCGGGGATAACATGGGAATAGAACGGTGGTCTATAGCTGTTGAGGTTCTCCCTAAATAGTATGGAAATAATTTTATTGAGAACTTTAGATAAGTGTGTCGTATTGTATACATCATTTGATATTTAATTTTGGTGAACCGAATAGGGTGAGGTGAACCCAACTTTGGAAGGGTGTTTTGCCACTATCATACAAGATGTCTAATGACATACAACCTCGTGTTATCATAAGATAGGATTGTGCACATCCACTTGCTGAATATATCTACGAGCACTACCTATATGATCTTGGAGTTGGTTTGAAATATAATTCTTAATTGGAAAAAACGGAGATAATTATATGTCAAGAGAAGACTCACCATTGGAAAGAAGATGATAGTAATCTTCTTGTTTTTTTTTGGGGACTATTGGGTCAACCAAGGATAATTCTGTGGACATGTGATATCTATCATATCCTAGACGAATGGCCTCCTATGTACGAAGGTTTCCTTGAGTATTTTCCAAAGATTTTAATTTCTAAAACAGTTATTGACTGTACTTTTATGTAAAGTACCATTGTAAGGTTGTGGTCGAGGCACCATGAGAGTTACATACATTTGTATTAAAACTCACAATTTAACTGTGGTCGTATTCTACACGACATTTCAATAGTTGTATAAATGAAGTTTGTAAATAATTTTTATAGTGTGATATCTGGCGACTCGGAATGGGACGTGTGGACCTATTTTGGGGGCATCACAAATGGTATCAGAGCTTAGGGATATGGTCGCTGGCGGAGATATGAGTCTAGAACTAGGAGGGGAGAGACGAGTAATATACTTCGCTAGTGTGTGACTTACCTAAGCTAAAATTGTTTACTTGATAAGTTGACAAATTGCGATATGTCAATTAACCTTTGTTTTGAAGATATATTCTAGAATGATATCTAAAATATAGGAGATGAGCAATGGGAAAATCATGATACAGAGGAAATAACCAGGAAGGTACAATCCAAAAAGAAAGTAAGGTATTCTCATCTCTTCGAACTACCAGGTACGTAAATTTCGAGGGCGAAATTTCATAAGGAGGGGAGATTGTGAGATCCCCAATTTTATGAAATAAAAGTATTCAGTTTTTCTATTTTGGTAAATAGTTAAATTGATAAAAGTGTAAAGTTAAGGGTCATATTTGAAAAATTTTCAAAGTGAGTAAGTTGTCATAAAATAACCGGTAGTAAAAGTACAGTAATACGTGTGGTTGCATAGTAGGACACGGTATTGATTATTGATGTTTACGTGAGAAGTCACTCAGTTTTATTCAATTATTGTCACAATATTTTATATTATTAAATCAATAATTGAGACGACAAAGTTATTCATATTATTATTTACAATATTGACAATGTCTAGAAGTTCTGTCAAGGAGAGGTTTAATCACCTAATTACGCGCCTAATAAGGAGAAATCCTTATCGTAAAGCCCCCTTTCACAGGAGCGACTTTGGTTGTAAAATATTGTGAGTTATAATATTAATGATGAATGTTATTAAAAAAATTGAATTTGAGTTCAGAGTTGAATTTGGAGACGCGGACGTGATATTTGAGTCTGGAGCGATGAAATTAGTAGAATTAGACTATAAACATAAAATTTGTCGGGGTTGACTTTTTGGTCAAAAAAGTCAACAGTTGACTTTTTTGGAAAAAGTCAAACTTCAAAATTTCAAAAATGAAATTTTTGAGAAAAATATTTCCATTGTGTTGGGATTGTTAGTGTTAGTGGAAATCGACATTTATTTCGATAATAATTGATGTCTGAAAGTTATATTGACCAATCGGGTAATTAATCGAATAAATGAGCAATTAATTGCTATTAATTCACATGATTATAAATATTTGTTCACATGTGTGTATTATTGATTCACATTCATGTACTATTAGGGGAGGTGGTGCAAGATTGATAATACTTGCATGACTAAGTTAAAAATGGAGGTATAGATGGAGGTACTATACTGTAATTTATATTTTCACATGATTATAACTATTGAGTCACATGATTGTACTATTGATTCACATGATATACTATTAGGGGAGGTGGTATAAGTTTGATAATACTTGCAGGACTAAATTAAAAATGAAGGAAAAGTTGAAGATATTATTGTAAGACTCCAACTTATTATTAATGAAATTTAATTTTCTCTATTTATTATTTTGAAATAGTAAGGGTTGATTTGATTAATGTGGATAGTTATGGTTAAAATACGCAAATATTTCAAAATAAGCAAGTGGTTATAAAATATTCATTGTTGTCGGAGAATATTCGTTTGGTCGTGGAATATTCTTTTGTCAAGGGAATATTAAATGCATTTGACCTAGATCTTTTTTTGTGGGCCCCATAACTGAAAAGCGATTGGATGAAGAAAACGACAAATATAAGTTGTTTAAAAATAAGCAGTAGTTGTTACCAATTAATCTTGTTAAAATACCTGTAGTTAAAACACAAGTAGACGCGGTATTGCACCAATTATTGATTCTTACGTAAGATGACTTTATTCAATAATGGTTCTGATAATTAATTATTCGATATTTTATTGATTTAATAATTCTTTGCGTTGATATTTTATATTGTTGTTGTTTCAATAATTGTCATTACATTATTATTCATTATCGAAGCAATAATTCATATTATCTGAATAATATTATTAGATAACATTATTGGCAATGTCTAGAAAGTTACATCTACAAGGAGAGGTTTGGTCACCTAATTTAGCGCCAAGAAGGAAAATTCTTATTGAAAGCCCCTCTTTCGGGAAGCTGCTGGTTCACGATCTTGTGATTCTGTAATATTATTTGTGAATAATTAATTATTAATTTATATAATAAGAAAAATATTGATTTTATGTGGATATAGATGGAGAAAATTTTTAATGTGACAATTGTTGAAAATTAATATTTTATCTTTTTTTGATAAAATAATTCATTTAAATATATTATTTTAATAATATATTAACGGTAATATTTTTATAATGAATGTGGGATATATGAGTATATGAGGAGGAAGAGTATTTTGTGGTATTAAATGTTTAACACATATTTTGTGTGTTAGTGGACACAATTATTGACTGAAATTTGATTATAGCCTGTAAAATCGCCCGTTTGTGGATTTCGGTTAATTTCTATTTGGAATTTGGAAAAACTTTCTTCTGCAACGTTGTAGAGAATTAAATTTCCTATAGAAAGTCGCGAGATTCGAATTTTCTGATAAAAGGGTTATTTATTATGAATTATTGAAGTTCTGAAGTTCCGAAATAATTGATTTTTGGAAGTTTTAAATATTTATATTCACAAAAACGTTTTTTCAATGTGTGGGCCTCATTTTGCATATGTGCAATTACTGAATTCTGAATTCAAAGGTGTGCGTAGGAATGGTTAATATAAATAATAATATTATATTAAACTTTCTACTTTAATGTTCTAAGTATTTTCTTATAAATAGAGTGCTTAGGTTAGAATTGAAAATCACACCAGAAACTGAAGTTTTCTCTCTCTATATTATTGAGCGTATTCTTGTGAGTATTTTGGGTATATTTTGAGTATTGTTATACGGTGCAAGTTCAAGTCATACTTTATATCTTGTTTCAAATTAAATCTTGATCTTTCGAGGTAAAGGATTTTTTTTTTCGTAATGATATTATTTCTTCAATATCATTATCTTTGAAATATTGATGTGAAGTTTTATCAAATTTAGAACTTTTTGTGTGTAGATTACTTATTCATATAAGACGGCCTTTATTCACGATATCTGATCATTATTCACGAATAAAGCCTTATTCATCGAAAAATAAAAATTTTTCTTTTCGTCTAAAATATCTATTGTGGATACTAGCTTTGATTGTATCCATGTTTTGATCATTCTTGAATTTTACACCACTATGATTATTTTTGAGGTATTTTTGGACATGGATAAAACAAAGTACGAATCCTTAATCCTTAATCCTTGTCATTTTGTTTCACTGGATTCGTTTCTTTAAAAATATTTTTCATCATCCTCAGTCTTAAATGATGATATCATTGAATATCTTTGGCTTGTAGTGCAAAGATGAATGATTTCTGATGAATATCTTAAGCCCGTAGTGCAAAGATGAAGCAGTGTTTAGATGAACATGACCAAATCGATGAATATCTTTGGCCTCAGAAGGCAAAAAGATGAATATTTGATTCAGATATATATTGATTGATATTATAGGGATAAAAGATGAGGCGATAAACTTTTAAATTCATACATAGAAGATAGTAGTTTGCATTCTCTACTTAACTCTTCTAATGAATTATTATTTCCATATGAATATTGATTTAAAACTTGTTGTCTATTGTATTCTATTAGATTTTTTTCCTGTTGAAGACTAACGATAATTTGTTGTATATTATCTTAGTCATAATATTCTTTATTGGGCTAGTTGAGCTCACCATTTTCCTTGTTGTTCCATTTTTTCTTCTCGGGAGGCGAGAATGTAGCGAGTACTAGTGGGGTATGGAATAAAGGTTCTAGAGAGAGTTGTTTAGTAGTCCTCACCATTTTGTAAAATAATGTATCAATAATTATGATGGGGATTTATTTGCTTGGCGTGGATATTGTCTAGATGGCAATATCTCGTATTTAAACTCACAGTTTATATGTTGTAATAATAAAGTTGTAGTTGTTTCTGTACCATGTATTGACAACTCAGAATGGGTGATGTATACCTATTTTGGGGGCGTCACAATTATACTGTAATATTTTGAGCCCCAAAACTTGCAATTATCGAAACTATATTTTCCTATAAATAGAAGCTCATTCTTCCTTCATTTCTCACCAATTCACTAAAGCTATAGAGCAATTATTATAGAGAGAAATTATAGAGAGAAAGAAGAAGAGAAGTCTGTTACCTCTCTACTCCAGTATCCAGTTTCTTTTTAAGGTAAGGGGTATTATTTCTTTCGTATTCATGAAGAGAGCTATTATTATTCCATTCCTTATCATGTATTGACAACTCGGAATGGGTGATGTATACCTATTTTGGGGGCATCACGGTTGGTATCGAGCTTAGGATATGATCTACGGTGGAGATCGAGAATAGAACTAGGAGGGGAGGCGAGTAAATCCTTCAGCTAGTGTGTCCTACCTAAGCTTATTTGTTAGTTGGTCAAGATATATAGGGATATTATGTGATATATTGATTTCCTTAATTAACCCTTGTTTTATGGACATGTATTTGAGAATGTCATTGAGAATATTAACAATGGAAATGAGACAGTGGAGACGCCTGTACTCACCAATGAGGAGAGCGTGCAACAGTGGCAATGTTCCTCTTGTGAACAACAACCACCGAAAGCGAGATGATGAAGCGAGGGGATGTTTAGAAGCTTTTTGCAGTTCATGCAAAATCAGACGAGGGAGACTCGTGTTCAAAATACAGGAGGAAATGATAGCAATTCACGGGTTATCACAACCAAGTAGTTCAAAGAGTTGAGACCACCAAAATTTAAGGGAAAGCCAGATCCGATCATGGCGGAAACATGGGTCAAGCAAATTACCAAGATATTCGATGTCTTAGGATGCACGGAGGAACAAAAGGTTCCATTCACCACCTTTATGTTCCGTGGTGAGGTGACTCTTGGTGGGAATCTGTGAAGCGTACCCATCCACCTTTTCGGCATGTCTTGGGAGACGCGTTCAGAAACTATTTAATGACAAATACTTTCCACGAAAGTGTTCGTCGTATGAAGGAAGTGGAGTTCATCGATTAGAACAAAACAACATGGCAATTGTCTCAATGACGAGGCAAAGTTTGCAGAGTTATCAAGTTTGCACCTCATTTGGTGGAGAATGAGGAGCGTATGACGCGGATGTTTCTTAGAGGTTTGAAACCGGCAGATACGTCGATATCTCATTTCTCATAAATTTTCTCTATTCGGATGTTGTAAGCAGGGCTCAATTATTAGAAGCGAGATAACGAAATACGGTCAACCAAGGACCACAATCGAGGATCATCTTTGGAGATAGCGATCAACAAAACAACGATAACCAATGGAGAAAATGGTAACCACTCTGGTGATAATCATGGCCATGAAAATAGAAGAAGCGAGTCGGGAGGAGATTTTAAAAGAGGAGATTTAACAACAACCATGTGAAGGCGATAGTCTGGCAAGAATCGGTTCTAAGAGAGGAGAAACGACCACCGGTCATATGCTATAAATATGGGAAAGAGGGACATATCGATCAAACCGCACAACAGTTCAAGGTATGCTATAATTGTGGAAAGGAAAGACATATCGCTTTCGAGATTATGCAGTAGCAAAACCTAGTTCACGGTGGGGACGGTGACTCAAAAGATCATCCCGAGAAAAGTCAAAGTCAAGCGGTTCTGGAAGAAAGCGTTTGTTGTGGTGGTCAAAATGCGAGAACCCAAACGAGGTGATCACGGGTAAGCTATTTATAAATTCTTGCGAAGTTTATACCTTACTTGATCACTGGGTGCTACCCATTCATTTATCTCTCCGCTTGTGCTCAACGTTTAAACTTGACTCAGGAGAAATTAGACTTTGACCTATCTGTGGAAACTCAGTTAGGAGAAACTTTCATCACATCATTTGTTTATAAATCTTGTTTGATTCAAGTTGGCACCATCACCTTACCATTGACCTTATCTCTTTAAAGATACTTGCTTTTGATGTGATTTTAGGGATTGATTGGTTAACTACTCATCATGCCAAAATTGATTATTTTGTAAGGTTGTTAGTTTTCATATTTCTAACCAACTTTGTTTATTAATTCAAGCAACTAAACCATTAAAATCAATCACTTTGTCATATATAATCATAAAGCTATTCGTTTATTGAAAAACGGATGTCAAGCTTTCTTAGCCCATGTTATGGATTTGAATAAAGACACGTCAAATTTGAATAATATTCTGTTGTTATTGACTTTCCGACGATTTCTGAAGAACTTCCGATCTACCCCGTAACGTGAAGTTAAATTCTTTATTGATCTTGAACTGGTATAAAGCCCATTTCTAAAACCCCATATCGAATGGCTCCTATTGAACTTCAGGAGTTAAAGGTCCAACTACTGAGAATTGTTGGACATCGGTTTCATTCTTACTAGTACATCTCCTTGGGGTGCTCTATTTTATTCGTAAAGAAGAAAAGGCGGGAGTATGAGACTTTGTATTGACTATCGGGAATTGAACCATGTCACCATCAAGAATAGGTATCCTCTACCTCGTATTGATGACTTGTTTGACCGATTGCAAGGGCATAATTTTTTCAAAGATCGATCTTCGATTCGGATATCATCATTTGAAGATTAGGCGAGGATATTCCAAAGACTTCCTTTAGAACTCTGATGCGGGCATTATGAATTCTTAGTCATGTCTTTCGGATTGACTAATGCTCCTGTGGCTTTCATGGATATGATGAATCGAGTATTCAAGGAATATTTGGATCAATTCGTTGTTGTCTTTATTGATGACATCCTCATATATTCCAAAAGTCATGAAGATCATGAGCACCATTTGAAGCTGGTACTCCAAAGGCTTCGTGAAAACAAACTATATGCCAAATTAAAGAAATGCGAGTTCTGGCTTGAAGAAGTAGCATTCCTTGGGCACGTGGTGTCGAAACATGGAGTATCTGTTGATCCGGCGAAGATTGAAGCAATACAAAGTTGGGAGCAACCGAAGTCGGTGGATTGAAATACGTAGCTTTTGGGCTTATTTGGTTATTATCGGAGATTCGTGGAAGGTTTTCTCGAATCGCTACTCCATTAACCCAGCTAACTCGAAAGGATACAAAATTCGTATGAAGCGAAGAATGCGAGAAGAGTTTCCAAGAGCTCAAGAGGAGACTCATTTTGGCACCTGTTTTAACAATACCATCTAGTACGGATGGATTTGTTATCTACAGCGATGCTTCAGGCAAAGGGTTAGGATGTGTTCTCATGCAACGTGGGAAAGTCATAGCCTATGCCTCGCGACAACTTAAAGAGTATGAGAGGAATTATCCTACTTATGATCTAGAGTTGGCAGCAGTCGTTTTCGCACTAAAGATATAGAGGCACTATCTATATGGGGAGAAAGTGGAGATATATTCATACCATAAAAGCCTCAAATATTTCTTCACGTAAAAGGAACTCAACATGTGGCAACGATGTTGGCTTGAGTTGTTGAAAGATTACGACCACACTATTCAATACCATCCTGGAAAAGCGAACGTGGTAGTTGACGTGTTGAGTAGAAGATCATATGCAGGAATGAGTGCGATAATGTCAAGTATACGCATAGAGCCAACTTTAATAGAAAAAGTTAAGGTTGCTTTCAAGCCCCGCAGGCCGGAGGCTGTGCGTATGAAAAGAAAGTACAAGAAGGTGTTATTCGAGCGAGAATTGATGAAGAAGGAATACTTGAGTCCACTCCGGACTTTGTGTCCCTAACGACTACGATTTGAAGTACAAGATTATGATGGAGGCACACAATACACCATTTACAATCCATCTGGAAGTACCAAAATGTATCGTGATCTTCAACATACATTTTGGTGGAACAATATGAAGAGAGATTGCAAAGTTTATCTCAATGTGTTTAACTTGTCAACGTGTAAAGGCGGAGCATCTAGTACCTAAGGGTCCGTTGCAACCACTTGAGATTCGAAATGGAAGTGGGAACACATTACCATGGATTTCGTTCGGGTCTTCCTACGGTTTCTCAAGGCATCAATGCTATTTGGGTTATTGTTGATAGATTAACCAAGTCCGCTCATTTCTTGCCGACACGGAGACTTATTCACTTGAACATCTTGCTAGTATATACGTGAATGAGATTGTGAGGTTGCATGGCATGCACTGTATCCATAGTTTCGGATCGTGACCCAAGGTTCACTTCAAGATTTTGGGTTAGCTTGCAAAAAGCTATGGAGCGCAGATTTGCGATTTAGTTAAGCATACCATCCTCAAAGCAGACAGACAATCGAGAGGACTATTCAAACTCTTGAAGATCTATTAAGACTACTGTGTCCTAGACTTCAAAAGGTAGTTGGGATAAGTATTTACCATTGGTGGAATTCTCCTACAACAACAGGTTATCGAGCAAGTATAGGTGTGGCTCCATTTGAAGCATTATATGGACGAAAGTGTCGCTCTCCAATATTTTGGGATGAGGTGGGTGAAGCAACATTGTTGGGACCCGAGTTAGATACGTATGACTCCGAAAAGATCCAAATGATTCGACAACGTATACAAATGGCACAAGATCGACAAAAGAGTTATGCGGATCTTCATCGAAAGGACGTGGAATTTAGTATAGGGGATCATGTATTGTTGTGAGTTGCTCCATGGAAGGGAGTTACAAGATTTGGGAAGAGAGGAAAGCTCAATCCATGATTTATTGGTCCATTTCAAATTCTTGACCGAGTAGGAAATGTAGCCTATAAACTCGCGTTACCTCCGAGTATGTCTCGTGTTCATAATGTGTTTCACATACCTGCGAATATTGATTTAAAACTTGTTGTCTATTGTATTCTATTAGATTTTTCCCTGTTGAAGACTAACAATAATTTGTTGTATATTATCTTAGTCATAATATTCTTTACTGGGCTAGTTGAGCTCACCATTTTCCTTGTTGTTCCATTTTTCTTCTCAGGAGGCGAGAATGTAGCGAGTACTAGTCGGGGTATGGAATAAAGGTTCTAGAGAGAGTTGTTTAGTAGTCCTCACCATTTTTGTAAAATAATGTATCAATAATTATGATGGGGATTTATTTGCGTGTGGATATTGTCTAGATGGCAATATCTGTATTTAAACTCACAGTTTATATGTTGTAATAATAAAGTTGTAGTTGTTTCTGTACCATGTATTGACAACTCAGAATGGGTGATGTATACCTATTTTGGGGGCGTCACAATTATACTGTAATATTTTGAGCCCCAAAACTTGCAATTATCGAAACTATATTTTTCCTATAAATAGAAGCTCATTCTTCCTTCATTTCTCACCAATTCACTAAAGCTATAGAGCAATTATTATAAAGAGAAATTATAGAGAGAAAGAAGAAGAGAAGTCTGTTACCTCTCTACTCCAGTATCCAGTTTCTTTTTAAGGTAAGGGGTATTATTTCTTTTCGTATTCATGAAGAGAGCTATTGTTATTCCATTCCTTATTATTATGTTGGAATAATCATACATGCCAAGTAATTGCATACATGGTAAAATTCTTCTATTATTCCATTCTTTATTATTACATTTGAATATATCACATGCATGCGGATTACGCATTTGATTCGGTTCCATTCTTTATTATTACATTGGAATAACCTATCATGCGGTTTATCGCATGCCCGTGAATCCTATTGTTATTCCATTCTTTATTATTCCGTTGGAATATCCTATCTGTCTTGGATTATCGTGACTGGTTCCATTCTTTATTATTACATTGGGAATAACACATGCATGCGATCTATCGCATGCATGGTGAATTCTTTCATTATTCCATTCTTTATTATTAGTTGGAATAATGCATACATGTGGATTACCGCATGCATGGTGAATGATCCTTTGTATTGATTCCTTATTAAATTGTAGAAATGATGCATCTCACGTGGATTACAGCATGGCGGGTGAAAATCCATTTGCAGTTTTGTAATTTTTCTGATCCTCAAAAATTCTAGAAAAAATTGAAATGATGATTTGTTGAGTTTTTTAGATTGTGTACAAAAATTGCGATTTTTGGATGTATAGATTAGGAGTTATGAATTTTATGGGAAAAGACTATTTTAAAAGTAAACCCTTATAACTCCTTGTGGTTAACTCCAAAAATGGTAAAATTTTTATTGGGAGTACATGTATATAACAGGAGTATACCCTGTAAATTTTGAAATTTTTGGACAAAAGTACAATTTATGATAAATGTCTAAATATTCGGCAGTTTTGGCCATATGAAAAATAGTAAATAAATTTTAAAAATTCCGAGAAAAATATTTGTTCAATATGGGACTATATTCTGCTAAATCCCAGAAAAGAAATATTTTTAGAACTGATTTGGTATTTTTCATAAAAATAAACTAGTTATGAGTAAATGAATTAAATATGTTATGTGAAGTAACAAAATTGGAAAATAGGATTTTATGGCTTGGGAATCCTATATAGGGTATATCTGATTTTGATGAGGATTTGATCATTGGTGATGAAATCTTATGAGTATGGCATTTTGAATTATTAAATGCATTATTTGGTAAAGTGTAAACAATTGAAATAAATTGTTTATAAGTTTAAGAAGTGATTAAAATATTGTTATAATATTAATAATATTAGATTATGAGATTATTAAGTGATTGATAATATTTGGATAAATTTAAAGTCTTTAATATTTATCCTTGTTTTCGTTTGATTAATGCATATATCATTGTCATCATCCTTATGCTTATATTGTGATGAAAGTCATCTTTGGCTTACGTGCAAAGATGGACTGTGGATTATTGATTTTACAATTGTATATCCTTGGCTTACATGCAAAGATGGAATGTTGATTTTTGGTTTTGCAATTGTATATCTTTGGCTTACGTGCAAAGATGAACTATTGATTGATGAGTATCTTTGGCTTATATACATAGATGAATTGTTTATTGGTATGATTATGACTAGGGATCATTCGGTATAATCATGACCCGTAATGTTATAGATGATGCGGTAAAAGTCCTCAGGCCCGTAGTGCATTGATGGACAGTTACTGGTATGATTATAACCAGGGATTATTCGGTATAATCATGACCATTGATGATTACATGAATATCATTGGCCGTAGTGCAGAGATGATTCGATGATGTGGATTATTTATTAAGCTGAGTCTCAGCAATGAAATATTGATTATAGACTTTTAATTCATAAAAGATAGCAGATATCATGCTCTACTTGACTCTTCTAAAATACAGTTGTATGTCTTTGGCCTGTAGTGCAAAAGATGATTTGTTAATGAATATCTTTGGTAGTAGTGCAAAGATGAATTTATTAGTATGATTATGAAAGCGGGAATTATGATTTGGTATAACCATGATTTTGATGTTTGGTGAAGATAAGTGATGAAAATTATCTTCGTCCGGGTGTGAAGAGGAATTTAGAATCACAATTATGATTATGAGTTATTCATATGATTGTGGATGAGGAATTGTTGATTGATGTTACTGAGGATAAAACATTATTGGTGGACTTTTAACATGGAGAAGATAATAGATCCGATGGTCTATTTGACTCTTCTAATGGATTGCTCGTTCCGCTGCAACTATGGTTGAAAAGTTTTATCATCTACCATATGTTCTAAATCTCTGATTTATTAATGATGAAGGCTATTGATGATGTAAATTATCTTTAGTCATGATATTATTTACTGGGCTAGTTGTGCTCACCCTTTTTGCTTCACAATTCCTTTCAGGTAATAAGAGTGTTGCCGGGTCGAGCGGGGGTAACATGGGAATAGAACGGTGGTCTATAGCTGTTGAGGTTCTCCCTAAATAGTATGGAAATAATTTTATTGAGAACTTTAGATAAGTGTGTTGTATTGTATACGTTATTTGTCATTTAATTTTGGTGCACCAAATAGGGTGAGGTGAACCCAACTTTGGAAGGATGTTTTGCCACTATCATACAAGATATCTAATAACATACAACCTCGTGTTATCATAAGACAGGGTTGTGCACATCCACTTGCTGAGTATATCTACGAGCACTACTTATATGATCTTGGAGTTTGTTTGAAATATAATTCTCAATTGGAGAAAACGGAGATAATTATATGTCAGGAGAAGACTCACCATTGGAAAGAAGATGATAGTAATCTTCTTGTTTTTCTTTGGGGACTATTGGGTCAACCAAGGATAATTCTGTGGACATATGATATCTATCATAACCTAGACACATGGCCTCCTATGTATGAAGCTTTCCTTGAGTATTTTTCCAAGATTTTAATTTCTAAAACAGTTATTGACTGTACTTTTATGTAAAGTACCATTGTAAGGTTGTGGTCGAGGGACCATGAGAGTTACATACATTTGTATTAAAACTCACAGTTTAACTATGGTCGTATTCTGCACGAAATTTCAACAGTTGTATAAATGAAGTTTGTAAATGATTTTTATAGTATGATATCTGGCGACTCAGAATGGGTCACGTGGACCTATTTTGGGGGCGTCACAACTATTATGACAAAAATTGATTTCTTTTCTGTCCAAATTATTATGGATACAATATTATTCTTGAATTTTACTCCACAAAGCAGTATCATGTTGACAATTTGGATATTATTCAATTCTGGATAAATTGAATTATAAATCTTTAAAGTTTATATGTGCTCTCATTTAATTAAATTCTTATATCATTGTCATCATCCTCATGCTTATATTGTGATGAAAGTCCTCATTGGCCCGTAGTGCATTGATGGACAGTTGTTGGTATGATCATGACCATGGGTTCTCTTCGGCCAAGGGTGCAAAGATGAATTGTTGTTTGGCATGATCATGACCACTGGTGATAATAACGAATATCCTTGGCCCGTAGTGCATGGATAATTCGTGCATGTGATAATAACGAATATCCATGGCCCGTAGTGCATGGATAATTTGTGGATGTGATAATAACAAATGTCCTCATTGGCCCGTAGTGCATTGATGGACAATTGTTGGTATGATCATGACCATGGGTTCTTTTCGACCAAAGGTGCAAAGATAAATTTTTATTTGACATGATCATAACCATTGGTGATAATAACGAATATCCTTGGCCCGTAGTGCATGGATAATTCGTGGATGTGATAATAATGAATATCATTGGCTCGTAGTGCATGGATAATTCATGGATGTGATACTAACGAATATCCTTGGTCGTAGTGCATGAATAATTCGGTGATGTGGATTATTTATTTTGTAGACAAATGATGTGGTATATTGGTTTTACAGTTGTATATCTTTGGCTTACGTGCAAAGATGGACTGTTGGTTATTGGTTTTACAGTTGTATGTCTTTGGCTCATAGTGCAAAGATGGACTGTTGATTTACCTGATTATAAATATGAATTATGAATTTAACTATAATCTTTGGTGGTGCAGGTGAAGACAGGTGATGAAAGTTCTCTTTGTCTTGGGTACAACAAAGAACTATTGATGAGAATTACATGAATGAAATATTAACGATTGTTTTTTAATTTGGAGAGGATAGTAGACATTATGTTCTAATTGACTCTTCTAATGGATTGTTGATTTCGCTGCAATTATGTGCAATTATGGTTGAAAACTTTTATCATCTCCCATATGTTCTAAATCTCTAATTTATTACTGATGAAGGCTATTGATAAATTAACTATCTTAGTCATAATATTCTTTACTGGGCTATTTGTGTTCATCCTTTTACTTCATAATTCCTTTCATGTATTAATAGTATAGCTGGGTCGAGAGAGGATAACAGGGGAATAATGTGATAGTCCGAGACTGTAGAAGTTTCTCAATACATTATAAAACTGCATGACATGCAATATATAACTGTATTAAGGACCTAAGATGGGTGTGTCATATATTATACGTCACTTAATAATATATTTTGGTGAACAACAATAGGGTGATGAGAACCCGACTTTGAAAGTGTCAAAAGTGCACCTCATTAGAATGAACATGATAGTAATCTTCTTGTTCTTCTTTGGGGTCTTAAAATATTTGTTGCTGTATTTTATATGTCATTGTAATAATTTGAGTTTGGATACTGTCTACGAGATAATATTGTATTAAAACTCACAGCTTATGTGTTGTCGTATTTTGCACGACAGTTCAACTGTTGTATAAATGAAGTTTGTATTTGAATTCTGTACCATGTATCCGACGACTCAGAATAGGTTGTGTATACCTATTTTGGGGGAGTCACATCCTCTTCATCCATGGAGTCCCTGATATCTAGTCAGAGAAGTGCATCTGACAGAACAGGTTTAGGTTTTGGGGAATCCACTTAAGAAAACTTCAATAGAAGCATTGCATTTGTGAAATCCTCACAGAAGGAAGAACCAGCCCATCCCTGCTCTTCTGATCCAACCTATGCTCTAAGGCATAACGGATCTCATGTTGGCCTAGGATTCAGGAAAGAGAAGAGTAAGTTGGTCACTACTCTCTAACCTCGAAGGATCGTAAAGTCGAGCAAAATCAACTCCACGAACCAACCAGGTAGGAATAGTAGAGTTAAGTTTCACTCATCACAAATCATGAATCACAAGGATATATAGAAAAAGAAGAATCGGTATACAGGAAGGACTACCAAAAACCCACATAAGTCCAAATGGAAAAAGAATCCACACACACACACACAAGCATGCATCACGCTAGATGTTTTGTATGTGATAAAACTGGTCATAAGGCTACTATATGTGTGACGCCCCTAAAATAGGTATACATCACCCATTTTGAGTCGCCAAATACTTGGTACAGAAATCAATCTGTGAGACCCCAAATTTTATGAATAAATATTTAAATTTCTCAAAAAAAAAAATTTGAATATTATGGTGTGGATTTGAGATAATGTTATAGTTGTGGGTAATATTTATAAATTTTGAAAAGTATGCAAGTTGTTGTATAATATTCGATTGGTCGGGGAATATTCTTTTTGTCGGGGAATATCCGTACGACGGTACAATCATTGGTGGACCCCACAACTGAATTATTGTCGGATTGAAAAAATGACAAAAATATTTTTATGAAAATAACCGCGGAAGTTTTACCGTTAAAACTGTTGAACTACTCTGTAGTAAAAATACAGTAATACGCGTGGTTGCATAGTAGCACACGGTATTGATTATTGATGCTTACGTGAAAAGTCACTCAGTTATATTCAATTATTGCTACAGTAATTGCTGCATCATATCTCTCATATTATTGATTCAATTATTATCACAGTATCATCTGTATAATATGCTATATTATTGAATCAATAATTGAGACGACAAAGTTATTCATATTATTATTTGCAATATTGACAATGTCTAAAAGTTCTGTCAAGGAGAGGTTTGGTCACCTAATTGCGCGCCAATAAGGAGAAATCCTTATCGGAAAGCCCCCTCTTTCCTGGGAACGACCTGGTTGTTAAATATTGTGTGTTATAATATTAATGATGAATGTTATTAAAAAATCAAATTTCAGTTCGGAGTTGAATTTGGAGACGCGAATGTGATATTTGAGTCCGGAACGATGAAATTAGTAGAAATAGACTATAAACACAAAATTTGTCGGGGTTGACTTTTTGGTCAAAAAAGTTAATAGTTGACTTTTTCGGAAAAAGTCAAACTTCGAAATTTCAAAAATGAAATTTTTGAGAAAAATATTTCCATTGTGTTGAGATTATTAGTGTTAGTAGAAATCGACATCTATTCCGATGATAATTGATGTTTGGAGTTATATTGATAAATTGGGTATTTAATCAGATAAATGAGCAATTAATTGCTACTAATTCACATGCTTATATAACTATTTGTTCACATGTGTGTACTATTGAGTCACATTCACTTACTATTAGGGAAGTTGGTGCAAGATTGATAATATTTCATTACTAAGTTAAAAATGGAGGTATAGATGGAGGTACTATACTGTAATTCGTATTTTTACATGATTATAACTATTGATTCACATGATTGAACTATTGAATCACATTATTTACTATTAGGGGAGGTGGTGCAAGTTTGATAATACTTGCAAGACTAAATTAAAAATGAAAGAAAAGTTAGAGGTATTGTACTATAATTTTTCAAGCCCCAAAACGTGCAATTATCGAAACTATATTTTCCTATAAATAGAAACTCATTCTTCCTTCATTTCTCACCAATTCACTAAAGCTATAGAACAATTATTATAGAGAGAAATTATAGAGAGAAAGAAGAAGAGAAGTCTGCTACCTCTCTACTCCAGTATCCAGTTTGTAAAATCCCAAATTTTACAAATAAAGATTTAAATTTCTCGATTTTTTTTAATATTATGGTGTTGATTTAATATAATGTTATAGTTGTGGGTAATATTTATAAATTTTGTAAAGTATGCAAGTTGTTATATTATATTCGATTGGTCGTGGAATATTCTTTGTGTCGGAGAATATCCGTACCACGGTACAATCATTGGTGAACCCCACAACGGAATTATTGTCGGATTGAGAAAATGACAAAAGTATTTTATTAAAAATAACAATGAAAAGTTTTTAATTAATCTTGTTGAACTACTCGGTAGTAAAAGTATAGTAATACGCGTGGTTGCATAGTGGCACACGGTATTGGTTATTGATGCTTACGTGAGAAGTCACTCAGTTATACTCAATTATTGTTATAGTAATTGCTGCATCATATCTCTCATATTATTGATTCGATTATTGTCACAGTATCATCTGCATAATATTTTATATATATTATTAAATCAATAATTGAGACGATAAAGTTATTCATATTAAATTGCAATATTTACAATGTCTAGAAGTTCTGTCGAGGAGAGGTTTGGTCACCTAATTGCACGCTAATAGAGAGAAATCCTTATTGGAAAGTCCCCTCTTTCCTGGGAATGACCTGGTTGTTAAATATTATGAATTATGATATTAATGATGAATAAGTTCGTGTTGATTAAAGATGAATTTGATAGTTCCATTGTGTTGGGATTATTGGTGTTAGTTGAAATCGACATCTATTCCGATGATAATTGATGTCTGGGGGTTATATTGATAAATCGGATAATTTATCGGATAAATGAGCAATTAATTGCTACTAATTCACATGCTTATATAACTATTTATTCACATGTATGTACTATTGAGTCACATTCATTTACTATTAGGGGAGTTGGTGCAAGATTGATAATACTTGCATGACTAAGTTAAAGATGGAGGTATAGATGGAGGTACTATATTGTAATTAATTTTTTTACATGATTTACTATTGAGTCACATGATTTTACTATTGATTCACATGATTTACTATTAGTGGAGTTGGTGCAAGATTGATAATACTTACAGGACTAAATTAAAAATGAAGAAAAAGAGGAAGGTATTATACTGTAATATTTCGAGCCCCAAAACGTGCAATTATCGAAACTATATTTTCCTATAAATAGAAGCTCATTCTTCCTTCATTTCTCACCAATTCATTAAAGCTTTAGAGCCATTATTATAGAGAGAAATTATAGAGAGAAAGAAGAAGAGAAGTCTGCTACCTCACTATTCCAGTATCCGATCTTCTTTTGAGGTAAAGGGTATTATTTTTTCATATTCATGAAGAGAACACATTATTCCATTCTTTATTATTACATTGGAATAACCCTTGGTGAAATTCTTACATTATTCCATTATTTATTATTCTATTTGGAATAACTTTTATACATCATCAAAATACTGCATCATGGTGAAATTCATTGTTATTCCATTCTTTATTATTACATTGGACTATCTATCTGCATGCATTTTACGCCGGACGTAGTTCCGTTATTTATTATTCATTGGAATAACTTTTATCTGGCGCGGCACCGCATGCGTGGTGATTTCTGTTGTTATTCCATTCTTTATTATTACATTTGGAATATCTTATTCGTGCATTTTACGTCAGACTGGTTCCGTTATTTATTATTCGTTAGAATAACACATCATCGCAAATACCGCATGCATGGTGATATCTGTTGTTATTCCATTCTATATTATTTTGTTGGAATATCTTGTCGGCGCGTATTATGCCTAATTCGGTTCCGTTATTTATTATTACATTGGGATAACTACATCATGCCAATCTACCGCGTGCACAGTTATTTATTTTGTTATTCCATTCTTTATTATACTCAGTTGGTTAAAGTTTTGACTTCTATACTCGTCATGAAATATCATTTTATTTGGTATTTTCTGTTACGAGTTACTATTCACGGGTTACTATTCACTCTAGTATTATTCACTCGGGTATTCGGGGCACTTTTTATGTCGGAATACTATTCACGAGTTACTATTCACGGGTTACTAATCACCGAA
This sequence comes from Panax quinquefolius, assembly GCA_020205615.1. Lineage (NCBI taxonomy): Eukaryota > Viridiplantae > Streptophyta > Magnoliopsida > Apiales > Araliaceae > Panax > Panax quinquefolius. Next base: position 38,192,643 of record CM035161.1, on the reverse strand, counting down.
ATTACTATTCACCCGAATATTATTCACTTGGGTATTTAGAGTACTTTTCATGTCAGGGTACTATTCACGAGGTACTATTCTCGAAGTACTATTCACAGGGTACTATTCACGATGAAAAATTGATTCTTTTCTGTCCAAATTATTTTTGGTGCATGAATATTATTCTTGAATTTTACTCTACAAAGAAGTATCATGTTGACAATTTAGATGTTATTAGTTCCTGGATAATTTAATTCTTGAATTTGTTTTATTGAATTCTTATATCATTGTCATCATCCTCATGTTTATATTTTGTTGAAAGTCATCTGTGGCCTGTAGTGCATAGATGGACTTGGTATGAATATGACCAGGGATTATTCGGTATAATCATGACCGTAATGTTACAAATGATGTGGAAAAAATCCTCATTGGCCCGTAGTACATTGATGAACAGTTTTTGGTATGATTATGGCTATGGATTCTCTTCGGCCAAGGGAGCAAAGATGAATTGTTTTATGGCATGATCAGGACCGTTGATGAAAACACGATTATCTTTGGCCCGTAGTACATGGATAATTCGTGGTCATGATACTAAATAATATCTTTGGCCTGTAGTGCATGGATGATTTGATGATGTGGATTATTTATTAAGCTGAGTCTCAGCGATAAAAGTGATGAAAAACTTTTTAAATCATAAAAGATAGTAGATTTTATTCTCTACTTGACTCTTTTAATGGATTGTTTGTTCCGCAATAGTAAAACTTGATGTCTATTGTATTTTATCATTTTAACATTGTTGAAGACTAATGATAATTTATTCTGCATTATCTTAGTCATAATATTTCTTACTGGGCTAGTTGAGCTCACCCTTTCCTTCACCGTTCTCTTGTGAAATGAGAATATAGTTGGGACGAGTCTGGGGAGCGGAGTGACGGTCCGGATGATAGCATTAGTAGTCCTCACTATTCATTAAATAGTGTGACAATAAATGTAATGAGGACCTGAATTTGAGTTTGTATACATACATGAGGACTCCATTGAGAGTGGATATTGTCTAGAAGACAATATTCTTGGTTAAACTCTCAGTTTATGTTTTATCGTATTTTACACGACAGTTGTATATTTAAGTTTGTATTTAAATTTTGTACCATGTATTTGGCGACCCAAGTTGGGTGATGTATACCTGTTTTGGGGGCGTCACACAGTTTCTTTCTAAGGTAAGGGGTATTATTTCTTTCGTTTTCATGAAGAGACACATTATTTCATCCCTTATTATTACATTGGAATAACTCAGATATCGTGGACTACTAGTATACATGGTAAAATTCTTCTGTTATTCCATTCTTTATTATTATGTCGGAATAACCTGTCCATACGAAGTACTGCATACATGGTAAAATTCTTCTGTTATTCCATTCTTTATTATTATGTTGGAATAACTTGTCTATGTGAAATACCGTATACATGGTGAAATTCTTTTGTTATTCTATTCTTTATTATTCTGTTGGAATATCCTGTTTGTACGGATTACGCATGACCTGATTCCATTATTTATTATTCTGTTGAAATAACTTGTCTGTGTGGTCTATCGCATGCATGGTGATTTATGTTGTTATTCCATTCTTTATTATTCAGTTGGAATATCCGCCGGGTGCGTATTACGCTTTGACACGGGTTCCATTATTTATTATTCTTTGGAATAACACATCGTATGGATTACCACATGCATGGTGAATGATCCTTCGTATTCATTCCTTATGAAATTATGAAAATGATCTGTTTACGTGGATTACCGCATGGCGGGTTAAAATCCATTTGCAGTTTCGTAATTTTTCGGACATTCAAAAATTCTGGAAAAAATTGGGAGGATATTATGATAAGTTTTCTAACATCTCCAAGTGGAATCACTGAAAGAGGAGTTGTAGATTTTTGTATGGACTATTTTTAACAAAGCATGAAAAGTGAAAAAAAAAGAAAGAAAAGCTCGCCTACAATTTTGTAAGGGCTGTTTTACCACTTAATTTATGAGAGAAAATTTTGGCCTTTTGGGACATGGAAATATATGGTATAAAGTACCTCCTGTCCAAAAATGAGCTCATTCCGACTTAAAATGAGCAAGTTATGACTATTTCAATATTTAGGTTTTTTCGACGAAAAATGCTATAACCGGAGTTCTATAACTCCGATGACCATGAAATTTAAACTGGAAGCTCACGTTAACATGTGTAAGATCCTTTCAAGATTTGGGAATTTCTGGAGTTAAACCCGAGGTAGCTAATTTCTTAAGGAATTAATTAGAAATTGATTTTTAAAAAATACTTAAGGGAGTTGAAAAATTATAAAAAAAAATACTTGTTGTGTATGAAATATATGTATATATGTTTGGACAAAGGATAGAAAAATAATAAGTTGATTTGGTAATTTTTCATGAAAATGGTTTAGTTACAAACATATGAGTTAAATATGTTATGTGAAGTTGAAGAATTGGTAAAAAGGATTTTAGGGCGTGAAAATCCTATATAAGGTACATGTAGATTTTTGATGAGTGATTTGATCATTGGTGATGAAATCTTATGAGTATGACATTTTTGAATGATTAAATGCATTATTTGGTAAAGTGTAAACAATTAAATTAAATTATTTACAAGTTTAAGAAGTGATTAAAATATTGTTATAATATTAACAATATTAGATTATGAGTTATTTAAGTGATGGATAATATTTGGATAAATTTAAAGTCTTTACACTACTACAAAACAGTAAATAGACAACGCGAAAAAAACGTTGTGGTTTCAGTCAGAAAAACGTCGTGATTAAGGGTGTCATCTATTTGACACCCTTACACAACGTTTTTAAAACGTTGTAATTACACATTCTACAACGTTTTTTATGAAAAAAAAAACGTTGTAGATTTGTTTTCCATAAATTAATAGATTCTTAAAAACGTTGTAAAAGGTATGATTCTACAACGTTTTCTAACTTAAAATGTTGTAGTTTAATATATCAGACAACGTTTAAGCACATTTACATAACGTTTTTAAAATGTTGTAGATTGAATTGAACAAAAAAAAAAAGAAAAGAAAATGTTGTAGATTTAAAATGTTTACATTGTTTGCTATATCAAGACAGTTTTGAAATAATCTGCTAACCTAAGATATTACAGTGTTGGCAACTCAAATTGAAATTAGCACTTCCAAGAAATTGAAATTCAGACAAAGTATTGAGACTAAGAGAAAAATAGAATGCAATTCTCATAATATGAAGCACCTTCAAAAATAAAGATGTCAAATTGAGAATTGAGGTGCCATTAAATACAAGAGCCTAGAAATTACTCCACCTAGAAAGCTGCAGGAACAACCTATCAAACAGTGTACCTATTTGATTAAGCTTAAGAAAATCAAAGAGTCGAACAACATTTGAGTAGGTCAGGTCAGAAATTTTTAGGGCTATCATCCAGTTGTTTCTCATCTTCAATATCTACCTCCAAGATCTCCTGAGAGAGAAAAAGAGCTACTATCCGCACTGACAAGGGTACCACACCTGAAACCAAAACGAAGCAATCATTGGCAATTTAGCATCATGAAGCAGATCAACAACCTAAAGACTCCCCTCCTCGAAGATTTAACTTCAAGACTAGTAATACACATGTGACTCCCCTCCCAATCTACCAAAATATTTTAGTCGCAATAGCAATTTACAAAAAGTTTGCATGAAGTCTACCTTTCACAATTACCAAAATGGAGTTCCAAATAAAGAAGCTTAAACCTATACTATAGTAATTTGTCGCTTGAATTCAAATAGAAATTAACCAATTTCTAAACCTTATTCTCTATAGATAGGAGCAAAATGGGAAACAAGAATTGGTAGAAAAGATTGTACATCACATTTTATGGTATGAAGACGAGATATAATATAGGTTTAAGGTATGACATTACATCACTAGATTTGGTGCCAAGCTACGGAGCGCTCTCACTATACTCTGATGGCATTCGCTTACGATAATACAACAGCAGCCGCATGCACCAAGACTCATTTCTTGAAACCTGCCAAGAGAAAACCATCAACAAATTTGTCGAGTGTAGGTCACGCTATTTCATAACATGAGAATCAAAGGGAGCAAGCAGAACATGTTTGTAGCAGCGGTTCAAAATCAATAGATTATATTCAAACAGACACGGAACACAACAAATATTTTAGTAACTAACAACATGAGCACATGTAGGCAAATACGCGATGAAGTAACAATCTTAGTTATAAAAGAAGTTTGGTATATATGGATACGAGTTGGTTAATAATGTACATCTTAATCAGCTTACTTACACAAAATAAAAGACCTCGATCAGACATCAAGTATTTAGCAAGTACAGAACATCTCCTGTTCACTGCTATTCTAATATATTCTCGTTTAAATTACAAATATCATAAAAACTTGATCTTCATAATAGGCATGATAAAGTGTCAGCTTTAGATCACTTTCAGATATCTTACAGAGGTAGCTTAAGTCTTGGAATTTCAATATCATCTTACTGAGTAAAGAAAATTACCTTTTGCAAAGTGAATTAAGCCAAATACTCGCCGACACGTATCCATTTTGTAGAGGACCATTTGTTCCCTTTGATAACAGCACATCCACCTAATGAAGACAAAATGATATTGAACTCAAATTATATAACCATAAGGAACATTTCAACAGCTGTAATTCAGACAATGCAGAGTTCATGATGCCACATATGAAACTAAACTAGTTACTTTTTATTATTTTAAACTAATCACAGTACTTATTCAATGCAACACAACCACAAGTGTAATAAACTTTAACTAACCATGCAAACTTGAAGGATCTAAAGTTGCATCAAGCTTCATGCTCCAGAACAACAATGCATCACCCATCTTTGGTTTAACAGATAATCCTCCTTTCCCACATTCAGATAGCTCATTCCACCAAGGAACGGCACTAAAATTACCTTTAACAGCAGGGAAAATAGCCTCTCCCCTGTAATTCCAAATGGAGTTCCATACTATTCAATACAACATTTTACTGTTTAATAAGATAATGGTCATAATCAAACCCCTAATTGCACTTCAATGTAAATTTAGAGCTAAAAAGGCTATAAACTGATTTGAAAGTTAATTAAATCAATCAAGATTAATTCAAATATCTCAAATAGTGAAACAATGCAATATCCTCCAAAATGACTAAGGACAATTGATTAGAAAATACCAACCTTCCTCGTAACTATCATTTTTCTAAAATAACACACCTTCTTAACTATCATGATATATCAGATAGTGGCAACTGCAAAGAGCTCTTCCTCTAAGTTTGTGTATGCTCTCCTTAGATCGGTTCTGTTTTTCATTAAATCCAGCCAGCCCAGCCACTTTCTTAAAGCCTGTTTGCAGTAGTACACTCTCTGCCGTAAACGGAGATTTAAATCATATTAATCGAATGCTATGAAAAGGTTGAGTATCCAATATATTATACTCAACATAGTTTAGAAAATATATTTACTATTTCTTAGGTTGTTTAGATGATTGGATAGCATTAGGTAGACGTTGTTTGCCAGCAAAGATTGAAGAGAAGTTCATACCCGGCAAACTCAGATATGCAAAGAGCATGCCTACTATTAATCAGCTCTTCCTAAGCAGGTTCAGTGTATAGATAGGATTCATAATTGCAATTCTGCAATTCTCTTTTCTTTTGATTTTTGCTAGTGAATTAAGATCAAATTAACTCAATTCATAAAATCAAACCCCACAATCACTCATGACTGTGTCTAATAGACTAACCAGTTAGGGTTCGTATGAACTAAAATACTTCAAAAATCAAATACGGTAAAAAGGTAATGGTAAATAGTTACATTCGAACTCTCAAGTATTAGGACAACTAATCCATCAGTAAATTAATAGCAGTAATCCAAAACACGAAATAATATGCAAGTATAATATATACTGCAGATGTGTGCAGTATATACCAAAAAAATACCCAAAAAAATTCTAGAAATTAATACCTCCCGATAACCTTAGCTAGGGTTTTGATGTAATTATCGATGATCCCATCTCTTGTGGTTCGTTTCTCCACAACAACAAGCCAGTGCTCAAAATCGCAACTGTCGAGTAAAATCGTCTCCTTCGGGGGACGATTGTACCAGTTAGGGTTCGAAACGTTAAGCGATGACGTCGTCTGGCGGGTAGCGAAACCGCGGATGGTAGCCGCCACAGGGGATAGATGGCAGAAGTTGGCGGCGGCGGAAATGAGAGGGCAGAGGCGGAGGGATGAGAAAGAAGGAAGAGAGGCGAGGGCGGAGGGTGATGATTTGATGGAGAAGGATGCGTAAGAGCGAGAAAATACGGAAGAAAGACATTATTTGGTGTTGAACGAATAGATAGAAAGGATTCGAGTCGCCATTTTGGGGTTCTCTCTGCAAAACACTAGTAAGAATGAGGGCATGCAAGAATGAGAAGAGGGTTTAGGGCTAATTAGTAGACTGTGGTGAGCGTGCCACAGTAATCAGTACTTCGTAGATAATTTTAAGCTGTGTTTTTTAAATACATAACGTTTTTAAAAAAAAACGTTATCTATTTAAAACTAAAAAATAACACTTATAAATAGATAACGTTTTTTCATATGTATCTTATTAAAAAACGTTGTAGAAAAAAAATACCACAACGTTTTTTATAAAAATGTTGTTGTTTAAGTGTTGTGTATTTACTGTTTTGTAGTAGTGTTAATATTTATCCTTGTTTTCGTTTGATTAATGTTTATATTATTGTCATCATCCTCATGCTTATATTGTGAAGAAAGTCATTTTTGGCTTACGTGCAGAGATGCACTTGGAATGATTTAATGAGGATTATTCAAGATAAATCATGGCCAGTAATGTAACGAATGATATGGTACAAGTCCTCATTGGTCTGTAGTTCATTGGTGGACAGTTGTTGATATGATTATGACATGAGGATTATTCAAGATAATCATGACCATTGATGATTACATGAATATCCTGGCCGTAATGCATGAGGATGATGTGGTTTATTTATTAATTTGAGTCTCAACCGAAAAAGTTGATGAAAATCTTTTTAAATCATAGAAGATAGTAGATTTTACGCTTCTACTTGATTCTTCTAATGGATTGCTTATTAAGATTGCAGATTGTTGATCTAAAACTTGTTGTCTATTATATTCGTCAGGTTGTTATATTGTTGAAGGCTAAGGATAATTTATTCTGCATTATCTTAGTCATAATAATTCTTCTTGGGCTAGTTGAAGCTCACCCTTTCTTTCAATGTTCTCTTCAGAAATGAGAACGTAGCGGACTCAATCGAGGAGCGGAGTGATGGTCCAGATGATAGCATTAGTAGTCCTCACTATTACATTAAATAGTGTGATAATAAATGTAATGAGGACTCCATTGAGTGTGGATATTGTACAGATGCCAATATTCTTATTAAAACTCTTAGATTATATTTTTCGTATTTAACACTTAATGTTGTATAATTAAGTTGTATTTGAATTTTGTACCATGTAAGTGGCGACCCAAGATGGGTGATGTATACCTATTTTGGGGCGCCGCAACAATATCAAAGCTTAGGATATGATCCCCGGCCGAGATGTGAGACAAAAACTAGGAGGGAGAGACGGGAATTCCTTCGCTAGTATGACCTACCTAAGTTTATTTGGTATTTAATTGGTCGGTCAGAGTATAGGGATAATATGTGATATGTTAATTAACCCTTATTTTGTGGCAGTATTTGAAAATGGCAGCTACAAATGTTCACAATGGAGTGAATGAGACCGTTGAGTCAGCTTAACCAAAAGGTAATGACCAGCAACATGATAATAATGGTACCGGTGGCAACGGCCATCGGAACAATGATGACCATCGTGGGGAAAGTTATCATGCCAAGAATGGTAACCACTTCGGTGGTAATCATGGCCAAGAAAATAGAAGTGGAAATTTCAAGAAGAGAAGGTCATTTAGCTCGATTTTGTCGTATAGTGAAGTCAAGTCCATCTGGGACGGTGGCACCAAAGGCGGATATGGACAAAACAAAGTCGATGGTTTCAGGAAGAGCGTTTTTCGTGACTTCTTTAAAAGCGAGTAACCCGAACTAAGTTAGCACAGGTTAGTTAATTATAAATTTTTGCGAAGTCTATACCTTATTAGATACCGGTTCTATCCATTATTTTATCTCTCTTGCTTGCGTTCAACGTTTAAATTTGACCCCAGAGAAGTTAGACTTTGACTTATCGGTTGAAGTCAGATTAGAGAAACCTTCATTACATGTGTTATCCAAGTCTTGGATGAGAGTCACAGTTTTGAATGATATTTCTATTGTTAATAAATTTCCTGACGTATTATTGAAGACTTCTTAGCCTACTTAGAGCGTGAAATCGAATTTTGTATTGACCCCAGTACAAAACCCATTTCTAAAATCCTCAAATGTTTTTCTTCACCCAAAACGAACGTAACGTGCGCCAAAGACGTTGGCTCGAGCTGTTGAAGATTATGATCATACCATTCAATATCATCGTGGGAAAGCGAACGTGGTAGATGAGGTGTTGAGTAGAAGATCGTATGCGTTTATGAGTGCAAAATTGTTAACACAAAGACCCCTTTTGTATAACTTACAAATGATGAAGATAGAGTTAAAGACTCTAGGGACCCACGTGAAGACAACGAATATACGAGTAGAATCGACTTTAATCGATAAAGTTAAAGTTGCTCAAGCTACACACCTGAATCTAATGAATGTGAAGAAGAAGGTTCAAGAAGGCGTTATCTCAACCCTTGATTTAATTAGCCCATTTAAAATCCTCGATCGAGTAGGAACTGTGGCCTATAGACTCGTTTTACCGCCAAATATGTCGCGTGTTCATAACATTTTTCACGTATCGATGTTACGTAAATATGTGGATGACCCGAACCACGTTATTAAATTAGAACTAGATGAGATAGCAGAAGATTTAACGTATGAGGAGATACGTGTTAAAATCTTGGATAAGAAGGATCATATTTAACACTCAAAGGTTATACCTCAAGAGTTAGAATCTGAAATGAAGTCAAGGTATCCTCATCATACCAGGTACGTACGTAAATTTTGAGGGTGAAATTTCATAAGGAGGGGAGATTGTGAGACCCCAAATTTTATGAATAAAGATTTAAATTTTTTGAAATATTTTTTTTGAATATTATGGTGTGGATTTGAGATAATGTTATAGTTGTGGGTAATATTTATATATTTTGAAAAGTATTCAAGTTGTTGTATAATATTCGATTGGTCGGGCAATATTCTTTTTGTCAGGGAATATCCTTACGACGGTACATCATTGGTGGACCCCACAACGGAATTATTGTCGTATTGAGAAAATGACAAAAATATTTTTATGAAAATAACGGCAGAAGTTTTACCGTTAAAACTGTTGAACTACACGGTAGTAAAAGTACAAGAATACGCTGCGTGTGGCATAGTAGCAGCAATACCTGTATTGATTATTGATGCTTACATGAAAAGTCACTCAGTTATATTCAATTATTACTACAGTAATTGTTGCATCATATCTCTCATATTATTGATTCAATTATTGTCACAGTATCATCTGTATAATATGCTATATTATTGAATCAATAATTGAGACGACAAAGTTATTCATATTATTATTTGCAATATTGACAATGTCTAAAAGTTCTGTCAAGGAGAGGTTTGGTCACCTAATTGCGCGCCAATAAGGAGAAATCCTTATCGGAAATCCCCCTCTTTCCTGGGAACGACCTGGTTGTTAAATATTGTGCGTTATAATATTAATGATGAATGTTATTAAAAAATCAAAATTGAGTTCGGAGTTGAATTTGGAGACGCGGACGTAATATTTGAGTCCGGAACGATAAAATTAGTAGTAATAGACTATAAACACAAAATTTGTCGGGGTTGACTTTTTGGTCAAAAAAGTCAACAGTTGATTTTTTCGGAAAAAGTCAAACTTCAAAATTTCAAAAATAAAATTTTTGAGAAAAATATTTCTATTGTGTTGGGATTATTAGTGTTAGTAGAAATCGATATCTATTCCGATGATAATTGATGTCTGGGGGTTATATTGATAAATCGGGTAATTAATCGGATAAATGAGCAATTAATTGCTACTAATTCACATGCTTATATAACTATTTGTTCACATATGTGTACTATTGAGTCACATTCACTTACTATTAAGGGAGTTAGTACAAGATTGATAATACTTGCATGACTAAGTTAAAAATGGAGGTATAGATGGAGGTACTATACTGTAATTTATATTTTCACATGATTATAACTATTGATTCATATGATTGAATATTGAATCACATTATTTACTATTAGCGGAGGTGGTGCAAGTTTGATAATACTTGCAGGACTAAATTAAAAATGAAAGAAAAGTTAGAGGTATTGTACTATAATTTTTCGAGCCCCAAAACGTGCAATTATCGAAACTATATTTTCCTATAAATAGAAACTCATTCTTCCTTCATTTTCTCACCAATTCACTAAAGCTATAGAGCAATTATTATAGAGAGAAATTATAGAGAGAAAGAAGAAGAGAAGTCTGCTACCTCTCTACTCCAGTATCCAGTTTTTTTCTAAGGTAAGGGATATTATTTCTTTCGTATTCATGAAGAGAGCTTCTGTTATTCCATCCCTTATTATTCTGTTAGAATAACATGTATACGCGGACTACCGTATACATGGTGAAATTCTTCTGTTATTCCATTCTTTATTATTATGTTGGAATAACCTGTCTATGCGAAGTACCGCATACATGGTGAAATTCTTCTATTATTTCATTCTTTATTATTATGTTGGAATAACTCGCATACATGCGAAGTACCGCATACATGGTGAAATTCTTCTCGCTATTCCATTCTTTATTATTACATTGGAATATCCCGTCATGCAGACGGATTACGCATGACTGGTTCCATTATTTATTATTCGTTGGAATAACACATTCGTGTGGGCTCTATCGCATGCGTGGTGATTTCTGTTGTTATTCCATTCTTTATTATTACGTTGGAATATCACATCAAGGCGTATTACGCCTAACTTTGGTTCCATTATTTATTATTCTTGAAATAACTTGTCATGTGGATTACCACATGCATGGTGAATGATCCTTCAGATTCATTCCTTATGAAATTGTGAAAATGATGCATTACATACGTGGATTATTCGTATGGCGGGTTAAAATTCATTTCATAGTTTCGTAATTTTTCTGGACATTCAAAATTCGGGAAAATTTGAGAGGATATTATGATAAGTTTTCTAACATCTCCAAGTGGAATCACTAAAAGAGGAGTTGTAGATTTTTGTATGGACTATTTTTAACAAAGCATGAAAAAGTGAAAAAAAAAGAAGAGAAAAAGCTACTGCCCACAATTTTGTAAGGGCTGTTTCGGCCACTTAATTTGTGAGAAAAATTCTGGCCTTTTGGGACATGGAAATATATGATATAAAGTACCTCCTGTCCAAAAATGAGCTCATTCCGACTTAAAATGAGTAAGTTATGACTATTTCAATATTTAGGTTTTTTCGACGAAAAATGCTATAACCGGAGTTCTATAACTCCGATGACCATGAAATTTAAACTGAAAGCTCACGTTAACATGTGTAAGATCCTTCCAAGATTTGGGAATTTCTGGAGTTAAACCCGAGGTAGCTAATTTTTTAAGGAATTAATTAGAAATTGATTTTTGAAAAATACTTAAGGGGGTTGAAAAATTATAAAAAAAATACTTGTTGTGTATGAAATATATGTATATATGTTTGGACAAAGGATAGAAAAATAATAAGTTGATTTGGTAATTTTTCATGAAAATGGTTTAGTTACAAACATATGAGTTGAATTTGGAGACGCGGACGTAATATTTGAGTCCGGAACAATAAAATTAGTAGAAATAGACTATAAACACAAAATTTGTCGGGGTTAACTTTTTGGTCGAAAAAAGTCAACAGCGAGTTGATTTTTAGGAAAAGTCAAACTTCTAAATTTCAAAATAAAATTTTGAGAAAAATATTTCTATTGTGTTGGGATTATTAGTGTTAGTAGAAATCGATATCTATTCGATGATAATTGATGTCCGGGGGTTATATTGATAAATCGGGTAATTAATCGGATAAATGAGCAATTAATTGCTACTAATTCACATGCTTATATAACTATTTGTTCAAATATGTGTACAAGTATTATTATGCATACAAGCCAATCATGTATGATGATAAAGCATATATCGTGGTAATCAATCTTATTTATTTATTAATAAAAGAATTATTTATTAAAGGCATTTATTATCTACATGGTGTTGCTTTTTAATAATATGTGATAAACCCATAGTTTTAAGCAACGCTTTTAGAATAATGATGATGATCATTCTAATGAGATCTAAATTCTTAGAAAGCTTAAAACTAAAATAGTTCCCAATCATGGATTACTAAATCGGGGATTAGTGAATCCTGGATAGATCGGGTACATACGTTGTTGCTTCATCGATGAGGATGATCGATCTCACGATCATTTGTGTGGAGACACTAAAGCAAGTATGTAGGTGCTTATTAGAGAATAAGTTCATCGAACGTGACTCGCTAAGGAATACCTAATGGAGTTTTACTTATTCGTCAATAGAATTTCAGTAGTGATAGTAAGACAAATGATCTCAGATTTGAGATCATCATAAGATCTTATATATAATGAATTACACTTTGACTTATTCCTTAAGACTCTTAGAGTATATCAAAGGGTATGCTTGGGTGTAATAAGTTATATATGAAGATAATGAATGATCAATAAAGAATCTACCACTTCTAGTAAAAGGAGAATGTCCTATGTGATTCGATAAACGACAACCAGAACTTGGTTAAGGTGGAATGAAATTAGAAAGTAGTTTCTAATTTGCATTCATTAGAGTTGTTCATTTAGGAATCAAAATACATATAATTAAATAAAATAAGACTTGACAAAGAATTCCATGTCTTATATTTAATCGGGACATCAGATGGTGGAAGGATTGAATTGTATTTCAGAACTATTTACTCAAAGGTTCTTTTATGATTAATGTTGAAATCTATATTATCCGGAAAGTCGTTGATCGCTAGGGAGGCTTATCCCTATCAGTAGAATAAATATTATTTATTTAAATAAATTATTTGTTTAATTTATTTATTTAAATGAGATTAGAATTGTTCTAATTGATTTATTCACAACCTGCTTAATATGGAGAACCTAAAGGGTCACACCACAAAAAGGAAGAATAATTATTTAAGAAGTTAATGGCATAATTGTAATAATATAGTTAAGTATATTTAATTTAATCTATGGTGATAGAATAAATTAAATAATTTTAATATTTATTATTTAATATTTTAGAAATATTAAATATAAATTAATAAGAGGAGTCTTATTAATATTATTATAATTATTATTATTTTAATTTCTAAAAGGTTTAGGAATTAATTTAATATAAGTATTTCATTTATTCCTAATTCGATTAGGAAGAAAATTAGTTAAAGGAGTTTAATTAATTATCCCTAATAGATTAGGGAGCCCATTTAATTAAAAGAGTTTAATTAAATAAATAATACCTTATTTTAATTAAAATAGGTTATATGATATCTTTATAAGAGGAGTCTTATATTAGATATATAATATACGTAATTCCAAGAGTTGGAGAGAGACACCCTTTTTCTTATACGAGATAGAAAAACTAGGGTTCGAGCCAAATCCCTTCTTCTTGAAAAATTCTTCCTCGTGGATCACCTATAGAGGCCATACACTGGGTGGCTTACATCGATCAAAGGAAGGAATCTACCCGAGATTCAAGGAGATCATGAGAGAAGTAGGAGGTGAACTGCACTGAGGAAGCTCGCTTTACAAGGGTATGATTTCATAATTTTTTATTCTTCGCTTAATTAATAATATGCATAAAGGATGATCCGTAATCGGGTTTGTGAAAATTTTAAAATCGATTTTATCTCGCCCGCTTAATTTTTGCAATTTGATTGCTACTTTGATTTTCATAAAACCTAACAAAGGGTATCATGAGCCAAACTTTATGCTTAATTATTAATTATTTTGATTCCATATATGTATGGGTATGTATTTTGAATAATTTATTGGGTATAATTTGTCAGATAAAATTATTATTTTAAAAAAAAAAAATTTATTTTTTTTTTTTTTTTTAAAAAACATTTTTTTTTATTTTTTTCATGTAATCATTTTTTTAAAATAAATTAAAAAAAAAAAAAAAAAAAAAAATAAAAAAAATAAAACCGTAATAATCCGTAATTTATATTTATAATAAATCATATGTTTTTTTTTTTTATATAAAAATATATAATATATATATGTAATATATTAAATTAAAATCAATTTTTTTTAAAAATATGCATTTAAAAAAATAAGAAAAGTTAGTATATATATATATATATTTTTAAATCATTATACATGGTCATTTTATATACTTTATTTATATTTATAAATAAATAGGACTTTTATATATATATATATATATATATATATATATATATATATATATAATATATGATTTAAGCATGTTATCCGGAGGTAAATATTAAATGAATTTAAAAAAGGATCCGAAAATAAAAAATATTTATATATTATATATATATATATATAATTGTTATATATATATATATATATATATTTTAATAATTTTATAATTAAAATAAAAGAGTTTATTTTAATCTTGAAATTGGATTTCATGCAACATAAAATTGCCCATTAAATGATAATATATATATATGGAATGATTTTATTTATCGATACATACGATGATACGTATGATAATAAATGGGATTGATTATGGACAATCGACCAATATGATTGGATTTATTTTAGTCGATGTTTGAATGAATGGGTTTTATTAAATGGGGTCTCACAGACTGCCTTTTTTCGGTTTTTTTCGATGTAAATTCTATCTCTCTCCTATGTACTTCCCTCGATCACGATCAAGGTTTCTATTTAAATTAAATAGTTTAATGTAATAGGATTAGTTAGAATTTTTTTCAAGAACCAAGATCAAGATCAAGGAGCGCTAAAAGACCCTTTTGTAATGGAGCCCAAGTTTAAATGTAATAGTTATATTTAAATGTTTATTCTTCGCACCTTGGGGAGTTTGAATTTTTGGTTCACTGGTGGCTCTAGTGAACCAAACTAGAATAAAAGTCCATAATCAATCCCAGAATATAGTATTCTATATGTGCATGCTAGTATTATATATATTATATATTATGCAAAACATGCTTCGCATGTTTAATAATATGACGCTGTTTTTTATATATATATTTGCACGCTGCGCTAAACAAGATGAGACAAATAATAACAAATCCTCAAAGTTTTTTTTTATTAAGTCTTAAGCGCTCAAAGATATTTAGAATATCGAACGTCGCTTTTCTTTCAAAGCATGATAAAATTAATAGAGTATTAAATATTTAATATGAGTTTGTTGTGTCACCACAAGGCAAGTATTAAGTATTTAAGATGTTAATTTATCACATTTGATGCTTATAAAGAAAATTGAACAATATTGTTTTGTTGGTCACCACAAGGGCTTATATTTTTCTTTTTGAATATACGGAAGTGCTAGGTTGACTTAACTTAGATAATTTTGATTCGGATGTGCCACCACTGATCAAAATAATCAAGAGGCAAAACATAAGGAGTTACATGTTGATGTAATCGACAAGGAGTTGTCTACCTATTTATTTATATATAGTTTGTGTGTCACCACAAGGCTATATATATTTGAAATGGGATCCTTATTCTCACTAGCAAAAAACTTTAATTAGATTTTGTTAACTATATAAATGAGGGTAATATAGTTGAAAAAAAAATAGTGGGAGATACCAATATAAAATAAGACCTAATTTATTTTGGTAATTAATTAAATGAATGTTTGCTAAAATATTGTCTTTTTACATGCGTAATTTTGAAAATGTCACATTCACTAATTTCATCGCAGAAGCATACTTGATGCTAACAAACCGAATTCGGACCGAACTATACCTGGACCGTTAAGGAATCGAGAATTGTTCTCACCGCCGAAAAGATTTCTTATGTCCTAAATTCGCCTGCATCGCAAAAAAGTTGCAGAGATGTACTCCGGAAGAGATTGCTACTTTTAAACAAAGGGCAAGATGATGCATCATCGCGGGCTCAACGCATCATGCTCAGATCCACGAGTAACGAAGCTTCAAAGCCACAAGATGAAAACATGGATGCTCCTACTATGCTATCGCACCTTCGAGAGTCAGATGGTGAGCAAAGTAGATCGCTAGATATGAAATATCTAAGGAGCTCTTCCGATCTCTGACGACCGAGGGCACTACCGCTGAGACTCATGTCCTAAAGATGATCAACTGATTGAACGCCTGGACAAATTGGGTTCATCATGGATGGGGAGTTGAGTCAAGATTTAGTCTGCAGCCACCCTGCACACCTTCTCACAATTTGTTGTGAATTTTCACATGAATAAGTTGGATGTCACCGCTCAATTACTTAACATGTTGAAAATCGTCAAGGTCACTTCCCATCCAAGAAGAACCATGTCTCATCGGGTGGATGATTCTTCCAAGAAAAGGAAGAGGCCCAAGGTATCTTCCAAAAGAAGAAATCCAAGAAGGCTAAGTGGAAAGGCGTAAAGTGAAGGATCAAAAGAAACTCGATCCAAGCCTAGCAAAGGAATTTGCTTCCATTGCAATAAGTCGTCATCGAAGAGGAACCGCAAGGATTATCTCGCAGTATCAAAAGCGTAAGAAGCTTCGAGAAGCTTCAATCCTAATCAAGGTTTGTTTATGATTGAAATTAATTTTTTTCGAAAGTCAATCTTCTACTGGGTATTGGATACCGGATGTGGTTCTCACATATGTAATAATATATGTGGTGGACCGGTCAAGTAGAAAGTCGAAAGAAGGATGAGGTCGCCCCACGAGTGGGAAATGGAGCAAAGGTCACGACATTATGTAGGGACTTATTGTTTAAAGACCGCCACGGCAAGTTCATTAATTTAAATAATTGTTATTTTGTTCCAAATATCATTAGAAACATTATTTCTATCTCTCAGATTGATATGGATGGTTTTAATATTATAATAAAGAACAACAGCTTGTTCCATTTTTTAATGATAATGTTTTATATGGTGTTGGTAATTTATGTAAATGGACTTTATATACTGACTTGCATGAAAATATATTTCAAATCGAACAAACTAATAAAAAGGAAAAGAGATGATGTTAATTATACCTTCATGTGGCAATCGTAGACTTGGTCATATTAATGAAACAAGATTATCCAAGTCAGATAAAGACGGGCTCCCAGAGCTATCTCGATTATGAATCATATCCAACCCTGTGAATCTTGTCTCATGGGTAATGACTAAATCTCCTTTTTAGTGGAAAAGGAGAAAGAGTTACAGAGTTGTTAGGTTGGTACACACATGTATGTATGTGGACCCCATGACAAACTAATCGCACGAGGAGGGTATTCTTATTTTATTACATTCACCGACGACCACTCAAGATTTGGATATGTGTATTTAATGAAATACAAATCAATCATTTGAAAAGTTCAAAGAGTTCGTAAGTGAAGTTGAGAAGCAAACCGGTAAGAGTATTAAGATTCTTCGATCCGATCGAGGAGGAGAATACTTAAGTGGTGAGTTTTCAATTGTCTCAAAGAAAATGGTATAATCTCACAATGGACTCCACCTGTGGACGCCACAGATGAATGGTGTATCGAAAGGAGAAATCGAACATTGTTGGACATGGTTCGATCTATGATGAGTTTTACCGACCTTCCAGCTTTTCTTCGGGATATGCCCTAGAATCTACCGCAGATACCTACTTAACAAGGTACCTACAAAATCATTCCCCAAGACCCCTATATGAAAGTTATGGATAGGAGGAAACCAAATCTTAAGCATGTTAAGACTTGGGGTTGTCCAAATTTTATGTCAAAAAGTTTGAAAACGATAAGTCGCAGACTAGATCTCGATAAATGTAGATTTGTGGGATACCCTAAAGAAACATCGGGTATTATTTCTATCATCCAACCGATCAAAAGGTGTTTGTTATGAAACATGCCGCTTTCTTCGAAAAGGAGTTTATCCTCAAGGGTCAATGGGAGTAAGATATATCTCAAGAAGTTCAAGAACCACAAAATACTACAGATCAAAGTGAGGTACCTAACCAAGTAGAGATTCCTTCTCGCACTCACACCCTATTCAGAACTGAAGAGTACCAAAGATACCAGACAGTAATGGACTTGTCATAGAAGATGATTAATGAGGTACGATCATAGATGATGATGATCCATTGAATTACTTAACAAAGCTATGAGTAGTAAAGACTCAGAGAAGTGGCAAGAAGCCATGAAACCGAGATGGACTCCATGATGAGAACCAAGTATGGACTTTGGTCTCACCACCAAGGCATTAAGCCTATTGGGTGTAAATGGGTCTTTAAAAGAAAGATCGGAGCAGACGGCAAGGTAGAGACCTATAAGGCCCGATCGGGTGCAAAAGGTTTCAAACAAAGACAAGGAGTCGACTATGATTTAAACCTTCTCACCAAAAGAGTAATGCTCAAGTCCATTCGGATTTTGCTTTTGCATCGCAGTTTTACCACGACTACGTAAATCGCAGATGGACGTGAAAACGGCCTTCCTCAATGGGAAAACTGAGGAGGATGATGTATATGACATAAACCAGAGGGATTTGTTTCAAAGGTTGGAACAAATCAAGTCTCAGAAGCTACAACGATCCATTTATGGATTAAAGCAAGCTTCTCGTAGTGGAACATCCGCTTTGATGAGACAATCAAAAAGTTTGATTTTATCAAAATGAGGATGAACCATGTGTGTACAAGAAGGTTAGTGGGGAGCGCACTATTTCATTCCTCAGATTATATGTTGATGATATATTACCGATAGGGAATGATATTCCTATGCCGCAAACAATTAAAATCAAGTTATCTAAACACTTCTCCACGAAGGACTTGGGAGAAAGATCCTATATTTTGGGGATAAAGATCTATAGAGATAGATCTAATAGGATGCTTGGCTTATCCCAAGGAACGACATCGACATGATGCTAAAAAGGTTTAGCATGGAAGATTCCAAAAGAGGTCTCACGCCGATGAGCCATGGAATACATCTCTCCAAGAAACAAGCCCCAAAGACACTGAGAGAGAAACCGATGAGTAAGATTCCTTATGCTTCAAAGAATAGGATCTATCATCATATGCAGATGATATGTACTAGACCAGATGTCGCTCACGCACTTAGTGTAACAAGCGATATCATCATCTAATCCAGTGAGAAGAACACCGAAGGCAAAGTGAAAATATCCTAAAGTACTTAAGAAGAACTAAGGATGTATTTTTTGTTTACTTGGGTCCGAATTAAAACCAGAGGGCTTCATGCACTCAAGTTTTCAAATGCACTCAAGATGACAAAGAACTGCTTTGGGGTATGTGTTTACCTTTAAACATGGCGCAGTTGAGTCGAAAAGTTCCAAGCAAAGCAAACAATGTCGATTCAAATGATGAGGCAGTAGTACATAGCCGCAAGTGAAGTCGCAAAGGAAGTCGTTTGATGAAGAAGTTCATTACCGAACTTGGTGTGGTTTTCTAGCATTAAAGGACCAAAGGTTTTATTCTCGCGGACAACATCGAGTGTCATGCAAGTTTAAGGAACCTGTGTCTCATCGTAAATCCAAACACGTGTCATGGCGATTTCATTTGATCGAGAGATCATTGAAAGAGAGAGACGCCACCGAGCGTGTGGACTCTCAAGACAATATTGCAGATCCATTTACTAAAGCGCTAACACAACAAAGCAGCTTTGATCATCACTTAGAGAAGATGGGTATGAGATACCACCACGATCGGGCTTTTAGTGCAAGTGGGAGATTGAAAGTATTATGCATACAAGCCAATCATGTATGATGATAAAGCATATATCGTGTAATCAATCTTATTTATTTATTAATAAAAGAATTATTTATTAAAGGCATTTATTATCTACATGGTGTCGTTTTTAATAATATGTGATAAACCCATAGTTTTAAGCAACGCTTTTAGAATAATGATGATGATCATTCTAATGAGATCTAAATTTTAGAAAGCTTAAAACTAAAATAGTTCCCAATCATTGGATTACTAAATCGGGGATTAGTGAATCCTGATAGATCGGGTACATACGCTGTTCATTTCATCGATGAGGATGATCGATCTCACGATCATTTGTGTGGAGACACTAAAGCAAGTATGTAGGTGCTTATTAGAGAATAAGTTCACCGAACGTGACTCGCTAAGGAATACCTAATGGAGTTTTACTTTACCGTCAATAGAATTCCTCAGAAAGTGATAGTAAGACAAATGATCTCAGACTTGAGATCATCATAGTATCTTATATATAATGAATTACACTTTGACTTATTCCTTAAGACTCTTAGAGTATATCAAAGGGTACGCTTGGGTGTAATAAGTTATATATGAAGATAATGAATGATCAATAAAGAATCTACCACTTCTAGTAAAAAAGGAGAATGTCCTATGTGATTCGATAAACGACAACCTGTGAACTTGGTTAAGGTGGAATGAAATTAGAAAGTAGTTTCTAATTTGCATTCATTAGAAGTTGTTCATTTAGGAATCGAAATACATATAATTAAATAAAATAAGACTTGACAAAGAATTCCATGTCTTATATTTAATTGGGACATCAGATGGTGGAAGGATTGAATCAGATTTCAGAACTATTTACTCAAAGGTTCTTTTATGATTAATGTTGAAATCTATATTATCCGGAAAGTCGTTGATCGCTAGTGGAGGCTTATCCCTATCAGAGAATAAATATTATTTATTTAAATAAATTATTTGTTTAATTTATTTATTTAAATGAGATTAGAATTGTTCTAATTGATTTATTCACAACCTGCTTAATATGGAGAACCTAAAGGGTCACACCATAAAAGGAAGAATAATTATTTAAGAAGTTAATGGCATAATTGTAATAATATAGTTAAGTATATTTAATTTAATCTATGGTGATAGAATAAATTAAATAGCTTAATATTTATTATTTAATATTTTAGAAATATTAAATATAAATTAATAAGAGGAGTCTTATTAATATTATTTAATAATTATTATTATTTTAATTTCTAAAAGGTTTAGGAATTAATTTAATATTAGTATTTCATTTATTCCTAATCGATTAGAAAGAAAATTAGTTAAAGGAGTTTAATTAATTATCCCTAATAGATTAGGGAGCCCATTTAATTAAAAGAGTTTAATTAAATAAATAATACCTTATTTTAATTAAAATAGGTTATATGATATCTTTTTATAAGAGGAGTCTTATATCGATATCTAAATATAATACGTAATTCCAAGAGTCGAGAGAACACCCCTTTTCTTATTCAGATAGAAAACTAGGGTTCGAGCCAAATCCCTTCTTCTTGAAAAAATTCTTCTTCTCTTGGTGGATCACCTATAGAGGCCACACACTGGGTGGCTTACATCGATCAAAAGGAAGAATCTCACCCGAGATTCAAGGAGATCATGAGAAGTAGGAGGTGAACTCGCACTCGAGGAAGCTCGCTTTACAAGGGTATGATTTCATAATTTTATTATTCTTCGCTTAATTAATAATATGCATAAAGGATGATCCGTAATTGGTTTGTGAAAATTTTAAAATCGATTTTATCTCGCTCGCTTATTTTTTTGCAATTTGATTGCTACTTTGATTTTCACAAAATCCATTCTTTATTATTAGGTTTGAATATCCCGCTGGATGCGTGACACGCTTTGACTGGTTTTATTATTTATTATCCCGTTGGAATAACACATACATGTGGATTACCACATGCATGGTGAATGATCCTCCTTCGTATTCATTCCTTATGAAATTGTGAAAATGATCATTTGACGTGGATTACTGTACATGGCAAGTTAAAATCCATTTGCAGTTTCGTAATTTTTGGACATTCAAAATTCTAGAAAATTTGGGAGGATATTATGATAAGTTTTCTAACATCTTCAAGTGGAATCACCGAAAGAGGAGTTGTAGATTTTTGTATGGACTATTTTTAACAAAGCATGAAAAAGTGAAAAAAAAGAGAAAAAGCTATTGCCCACAATTTTGTAAGGGCTGTTTCGGCCACTTAATTTTTGAAAAAAATTCCGGCCTTTTGGGACATGGAAATATATGGTATAAAGTACCTCCTGTCCAAAAATGAGTTCATTCCGACTTAAAATGAGCAAGTTATGACTATTTCAATATTTAGGTTTTTCTGACGAAAAAATCAGAATGTAGGAGTTCTATAACTCAGATGACCATGAAATTTAAACCGAAGCTCACGTTAACATATGTAAGATCCTCGCCAAGATTTAGGAATTTACGGAGATAAACTTGAGGTAGCTAATTTCTTAAGGAATTAATTAGAAATTGATTTTGAAAAATACTTAAGGAGTTGAAAAATTATAAAAAAATACTTGTTGTGTATGAAATATATATACATATGTTTGGACAAAGGATAGAAAAATAATAAGTTGATTTGGTAATTTTTCATGAAAATAGTTTAGTTACAAACATATGAGTTAAATATGTTGTGTGAAGTTGAAGAATTGGTAAAAAAGATTTTAGGGCTTGAAAATCCTATATTAGATATATGCAGATTTTTGATGAGTGATTTGATCATTGGTGATGAAATCTTATGAGTATGGTATTTTGAATGATTAAATGCATTATTTGATAAAGTGTAAATAATTAAATTAAATTGTTTATAAGTTTAAGAAGTGATTAAAATATTGTTATAATATTAACAATATTAGATTATGAGTTATTTAAGTGATGGCTAATATTTGGATAAATTTAAAGTCTTTAATATTTATCCTTGTTTTCGTTTGATTAATGCTTATATTATTGTCATCATCCTCATGTTTATATTGTGATGAAAGTCATCTTTGGCTTACGTGCGGAGATGGACTTGGTATGATTATAACCAGGGATTATTCGGTATAATCATGATCGTAATGTAACAAATGATGTGGTAAAAGTCCTCATTGGCCTGTAGTTCATTGGTGGACAGTTGTTGGTATGATTATGACCAGGGATTATTCGGTATAATCATGACCATTGATAATTACATGAATATCCTTGGCCGTGGTGCAGGGATGATGTGGTTTATTTTTTAAGCTGAGTCTCAGCGAAAAAGTTGATGAAAATCTTTTTAAATCATAGAAGATAGTAGATTTTAAGCTCTACTTGACTCTTCTAATGGATTGCTTATTCCGCTACAGTTGTTGATCTAAAACTTGTTGTCTATTATATTCTGTCAGTTGTTATACTGTTGAAGGCTAAGGATAATTTATTCGGCATTATCTTGGTCATAATATTTCTTACTGAGCTAGTTGAGCTCACCCTTTCCTTCACTGTTCTCTTCAGGAAATGAGAACGTCGCCGGGACTAGTCAGGGAACGGAGTGACGGTCCAGATGATAGCATTAGTAGTCCTCACTATTCTGTTAAATAGTGTGACAATAAATGTAATGAGGACTCCATTGAGTGTGGATATTGTCTAGATGACAATATTCTTATTCAAACTCTTAGATTATGTTTTGTCGTATTTAACACGACTGTTGTATAATTAAGTTGTATTTGAATTTTGTATCATGTAAGTCGCGACCCAAGATGGGTGATGTATACCTATTTTGGGGGTGTCACAGTAGCTGAGAGTTTTTACATGAATAATGTATTCTAGACAATATCCAAACTCAAATTCAATCCTCATTATAATTATTATCACACTATTTCACAGAATAGTGAGGACTACTAAAACAACCATCTGGACCGTCAATCCATTCCCGGACTAGTCCCAGCTAGCTATATTCTCATTTCCTGAAGAGAACAGTGAAAGAAAAGGGTGAGCTCAACTAGCCCAGTAAGAAATATTATGACTAGGATAATACAGAATAAATTATCGTTAACCTTCAACAGTATAACAACTGATAAAATATAATAGACAACAAGTTTTAGATCAACAACTGCAGCGGAATAAGAAATCCATTAGAAGAGTCAAGTAGAACATCATATCTACTATCTTCTATGATTTAAAAGTTTATCATCAATTTTATCGCTGAGACTCAGCTTAATAAATAATGCACATCACTGAATTATCCATGCACTACGGGCCAAGGATATTCATTAGTATCACAACCACTAATTATCCATGCACTACGGGCCAAGGATATTTGTGTTTTCACCAATGATCATGATCATGCCAAACAATAATTCATCTTTGCACCCTTGTCCGAAGAGAACGCATGGTTATGATCATACCAACAACTGTCCATCAATGCACTACGGGCCAATGAGGACTTTTACCATATCATTTGAAAAATTACGAGTCATGCTTATACCGAATAATCCCTAGTCATAATCATACCAATAAACAGTCCATCTATGCACTACGGCCAAAGATGACTTTCATCACAATATAAGCATGAGGATGATGACAATGATATAAGAATTCAATTAAATGAAAGCAAGGATAACTTTTAAAGACTTATAATTTAATTTATCCAGAATTCAATAATGTCCAAATTATCAACATGATACTGCTTTGTGGAGTAAAATTCAAGAATAATATTATATCAAAAATTATTTGGACAGAAAAAAAATCAATTCTTGTCATAAATAGTAACCCGAGTGAATAGTACTCAACTGAATAGTACTCTATAAATAGTACTTTATGAATAATACTTTAGGAATAGTACTTTGTGAATAGTCACCCGTGAATAGTACTTTGTGAATAGTACCACGTGAATAGTACTTTGTGAATAGTATCCCGTGAATAGTACTCCGACATAAAAAGCTTAAAATTTAATAAGAATGTTCAGAAAAATATTCTTGTGAAACGATACTAGATGAAGCGCAAATTTTAAGGATATTCTACTAATTTCACGTAGTATAGAAGCAATACTTTAACAAAATGAGTGTAGAATTAGGAATACAAAACGAAATAATATTACTTACATACTACAGAGTATGCAAGAAAATATTATTTCATACGAATATTGAACGAAGATAATATTCCTTACGAATATTGAATGAAATAAAATTTCTTACGAATACGAAAAATAATATCGTAAGTGAATATGAAATAAATAATACCTCTTACCTTAGTAGAAGGCTGGATACTGCAATAGTGAAGTAACAGAATACTCTTCTTCTTTCTCTCTATAGCTTTTATCTCTATAATTGCTCTTGTGAGTCTTAGTGAATTGGTGAGAATGAAAGAAGAATGAGCTTCTATTTATAGGAAAACATACTTTCGATAATTACATGATTAGGGGCTCGAATTATTACAGTATAGTACCTTCATCTATACTTCCATTTTTAATTTAGTCCTTTAAGTATTATCAATCTTGCACCACCTCCCCTAATAGTACATGCATGTGAATCAATAGTTCCATACATGTGAACCAACAGTAATTTGCATGTGAACTAATAGCAATTAATTGCTTATTTATTCGATTAATTGCCCGTTTGGTTAATTGAACATCCATAAATCAATTATTATTGAAATAAATGTCAATTCCCACTAATAATAATTCCAACACAATGGAAATATTTTTTATCAACAGTTTCATCTTTAATCAACACGAACTTATTCATCATTAATATTATAACTCATAATATTTAACAACGAGATCATTCCTGTGGAAGAGGGCTTTCCGATAAGGATTTCTCCCTATCAAGGCGTGCAATTAGCGACCAAACCCCTTTCTTTCGACGTAACTTTTTAGACATCGTTAATAATGCAAATAATAATACGAATAACTTTGTCGTCTCAATTATTAATTTAATAATATAAAATATTATGCAGATGATACTATAACAATAATTGAATCAATAATATGAGAGATATTATGCAGCAATTACTGTAGCAATAATTGAGTATAATTGAGTGACTTCTCACGTAAGCATCAATAATCAATACCGTGTGCTATTATGCAACCACACATATTACTGTACTTTTACCACCGGGTATTTTAACAGTTTAACGGTAAAACTTTCGCCTTTATTTTCATAAAAAAATATTTCTGTCATTTTCTAACTCCGACAATAATTCCGTTGTGGGGTCCACCAATGATTGTGTCATCGTACGAATATTCCCCGACCAATCGAATATTTTATGACAACTTGCATACTTTGTAAAATTTATAAATACTACCCACAACTATAACATTATATCAAAATCACACCTTAATATTAAAAAAAATATTTTGAGAAATTACATCTTTATTAATAAAATTTGGGGTCTTACAATATGTAACAATAATCCTTTGCGTATTAGACCCAAAGTCAAGCAGATTTGGGTCCCTAAGGGTACTAACAAGGTAGGACCCATGAAACTATGGGTACCAAAATGATAGTTTAATCCTATCACATGAACAGAGCTCCACGATCACAACTTGGTATCTGGACAGTGGATGCTCAAGGCATATGACCGGGAACAAAGCCCTCCTGTCTAACTTCATGGAGAAGGAGGGTCCAACAGTCATCTTTGGAGACAATGGCTCTGGAAAGACAAGAGGATATGGCTTAGTGGGAATGGTGTAATGTCCTTCAGCAAAGTAGCCTATATGGAAGGACTAAAGCACAATCTTCTGAGCATAAGCCAACTCTGCGACAAGGGTCATCAAGTTACCTTCCTCAATAATCAGTGTCAAGTCAGAGATCTGAAGACCTCCTCTATGAAGCTGATTGGGACAAGAGAAGGGAATGTCTACACTATTAATCTTGGTCAACTGAGTTTTGACGAGACAATATGCTTTCTGGCTAAAGCCTCTGAAGAAATGAGCTGGCTATGGCATAGAAGGCTGTCTCATCTTAACTTCAAAAGTATGTCAAAACTGGCCTCCAAGGATCTAGTAGCAGGCTTACTGAAGCTCAACTTTGTTAAAGAAAGGGCATGCAACGCCTGTCAGCTTGAAAAATAAACTAGAAGCTCATGCAAAAGCAAAATTGTCAACTCAATTGATAAGCCCCTGCAGTTACTTCACATGGATCTATTTGGGCCAACTCCAACAACAAGCCTTGGAGGGAAGAGATACTAATTGGTCGTAGTGGATGACTGCACTAGATTTATATGGGTGTTCTTTCTAAACTCTAAAAATAAAAAAAGCTCCTATCTCATCAAGATGTTCAAGTTGGTGATGAACGTAAAAGGGGAGAAAATCAAGGCTATAAGAAGTGATTTAACTTCTCTGAGATGGATCAGTTTTGCATTGATAATGGCATCAGTCATAACTTCTCAGCTCCACGAACTCCACAACAAAATGGAGTAGCTGAAAGAAAGAGCAAAACGCTGATTGAAGCTGGAAGAACTCTACTAGCAGCAACTCGTCTGCCTAAGTACTTCTGGGAAGAAGCTGTCAATACTTCTTGCTATACTCAGAATAGGTCTCTTATGCACTCTACATTAAAGAACTATGGAAAGGAAGAAAGCCAAATGTCAGCTATTTCCATGTGTTCGGTTGTGCATGTTACATTCTCAACAATGGAAAATAATATTTGACTAAGTTTCAACCCAAGGAATCTTTCTTGGATATGCCACAGATAGCAAGGCCTATAGAGTGTTCAACAAGAAGATGCTAAGTGTTGAAATCTCTATTCACATCATCTTCGATGAAACAAACTTAGACAAAATTATGCCTCAAGACACTACGATTGATAACTATGACACTACGAACGAAGTGGTTGAGCTCAACACCACGATCGCAAACCCAGAAGATAAAATCGTCGAGCCTGAAGAAGAGATCATAGAGAGAGCTACACCAGACGATGAACCTCTACAACAAGAGACAGAGGTTAATCTTGAAGAATTTAGACAAGAAGGCACAAGAACTTATGTTCTAACAGGGAACAGTTAGGCAAGAGATCACACTGAAGACCTGGTCATTGGAGACCCAAATAAAAGATTCAAGACAAGATCTGCCACCCAGAATGAGTGTTTCTATCTAAGCTTTTTGTCACAAATGGAACCCAAGAAGATAGAAAATGCTATGGAAGACTCGATTTGGATAGAAGCCATGCAAGAGGAACTAAATCAATTTGAAAGAAGCAGAGTATGGAGATTAGTTCCAAGACAAAGAAGTCACCCAGTTATTGGCACCAAATGGGTCTTCAGAAACAAGATGGATGAAGATGGAGTAATCACAAGGAACAAGGAAAGACTAGTAGCCAAAGGTTATTCCTAAGAAGAAGGCACCGACTACAATGAGTTCTTCGCACCTGTTGCCAGATTAGAAGCCATCAGGATATTCCTTGTTTTTGCTACCCACATAAAATTCAAAGTCTTCCATATGGATGTCAAGAGTGCATTTCTGAATGGTGAACTTCAAGAAGAAGTATGTGAGATCCCGAATTTTATGAAAATAAAAGTATTCAGTTTTTCTATTTTGGTAAATAGTTAAATTGATAAAAGTTTAAAGTTAAGGGTGATATGTGAAAATTTTTCAAAGTAAGCAAGTTGTCATAAAATAATCTAGTAGTAAAAGAAACAATGAATACGTGTGGTTGCATAGTAGCACACGGTATTAATTATTGATGCTTACGTGAGAAATCACTCAGTTATACTCAATTATTGATACAATAATTGCTGCATCATATCTCTCATATTATTGATTCAATTGTTATCACCGTATCATTTGCATAATATGTTATATTATTAAATCAATAATTGAGACGAAAAGTTATTCATATTATTATTTGCAATATTGACAATGTCTAGAAGTTCTGTCAAGGAGAGGTTTGGTCACCTAATTGCGCGCCAATAAGGAGAAATCCTTATCGGAAAGCCCTCTCTTTCCTGGGAACGACCTGGTTGTTAAATATTGTGAGTTATAATATTAATGATGAATAAGTTCGTGTTGATTAAAGATGAAATTGATAATTTCATTGTGTTAGGATTATTAGTGTTAGTGGAAATCGACATCTATTCTGATAATAATTGATGTCTGGAGGTTATATTGACCAATCAGGTAATTAATTGGATAAATGAGTAATTAATTACTATTCATTCACATGCTTATAACTATGTGTTCACGTGATTTACTATTAGGAGAATTGGTGCAAGATTGATAATACTTGCATGACTAAGTTAAAAATGGAGGTATAGATGAAGGTACTATACTATATTTAATTTTTTCACATGTTTAGAACTATTGAGTCACATGATTTACTATTGATTCACATGATTTACTATTAGGGGAGGTGGTGCAAGTTTGATAATACTTGCAGGACTAAATTAAAAATAAAGGAAAAGAGGAAGGTATTATACTGTAATATTTTGAGCCCCAAAACGTGCAATTATCGAAACTATATTTTCCTATAAACAGAAGCTCATTCTTCCTTCATTTATCACCAATTCACTAAAGCTATAGAGGAATTATTATAGAGAGAAATTATAGAGAGAAAGAAGAAGAGAAGTCTGCTACCTCACTATTCCAGTATCCAGTTTTCTTTTGAGGTAAGGGGCATTATTTCTTTCGTATTCATGAAGAGAGCTATTGTTATTCCATTCCTTATTATTATATTGGAATAACCTGTCTATGCGAAGTACTGCATACATGGTGAAATTCTTCTATTATTCCATTCTTTATTATTCTGTTGGAATATCCTATCTGTGCGGTTTACGCATGACCTGGTTCAATTCTTTATTATTCTGTTGGAATATCCTTTCTGTGCGGTTTACGCATGACCTGGTTCCATTCTTTATTATTCTATTGGAATATCCTGTCTGTGCGGTTTACGCATGACTTGGTTCCATTTTTTATTATTACATTGGAATATCTTGTGCATGTGGTTTCTACGATAACTTTGGTTCCATTCTTTATTATTATGTTGAGAATAACACATGTAATGCGGTCTATCATATGCATGGTGAATTCTTCTGTTATTCCATTCTTTATTATTCTGTTGGAATAACCTGTCTATGTGGATTACCACATGCATGGTGAATGATCCTTTGTATTCATATGAATAATATTTTCATTCAAAAGGGGTTTCTGCCAGGGCAGTTTTGTAATTTTTCTGACCCTAAAAAATTTTGGAAAAATTTAAAATGATAATTTGATGAGTTTTCTAGATTGTGTCCAAAAATGACAATTTTTAGATGTATAGATTAAGAGTTATGGATTTTATGGGAAAAGACTATTTTAAAAGTAAACCCTTATAACTCCTTGTGGTTAACTCCAAAATTTGTGAAATTTTTATTGGGAGTACATATATATAACAGGAGTATACCTTGTAAATTTTGAAACTTTTGGAGAAAAGTACAATTTATGATAAATGTCTAAATATTCAGCAGTTTTGGCCATATGAAAAATAGTAAGTGAATTTTAAAAATTCCTAGAAAAATATATGTTCAATATGGGACTATATTCTGCTAAATCCCAGAAAAGAAATATTTTTGGGACTGATTTGGTATTTTTCATGAAAATGAACTAGTTATGAGTAAATGAATTAAATATGTTATGTGAAGTAACAAAATTAGAAAATAGGATTTTATGGTTTGAGAATCCAATATAGGATATATGCAAAATTTTTATGAGGGAGTTGATCATTGGTGATGAAATCTTATGAGTATGGCATTTTTGAATGATTAAATGCATTATTTGGTAAAATGTTAACAATTGAAATAAATTGTTTATAAGTTTAAGAAGAGATTAAAATATTGTTATAATATTAATAATATTAGATTATGAGTTTATTAAGTTATTGATAATTTTTGGATAAATTTAAAGTCTTTAATATATATCCTTATTTTCGTTTGATTAATGCTTATATTATTGTCATCATCCTCATGCTTATATTGTAATGAAAGTCATCTTTGACTTACGTGCAGAGATGGACTTGGTATGATTATGACCAAGAATTATTCGGTATAATCATGACCGTAATGTAACGAATGATGTGGTAAAAGTCCTCATTGGCCTGTAGTTCATTGGTGGACAGTTGTTGGTATGATTATGACCAAGGATTATTCGGTATAATCATGACCATTGATGATTACATGAATATCCTTGGCCCGTAGCGCATAGATGACTCGATGATGTGGTTTTTTATTAAGCTGAGTCTCAGCGATAAAAATTGATGAAAACATTTTAAATCATAGAAAATAGTAGATATCATGCTCTACTTGACTCTTCTAATGGATTGCTTATTCCGCTGCAGTTAAACTTGACGTCTATTATATTTTATCAGTTTAACATTGTTGAAGACTAATGATAATTTATTCTGCATTATCTTAGTCATAATATTTTTCTACCGGGCTAGTTGAGCTCACCCTTTCTTTCTTTTATTCTCTTCGTGAAATGAGAATATAGTCGGGACAAGTCGGGGAATGGAGTGACGGTCCAGGATAAATGGCTTTAGTAGTCCTCACTATTCTACGGAATAATGTGATAATAATTATAAATTGTGAGACCCCAAATTTTATGAATAAATATTTAAATTTCTCGAAATATTTTTTTTTGAATATTATGGTGTGGATTTGATATAATGTTATAGTTGTGGGTAATATTTATAAATTTTGCAAAGTATGAACGTTGTTATAAAATATTCGTTTGGTCGGGAAATATCCGTACGACGACACAATCATTGGTGGACCCCATAACAGAAGTATTGTCGTAGTTAGAAAATGACAGAATTATAATTTTATAAAAATAACGGCGAAAGTGTTACAATTAAAGCTGTTGAACTACCCGGTAGAGTAGTAAAAGTACGAAGAATACACATGGTTGCATAGTAGTAACACATAAAGATTGATTATTGATGCTTACGTAAAAAGTCACTTAGTTATACTCAATTATTGTTACAGTAATTGTTGCATCATATCTCTCATATTATTGATTCGATTATTGTCACTGTATCATCTGTAAAATATTTTATATATTATTAAATCAATAATTGAGATGACAAATTTATTCATATTATTAAATTACAATATTTACAATGTCTAGAAGTTCTGTCAAGGAGAGGTTTGGTCATCTAATTACGCGCCAATAAGGAGAAATCCTTATCGAAAAGCCCCCTATTTCTTGGGAACGACCTGGTTGTTAAATATTGTGAGTTATAATATTAATGATGAATAAGTTCGTGTTGATTAAAGATGAATTTGATAGTTCTATTATGTTGGGATTATTAGTGTTAGTGGAAATCGACATCTATTCCGATGATAATTGTTGTCTGGGAGTTATATTGATAAATCGGGTAATTAATCGGATAAATGAATAATTAATTGCTACTAATTCACATGCTTATATAACTATTTGTTCACATGTGTGTACTATTGAATCACATTCTTGTACTATTAGGGGAGTTGGTGCAAGATTGATAATACTTGCATGACTAAGTTAAAAATGGAGTTATAGATGGAGGTACTATACTGTAATTCATATTTCATATGATTATAACTATTGATTCACATGATTGAACTATTGATTCACATTATTTACTATTAGGGGAGGTGGTGCAAGTTTGATAATACTTGCAGGACTAAATTAAAAATGAAAGAAAAGTTGGAGGTATTGTATTGTAATATTTCGAGCCCCAAAACGTGCAATTATCGAAACTATATTTTTCTATAAATAGAAGCTCATTCTTCCTTCATTTCTCACCAATCCACTAAAGCTTTAGAGCAATTATTATAGAGAGAAAGAAGAAGAGAAATTTGCTACCTCACTATTCTAATATCCAGTTTCTTCTAAGGTAAGGGGTATTATTTCTTTCGTATTCATGAAGAGAGCTTCTGTTATTCCATTCTTTATTATTATGTTGGAATAACCTGTCTATGTGAGGTACCATATACATAGTTAAATTCTTCTGTTATTCCATTCTTTATTATTCATTGGAATATCTTGTGCGTCCGATTCATTACGCCAGACTGGTTCCATTTATTATTATTACATTGGAATAACTCGCATCAGACGCTTCTATCGCATGCATGGTGAATTCTTTGTTATTCCATTCTTTATTATTCTGTTAGAATATCCTGTCTATGTTGATTACGCCTGACTTGGTTCCATTATTTATTATTTCATTGAAATAACTTTATGCATGCGGCCTATCGCGCGTCACGGTGATTTCAATTGTTATTCTATTCTTTATTATTACATTGGAATATCCCGTTGGTACGACACGCCTTTGACCTGGTTCCATTATTTATTATTTCATTATTTCATTCTTTATTATTACATTGGAATAACTCGCTCATGTGGATTACCGCATGCATGGTGAATGATCCTTTGTATTCATATGAATAATATTTTCATTCAAAGGGGTTTCGCGAGGCGCTTTTGTAATTTTTTCGACCCTAAAAATTTTGGAAAAATTTAAAATGATAATTTGATGAGTTTTCTAGATTGTGTCCAAAAATGACAATTTTTAGATGTATAGATTAAGAGTTATGGATTTTATGGGAAAAAACTATTTTAAAAGTAAACCCTTATAACTCCTTGTGGTTAACTCCAAAATTTGTGAAATTTTTATTGGGAGTACATATATATAACAGGAGTATACCCTGTAAATTTCGAAATTTTTGGAGAAAAGTACAATTTATGATAAATGTCTAAATATTCGGCAGTTTTGGCCATATGAAAAATAGTAAATGAATTTTAAAAATTCCTAGAAAAATATATGTTCAATATGGGACTATATTCTGCTAAATCCCAGAAAAGAAATATTTTTGGGACTGATTTGGTATTTTTCATGAAAATGAACTAGTTATGAGTAAATGAATTAAATATGTTATGTGAAGTAACAAAATTGGAAAATAGGATTTTATGGTTTGAGAATCCAATATAGGATATATGCAGAATTTTTATGAGGGATTTGATCATTGGTGATGAAATCTTATGAGTATGGCATTTTTGAATGATTAAATGCATTATTTGGTAAAATGTAAACAATTGAAATAAATTGTTTATAAGTTTAAGAAGTGATTAAAATATTGTTATAATATTAACAATATTAGATTATGAGTTATTTAAGAGATGGATAATATTTGGATAAATTTAAAGTCTTTAATATTTATCCTTATTTTTGTTTGATTAATGCTTATATTATTGTCATCATCCTCATGCTTATATTGTGATGAAAGTCATCTTTGGCTTACGTGCAAAGATGAACTTGGTATGATTTTGACCAGGGATTATTCGGTATAATCAAGACCGTAATGTAACGAATGATGTGGTAAAAGTCCTCATTGGCTTCGTAGTTCATTGATGGACCGGTTGTTGGTATGATTATGACCGAGGGGATTATTCGGTATAATCATGACCATTGATGATTACATGAATATCTTTTGGTCGTAGTGCGAGGATGATTCGATTTTATTTATTGTCGAGTCTCGGCGATAAAGTTGATGAAAAACTTTTAAATCATAGAAGATAGTAGATTTTATGCTCTACTTGACTCTTCTAATGGATTGCTTATTCACCGCAGATTGTTAATCTAAAACTTGTTGTCTATTGTATTCTATCAGTTGTTATACTGTTGAAGGCTAATGATAATTTATTCTGCATTATCTTAGTCATAATATTTCTTACTTGGTGATGAGTGAGTTTTATACCCATGAATTGAATGCGTTTGAGCTTAATCTTTTGGATGTTTTTAAGTGTTTGTGTATATTCATGCATGTTTTACGTTTTTTTGTAGGAATTGGGACAAAAGTTACTTGGATCGACATTTGGGGTGGCTAGATTCGCGTTTTCGGCTTGCCATTTACATAGCAGTCACTTCAGAGCCAATTTGAGTATTGCGCCGGACCTTATTTCGAAAACCTTAAAGAATAAAAGTTGTATATCTACTTCTCCTCTTTCCGTAACATCTTGAATCATCGAAATCGGAGTTCGGACGAAGAAGTAATGGCCATTTTTCCAAAGGATGTCGGAGCAGAAAATGTCAGAGAATGGGGCCAGCGCCAACGCGCCCAAACCAAGGCTAATTGGAGCGCCGGGGAACTAGGGGACAGCTTCCCAGTGCCGTGCCCAGCGCTGGGGTGCTAGGGAAGGTCCTGGCAAGGCTTGGACGCGTTTTGGGGCTAATTTTGACACTTTTTTCACTCCAAATTGGATTGGGTTTGTTCCTAAGCTAAAAATTGGACTTGTAACCTATAAATACATGATGTAAGGCATAAAATAAAGGGAGATTACATAGATTAGCTTAGATAAAACACTCCATTAGATTAGAATATAAACCCTAGTTCTTAATTAGCCATTGAAGATTGAAGCAAATTGAAGAACACTGAAGATCAAGATCAAGAGCAAGAGGGGAGCATCAGATTTGCTGACAACAGATTCTATTCTCTTCTCTTATCATACTTTTATCTTTTAATGTCTATTCAATTGTGGATTCTTGGTTTTAATTTATTAATTATAAACTAACTCTTTTATTAAGACTACCAATTGAACCTTTGATGTCTATAAATTAGTTATTCGATTTATTCCAATTATTTGTGTCAAAGTGAATTGTTTATCTTGTCTTGAGCCTATTGATTAATTATCTAATCAGTAATTACCTTGTTACTCTAGAAGGAATTGAAAGAGGAATTCTAGGGTTAGAACTGGGCACGATAACGTGTGACTTAGTTATTTGCAAAGTGAATAATTAGGTTTGTGAATTGAATGGAAATATCTGTTCACCGCATGTAACACAAAAGGAATTGGGATTGTAACGAGTTTAATTCAATTGTTTTGCATAGGAATATAGCAAAATTACTCTGGATTAAATAGAAGGCAATTGATCACTTGGAAAAGGACTTTTGGCACTTGAGAATTCCTGTTAACAATTCAGTAGGCATAATAATTGGGATAATTGGATAATTGATTTATAGTTTATAATTGGGGATATTGGAGTCTTAATCCTTATTTATCTGAATTCAATCAAATCTTAGTTATGTTTATTTGCTTTCTTTTAGACTAACTCTTCCAATTGTTTAATTTAGTTTTCTTAATCCGAAAAATCACAATTATTGGTTGTTTAAATAAAATTGATTTGGTTAAGAGTTAGTATTTGGTAATTTTTATTAAATAAAAAATTCCTCATGGGAACGATACTCTACTTTCACTTTATTACTTGTTGACCGTGTATACTTGCACGTATTCATTGATTGTGAAATCGATCAACAAGTTTTTGGTGCCGTTGCCGAGGAATTAATTTAATAATTTTTTACCAATATTAATTTCAATCAAATTAGTCTTAATTTAAACATTTTTTTATTTTTCATTATCTTCCTATATTTTCTCTTTTCAGGTACCATGGATGACTTTGCATATCAATGGCCATACACGAACATGACTCAACCAAGGGAAACAAGGATTGATGAACTTAATACATTTTCTGCATTGTCAGCACAGGCTGAGACACTTTTGAGGAGTTTAGAAGCTTTTGAAGCTCAACGTCGTCAAAGTGTGGCAGTTACTTGTGATTATTGTGCTGGAAATCATATGAGTCATCAATGCGCCATCGCTTTTGAGCCTAAGATAAAGATAGTGGTGATTACCCAACAATTATGTCTATCCCAACAACTATCATCAGGATTGGGGGTATCACACGAATTTTTCATGGAGTAACAATCAAGCTCAAGCGTCGAGACAACAAAATACATCCGAATTTCAAAATCAGACACAACAACCAGATCAGAAATCAAGTTTTGAAGAAGCCTTGGATAGATTTATTAAAGCTTCTGAAAAAAAGAACGAGGAAAATGAAAAAAATTTAATCAAATAAAACTGAATATGCAAAGCCTAGGTGCGTCGATCAAGAATCTGGAAAATTAATTGGGGCAGGTAGCACATGCGTTGAACAACCGTCCTCAATACACTTGGCCCTATAACATGGATTCCGAGACTGATGGAGAGCCCGAACAAAATCTGCAACTAGATGAGCCACAAGATGTTGAAAGAGAGGAAACAATTAGGAATCAAGAAAAGGAGATCGACGAAGATTTAACTGAAAGATTCAACGAAGATGAACCGATTTCATTAGTATCCCATGTGCCTCCTCCACCAAAGTTCAATAATTCGGGCAGTTTTGCAAAACCATGCCCAATTGGCAGTCATGTCGTCGGCAAAGGTCTTTGTGACATAAGAGCTAGTACAGTTGTGGAGTCATGGTGGGATGAAAAGGAGAAGATAGAGGAAGATTCCATTATGTTTATTAAGCTTCAATGCCCCAATCTGATCATAGACATAATGGAGAAAACACCTAGTTGTTGGACGTTCTTAATAGGGAACCTATCTACAAAGAGCATGCTAGGTGACTTCAATTCAAGGGTTTTTGCTAATGGGAACCTCCCAAAAGAGACATTGCTACTGATAGATGGAGGATTCCTCAATTTTCGAAGGGAAATTGGATAGAAAATTGAAGAAGTCAGGCTGAGATTATAAAATAAGCGCTTATTGGGAGGCAACCCAAGTTTAATTTTCATTTTTAGTTTTTATTAGGTTTTATATTAGCAGTTCTGAATTTATTTAGGATTTAATAAAATTTCTTCTATCATGTTTTTATAGGTTATTCAAGTCAAATTCAAGTGTGGTTCCCAATTTGTTCCATGTGCCTAGTATATTCTCCAAACTTAGCGGACAAGGAGGAAGATTGCTATATTTTCAGGGAAGTCCTCTACTTTACTTTTTTATATTTCAGCCATTGAGGACAATGTCTAGTTTAAGTTTGGGGACATTTTAGTGCCGTATTGCATATAGTTAGTTATCTGCATAGTAATTCATTTTTTTATGTGTTAGCATTGTGTTTTTTTTAGGTTGCATATAATACATGGTAGTTATTTGCATATTAATATATGTGTTGTATTAGTATGTGTTCATGTAGTATAATTGCATTTTTTTTTTGTATGAATCTGTGCAATAGATTAGTGTGGTCTTAGCTCGGCCTATGATAAGATTGGTTTTGCATGTTAACTTGAACAGTGTTAATAATTGATGATGAGTTCTAATTTTAATCATGATGATAATCTGAGCCTGTCTTAAACTTTTGTAACCGGTTAGCACTTAAAGTTTAACTGTTTTAATCCACTTGGTTCAAGGGTTTCATAATTTGTTTCTGAGGGAAATTCTTGGTTAAAATTTAAGAAAATTAGTGAATTAGCAGTAAAGGTTGGAATGACGTAAAAACTTGAGTTTGGGGAAATCTGTGGGATATATATACAAAAAAAAAGAAAAAAAATGAAGAAATGATGAAAAGAAAAAGAAAAAAAATAGAAAATCCAGAAAAAGAAAAAAAAAGAGAGAGAATAAACACCGTGGCATGCTTGTCTAGTTTTGTGGCCTTTGTTACTTGAGTAAGTAAGCCCGAGGGGATTGTCTTTACACCTAGCGCCCTAAGGTCTTAATGGCTTGGGAGTCGTTGGTCGAAAGCTCGTTAAGGTAGCACTGAAAAGCCTAAGGGAATAGGACATTGCACAACCATGAGAAAAAAAAATGAATAAAAAACGAGAAAGAGCAAAAATGCCCTCGTGGTTGAATAAAAGTATAAATAAATCTTGTATTTGCCCTGAGACTTGGTAATTGCTTAGTTTTAACCGGAGTTGTCATGTTCACAAAAGTAATTGAATTGGAACTAAAATTTTCCTTTTAAGAAGTTTGTTATGTGATTATCTTGAATTGTGGTTGGTTAGAATGGTTAACAAGCACACACGCATAACATGGGTGATGACAAGTTTGGATTGACTAATTGGTTAGAGTTATGGATTTTGACTTGATTGGATATATTATTTGAGTATCATTGGTATCTTTGAAGCCTGTTGCTATATATCATACTGATTTATTACTGAGTTCGTAGGAATATTAGGAAGTAGATCATGCATATGTATTCATGTAGTTGAGTTAGGTTGTTTATTTTTAGTTCTTTTGTGTTTTTGCTTGAGGACAGGCAAATGTTTAAGTTTGGGGGTATTTGATGAGTGAGTTTTATACCCATGAATTGAATGCATTTGAGCTTAATCTTTTGGATGTTTTTAAGTGTTTGTGTATATTCATGCATGTTTTACGTTGTTTTGTAGGAATTGGGACAAAATTTACTTGGATCGACGTTTGGGGTGGCTAGATTCGCGTTTTTGGCTTGCCATTTACACAGCAGTCACTTCAGAGCCAATTTGAGTATTGCTCCGGACCTTATTTCGAAAAACTTAAAGAATGAAAGTTGTAGATATACTTCTCCTATTTTCGAAACATCTTGAATCATCAAAATCGGAGTTCGGACGAAGAAGTTATGGCCATTTTCCCAAAGGACGTCGAAGCAGAAAATGTCAGAGAATGGGGCTGTGCCTGTCAAGGGCGCTAGGGGATGACTTCCCAACGCTAAGTGCCAGCTTTCAAAGTCAAGGCAAGGGAAGGTCCCGCAAAGCTTGGACGCATTTTGGGGGAATTTTGACACCTTTTGACTCCAAATTGATCGGGTTTGTTCCTAAGCTAAAAATTAGACTCAGAACCTATAAATACATGATGTAAGGCATAAAATAAAGGGAGATTACATAGATTAGCTTAGATAAAACACTCCATTAGATTAGAATATAAACCCTAGTTCTTAATTAGGCATTGAAGATTGAAGCAAATTGAAGAACACTGAAGATCAAGATCAAGAGCAAGAGCAAGAGGGGAGCATCAGATTTGCTGACAACAGACTTTATTCTCTTCTCTTATCATACTTTCATCTTTTAATGTCTATTCAGTTATGGATTCTTGGTTTTAATTCATTAATTATGAACAAACTCTTTTATTAAGACTACCAATTGAACCTTTGATGTCTATAAATTAGTTATTCGATTTATTCCAATTATTTGTGTCAAAGTGAATTGTTTATCTTGTCTTGTACCTATTGATTAATTATCTGATCAGTAATTACCTTGTTACTCTAGAAGGAATTGAAAGAGGAATTCTAGGGTTAGAACTGGGCACGATAGCGTGTGACTTAGTTATTTGCAAAGTGAATAATTAGGTTTATGAATTGAATGGAAATATCTGTTCACCGCATGTAACACAAAAGGAATTGGGATTGTAACGAGTTTAATTCAATTGTTTTGCATAGGAATATAGCAAAATTACTCTGGATTAAATAGAAGGCAATTGATCACTTGGAAAAGAACTTTTGGCATTAGAGAATTCTTGTTAACAATTCAGTAGGCATAATAATTGGGATAATTGGATAATTGATTTATAGTTTATAATTGGGGATATTGGAGTCTTAATCCTTATTTATCTGAATTCAATCAAATCTTAGTTCTGTTTATTTGCTTTCTTTTAGACTAATCTCTTCCAATTATTTAATTTAGTTTTCTTAATCCGAAAAATCACAATTATTGGTTGTTTAAATAAAATTGATTTAGTTAAGAGTTAGTATTTGGTAATTTTTATTAAATAAAAAATTCCTCATGGGAACGATACTCTACTTTCACTTTATTACTTGTTGACCGTGTATACTTGTATGTATTCATTGATTGCGAAATCGATCAACACTGGGCTAGTTGAGCTCACCTTTTCTTTCACTTTATTCTCTCGTGAAATGAGAATATAATGGACGACGAGTGGGAAGCAAGTGGCGGTCAGATGATAGCATTAGTAGTCCTCACTATTCTGTTATATAATGTGATAATAAATGTAATGAGGACTCCATTGAGTGTGGATATTGTCTAGATGACAATATTTGTATTAAAACTCATAGCATATGTTTTGTCGTATATTACACGACGTTGTATAATTAAAAGTTGTATTTGAATTTTGTACCATGTAAGTGGCGACCCAAGATGGGTGATGTATATATGTTTTGGGGGCGTCACAGTTGGTATCAAAGCTTAGGGATATGATCCCTGGCTGAGATGTGAGACCCCAAATTTTATGAATAAAGATTTAAATTTCTCAAAATATTTTTTTGAATATTATGGTGTGGATTTGATATAATGTTATAGTTGTGGGTAATATTTATAAATTTTACAAAGTATGCAAGTTGTTATAAAATATTCGTTTTATCGGGAAATATCCGTACGATGGCACAATCATTGGTGGACCCCACAACAGAAGTATTATCCTAGTTAGAAAATGACAAAATTATTTTTTATAAAAATAACAGCGAAAGTGTTACCGTTAAAACTGTTGAACTACCCGGTAGTAAAAGTTCAGTAATACGCATGGTTGCATAGTAGCACACGGTATTGATTATTGATGCTTACGTAAGAAGTCACTCAATTATACTCAATTATTGCTACAGTAATTGGTATATCATATCTCTCATACTATTGATTCGATTATTGTCACAGTATCATCTGCATAATATGATATATTATTAAATCAATAATTGAGATGACAAAGTTATTCATATTATTAAATTTCAATATTTATAATGTCTAGAAGTTCTGTCAATGAGAGGTTTGGTCATCTAATTGCGCGCCAATAAGGAGAAATCCTTATCGAAAAGCCCCATCTTTCCTGGGAATGACTTGGTTGTTAAATATTGTGAATTATAATATTAATGATGAATAAGTTCGTATTAATTAAGGATGAAATTGATAGTTCCATTGTGTTGGAATTATTAGTGTTAGTGGAAATCGACATCTATTCCGATAATAATTGATATCTGGGGGTTATATTGATAAATCGGGTAATTAATCAGATAAATGAGAAATTAATTGCTACTAATTCACATGCTTATATAACTATTTATTCACATGTGTGTACTATTGAATCACATTCTTGTACTATTAGGGGTGTTGGTGCAAGATTGATAATACTTGCATGACTAAGTTAAAAATGGAGGTATAGATGGAGGTACTATACTGTAATTCGTATTTTCACATGATTATAACTATTGATTCACATGATTGAACTGTAATTTGGTATAGTCATGACCATTGATGATTTAATTTTATAGTTTTTTAACTACGCGGTACTTAGATTTGTGGGGTCCACTAATGATTTCTGCGTCGCATCGAATATTCCCCAACAAAAAGAATATTCCCCGACCAAACAAATATTTTATAACAACTTGCATACTTTGCAAAATTTATAAATATTACCAACTATAATATTATATCAAATCCACACCATAATATTCAAAAAAATATTTCGAGAAATTTAAATCTTTATTCATAAAATTTGGGGTCTCACAATCTCCCCTCCTTATGAAATTTCGCCCTCGAAATTTACGTACGTACCTGGTATGCCGAAGAGGTGAGGATACCTTGACTTCATTTTAGATTCTAACTATTGAGGTATAACATTTAAGTGTTGAATACGATCATTCGTATCCAAGATTTTAACACGTATCTCCTCATACGTTAAATCTTCTGTTATCTCGTCTAGTTCTAATTTAATAACGTGGTTGGGTCATCCACATATTTACGTAACATCGATACGTAAAAAATGTTATGAACACGCCGACATACTTGGTCAGAAACGCAGTCTATAGGCCACGGTTCCTACTCGATCGAGGATTTCAAATGGGCCAATTAAATCGAGGGTTGAGATAACGCCTTCTTGAACCTTCTTCTTCACATTCATCGATTCAATTGTGAAGCTTGAGCGGCTTTAACTTTATCGATTAAAGTCGATTCTAATCGTATATTCAATTATCTTCACGTGGGTCCCTAGAGTCTTTAACTCTATCTTCATCATTTGTAAGTTATATGAAAATGGGTTTTGTATTAACAACATCGCACTCAGAACGATACGATCTTCTACTCAACGCGTCAGCTACCACGTTCGCTCTTCCACGATGATATTGAATGGTATGATCGTAATCTTCAACAGCTCGAGCCAACGTCTTTGACACATTATACGATCATTTTGGGTAAAGAAATATTTGAGGGTTTTAGAAATGGGTTTTGTACTGGGGTCAATACAAAATTCGATTTCACGCTCTTGGGGTAAGTTAAGAAGTTATTTGAGAATACGTTAAGAAATTTATTAACGATAGAAATATCATTTAAAAACTGTGACTCTCATCAAAGATTTGGATAACACGTCACATTGATACCTATTAACTTGCCACCGTTATTCACGACGTCCCCTACGGATAGTCTGGCTTCGGTTCATTCCACACAAGGAAGTCACCAGCGAAAGGCTCGGGGCTCTCTACTTATGGCTTGATATGACAATGATTGACTTTAGTGGTTTGGTTGCTTGAATTCGTATAACAGGTTGGTTAGGAATATGAAAGCTAACAACCTTACGAAAAGCATGATGAGTAGTTAACCAATCAATTCCTAAAATCACATCAAATGGAAGTATTTTCAAAGAGATCAGATCGACAGGTAACGTGAAAGTGTTGATTTGAATCAAACAAGATTTATAAATAGTAGAGGTAATGAAGGTTTCTCCCAACGAAGTTTCAACAGATAAATAAAAGTCTAATTTCTCTAGAGTCAAATTTAAACATTGAGCGCAAGTAGGAGAAATAAAAGAGTGGGTAAAACTGGTATCGAATAAGGTATAGACTTCGCAAGAGTTTATAATTAACTTATCCGTAATAACTTCGTTCGGGTTTCTCGACAAACGCTCTCATTTAAACTACCGGATTTAACTTTGCTATAGGGTACATTCCACCCTTAATTGCTTCGTCACATTCCTGATCCATGATTTGAATCATTACTCTCCGGTCCATATCGAATTGGGGTTGACCGCTCCGCATTGTGGTAATTCAATTCGATGTTGGATTCTCCCAATTGTTTTCCAAAAGCAAAATCCATTTTATCTATTTTGGCCTTATTCGATCGCAAGCGTCTTTTCAACAATATCTCACGCGTCATGCGGCTTCTACCCACGCATCATCTATTCTCCTTCGTTCATTGTTTCTTCTTTCATCGTAACTTTGATCATAGCATTCTCGATTCCACTCTAATATCTTATACTCGCCAAAGAGTGCTTCATTCAAGCATCGACATCGGGTAACACAATTTTGAATTGTTACATCTCTTTGCTCTACGCATCATCACTGTCGTTCTTCTACCGCTTCTTCTAACTCATGAATACGATTTTTTAATTCTAAATTCCGATCATAAAATTCTTCTAATAAATTCTCCTCAGGTTCCTCTTCTTCCTCACTCTCAGTTGCTACCTCTGCAACTAGCTCGGGTGCAACAATTAGTTCTTCACTCACCACGTAGATATCTCTAATTTCTTCTTCGTTTGACATCACATTAACCTGGTTAGTGATTAAAGGTGTCTCAACGGTCTCATTCACTCCATTGTGAACATTTTTAGCTGCCATTTTCAAACACTGCCATAAAACAAAGGTTAATTAACATATCACATATTATCCCTATACTCTGACAGACCAATTAAATATCAAATAAACTTAAGTAGGTCATACTAGCGAAGGAATTCCCCGCCTCTCCCCTCCTCCTAGATCTTGTCTCACATCTCACTAGGGATCATATCCCAAGCTTTGATACTAACCGTGGACGCCCCAAAAGCGGTATACATCACCCATCTTGAGTCGTCAAATACA
This sequence comes from Panax quinquefolius, assembly GCA_020205615.1. NCBI lineage: Eukaryota > Viridiplantae > Streptophyta > Magnoliopsida > Apiales > Araliaceae > Panax > Panax quinquefolius. Next base: position 38,148,093 of record CM035161.1, on the reverse strand, counting down.
TGGTACAAAATTTAAATACAACTTAATTATACAACAAATGTGTAAAATACGACAAAACATAATCTAAGAGTTTTAATAAGAATATTGTCATCTGACAATATCCACACTCAATGGAGTCCTCATTACATTTATTGTCACACTATTTAATGAATAGTGAGGACTACTAGTGCTATTATCCGGACCGTCACCCGCTCCCCGACTAGTCCCCTCGCCACGTTCTCATTTCTCAAGAGAACATTGAAAGAAAGGTGAGCTCAACTAGCCCAGTAAGAAATATTATGACTAAGATAATGCAGAATAAATTATCATTAGTCTTCAACAATGTTAAACTGATAAAATAAAATAGACATCAAGTTTAACCTGCATCGAATAAGCAATCCATTAGAAGAGTCAAGTAGAGCATGATATCTACTATCTTCTATGTTTTAAAATGTTTTCATCAATTTTTATCGCTAAGACTCAGCATAATAAATAAACAACATCATTGAATCATCCCTGCACTACGGGCCAAGAAAATTCATTAAATCATCAATGGTCATGAATATATCGAATAATCTCTGGTCATAATCATACCAAAAATTGTCCATCAATGCACTACAGGCCACTGAGGACTTTTACCACATCATTTATAACATTATAGGTCATGATTATACCGAATGATCCCTGGTCATAATCATACCAAGTCCATCTTTGCACGTTGGCTAAAGATATACAATTCAATAATCAACAGTCCATCTTTGCACGTAAGCCAAAGATAACTTTCATCACCATATAAGCATGAGGATGATGACAATGATATAAACATTAATCAAACGAAAATAAGGATAATTATTAAAGACTTTAAATTTATCCAAATATTATCAACCACTTAATAAACTCATAATCTAATATTATAACAATATTTTAATCACTTCTTAAACTTATAAACAATTTATTTCAATTGTTTACATTTTACCAAATAATACATTTAATCATTCAAAAATGTCATACTCATAAGAATCATCACCAATGATCAAATTCCTCATCAAAAATCTGCATATACCCTATATAGGATTCCCAAGCCATAAAATCTTTTTTTTCAATTTTGTTACTTCACATAACATATTTAATTCATTTACTCATAACTAGTTCATTTTCATGAAAATACCAAATCAGTCCCCAAAATATTTCTTTTCGGGATTTAGCGTAATATAGTCCCATATTGAACATATATTTTTCTCAGAATTTTTAAAATTTATTTACAATTTTTCATATGGCCAAAACTGCCGAATATTTAGACATTTATCATAAATTGTACTTTTGTCCAAAAATTCTGAAATTTCCAGGGTATACTCCTGTTATATACATGTACTCCCAATAAAAATTTCACCAATTTTGGAGTCAACCACAAGGAGTTATAAGGGTTTACTTTTAAAATAGTTTTTTCCCATAAAATCCATAACTCTTAATCTATACATCCAAAAATCGCCATCTTTGGACACAATATAGAAAACTCATCAAATTATCATTTCAAATTTTTTCAGAATTTTTGAGGGTCAGAAAAATTACGAAACTGCAAATGGATTTTTCACCCGCCATGCGAAAATCCACGTAGACAGATCATTTCTACAATTTAATAAGGAATGAATATAAAGGATCATTCACCATGCATGCGGTAATCCACATAGATAGGTTATTCCAATGTAATAATAAAGAATGGAATAATGTAAGAATTCACCATGCATGCGATAGAGCGCATGACGCATGTGTTATTCCCAATGTAATAATAAAGAATGGAACGAGTAAATGCCAGTAATCCGCACGCATGTGATATTCCAAATGAATAATAAAGAATTGAATAACAACAGAATTCATCGTGCATGCGATAAACCGCATGCATGAAAAGTTATTCCAATGTAATAATAAAGAATGGAACGATTAAATGTGTAATCCGCATGCATGTGATATTCTAACAGAATAATAAAGAAGCGGAACGAAGTCATGCGTAATTACATCGCGATGCATGCAAGGATATTCCAAATGTAATAATAAAGAATGGAATAATATAAGAATTTTACCATGTATGCAGATATTTCGCATACAAAGTTATTCTAAACATAATAATAAGGAATGGAATAACAATAGCTCTTCATGAATACAAAAGAAATAATCCCTTTACCTTAGAAAGCCGGATACTAGAGTAGAGAGGTAGTAGACTTCTCTTCTTCTTTCTCTCTATAATAATTGCTCTATAGCTTTAGTGAATTGGTGAGAAATGAAGGAAGAATGAGCTTCTATTTATAGGAAAATATAGTTTCGATAATTGCACATTTTGGGGCTCAAAATATTACTGTAGAATACCTTCCTCTTTTCCTTTATTTTTTAATTTAGTCCTGCAAGTATTATCAAACTTGCACCACCTCCCCTAATAGTAAATAATGTGAATCAATAGTTCAATCATGTGATTCAATAGTTATAATCATGTAAAAATACGAATTACAGTATAGTACCTCCATCTATACCTCCATTTTTAACTTAGTCACACAAGTATTATCAATCTTGCACCAACTCCCCTAATAGTACATGAATGTGATTCAATAGTACACACATATGAACAAATAGTTATATAAGCATGTGAATTAGTAGCAATTAATTGCTCATTTATCCGATTAATTATCCGATTTATCAATATAACCCCAAGACATCAATTATCATCAGAATAGATGTCGATTTCCACTAACACTAATAATCCCAACACAATGGAACTATCAAATTCATCTTTAATCAACACGAACTTATTCATCATTAATATTATAACTCACAATATTTAACAACTAGGTCGTTCCCAGGAAAGAGGGGACTTTTCGATAAGGATTTCTCCTTATTGGCGCGCAATTAGATGACCAAACCTCTCATTGACAGAACTTCTAGACATTATAAATATTGCAATTTAATAATACAAATAACTTTGTCGTCTCAATTATTGATTTAATGATATAACATATTATGCAGATGATATTGTGACAATAATTGAATCAATAATATGAGAGATATGATGCAGCAATTACTATAGCAATAATTGAATATAACTAAGTGACTTCTTACGTAAGCATCAATAATCAATACCGTGTGCTACTATGCAACCACACGTATTACACTTTTACTACCGGGTAGTTCAACAGTTTTAACGGTAACACTTTCGTCGTTATTTTTATAAAATGATAATTCTGTCATTTTCTAACTATGACAATACTTCTGTTGTGAGGTCCACCAATGATTGTGACGTCGTACGGATATTCTCCGACAAAAAAAATATTACCCGACCAAACGAATATTTTATAACAACTTGCATACTTTGCAAAATTTATAAATATTACCCACAACCATAACATTATATCAAATCCACACCGTAATATTCAAAAAAATATTTTGAGAAATTTAAATCATTATTCATAAAATTTGGGGTCTCAAAATTATACCTGTTTTGGGGGCATCACAGTTGGTATCAAAGCTTAGGGATATGATCCCTGGCTGAGATATGAGACAAGAACTAGGAGGGGAGAGACGGGAAATTCCTTCGCTAGTATGACTTACCTAAGTTTATTTGGTATTTAATTGGTCGGTCAGAGTATAGGGATAATATGTGACATGTCAATTAACCCTTATTTTGAAACTATATTCTAAAATGATATCTGAAATACAAGAGATGAGAAATGAGAAAATCATGATAGAGAGGAAATAACCGGGAAGATACAATCCGAAAAGAAAACAAGGTATTCTCATCTCTTCGATTTACCAGGTACGTAAATTTCGAGGGCGAAATTTCATAAGGAGGGGAGATTGTGAGATCTCGAATTTTATGAAAATAAAAGTATTCAGTTTTTCTATTTTGGTAAATAGTAAAATTGATAAAAGTTTAAAGTTAAGGGTGATATGTGAAAATTTTTCAAAGTAAGCAAGTTGTCATAAAATAATCGGTAGTAAAAGTATAGTAATACGTTTGGTTGAATAGTAGCACACGGTATTAATTATTGATGCTTACGTGAGAAATCACTCAGTTATACTCAATTATTGCTACAGTAATTGTTGCATCATATCTCTCATATTATTGATTCAATTGTTATCACCGTATCAGCTGGATAATATGTTATATTATTAAATCAATAATTGAGACGACAAAGCTATAGAGCAATTATTATAGAGAGAAATTATAGAGAGAAAGAAGAAGAGAAGTCTGCTACCTCACAATTCCAGTATCCAGTCTTTTTTTGAGATAAGGGGTATTATTTCTTTCGTATTCATGAAGAGAGCTATTGTTATTCCATTCCTTATTATTATGTTGGAATAACCTATATATGGCAATCTTTGCATACATGGTGAAATTCTTCTATTATTCCATTCTTTATTATTACATTGGAATATCCCATGCATGCGGTGCGGCGCATTGTGACGACTTGTGGACGCCCCAAAATAGGTATACACAACACCCATTCCGAGTCGCCAAATACATGGCATGCGTAAACAATTACAACTTTATTATTACAACAAGAAATCGTGAGTTTGAATACAAATATTATCTTCTAGACAATATCTATACTCAAATAAATCCTCATCACATTATTGATTCATTATTTTACAAAATGGTGAGGACTACTAAACAACTCTCTCTAGAATCTTCATTCCATACCCCGACTAGTACTCGCTACATTCTCGCCTCCGAGAAGAAAAATGGAACAACAAGGAAAAGGGTGAGCTCAACTAGCCCGATAAAGAATATTATGACTAAGATAATATACAACAAATTATCGTTAGTCTTCAATGGGGAAAAATCGATAGAATACAATATAAACAAGTTTCAGGATCAATATTCAATAATGGAAATAATAATTCATAGAAGAGTTACGTAGAGAATGAAATCTACTATAATCTATGAATTTAACGATCCATCATCAATATTTTATCCTCGTAACATCAATCAATATACATACGGAATCAAATATTCATCTTTGCACTACAGCCAAAGATATTCATCGATGGTCGTGTTCATTTAAACACCGCTCATCTTTGCACTCTGGTGCCAAAGATATTAATCAATCGGTCATATGTTCATCTCAACACTGTTCATCTTTGCACTCTGAGCCAAAGATATTCTTCAGAAATCATTCATCTTTTGCACTACAAAGCCAAAGATATTCAATAATATCATCATTTAAGACCGAGGATGATGAAAATATTTTAAAGAAACGAATCCAAATTGAAACAAAAAGACAAGGATTAAGGATTAAGGATTCGTACTTGGTTTTATCCACGCCCAAAAATACCTCAAAAATAATCATAGTGGTGTAAAATTCAAGAATGATCAAAACATGGATCAATCGAAGCTAGTATCCAAAATAGATATTTTGGACTTAAAAGAAGAAATTTTATTTTTCGATGAATAGTGCCAGTATACACGTGAATAAGTCAGATAACGTGAATAGTGCAGATACGTGAATAGTAACTCGACACCAAAAGATAGAAATTCCACAAAAAACATTTTCACGCTTCATGAATAGTACTCGTGAATAAGAATCGTGAATAGTAACTCGCATGAATAGTAACTTCGTGAATAAGTAACTCATGAATAGTAACTCCAGATATGAAAAAGTTCTAAATTTGATAAAAACTTCAGATCAACATTTCAAAGATAATGATATTGAAGAAATAATATCATTACTGAAAAAAATAATATCCCTTACCTCGAAGATCAAGACTTACAGCTAGAATAAGGGTATAGTCTTTGAAGGAACTTGCAAAATCTAGCAATACTCAAAGTATACTCAAAATACTCACAAGAATACGCTCCAAATATCGAGAGAGAAATAGAGAAAACTTCAGTTTACGGTGTGATTTTTAATTCTAACCTAAGACCTATTTATAGGAAAACGCTTAGAACACCAAAGCGTAAAATTTAATATAATATTAATATAATTATACAAATTTTCCTTAGCCCACCTTTTGGTCAAAAACACCAGCCACACATGTTAATGATGTCCAAAAAATACAAAACGTTTTTCTTAACAAAAATAATTTAAACTCCCAAAAATCAATTATTTTGAGTCTTGAACTTCAATAATTCATAATAAATAGCCCTTTCATCAGAAAATTCGAATCTCTTGAGTTTTTATAGGAAATTCAATTCTCTACAACTTTGCAGAAGAAAGTTTTCCAAATTCCAAACAAAAATCGACCGAAATCCACAAGCGGGCAATTTTATGTTTATAATCAAATTTCTGGTCAATAATTGTGTCCACCAACACACAAAACATGTGTTAAACATTTAATGCCATAAAAATACTCTTCCTCCTCATATACTCATATATCCCACATTCATTGTAAAAATATCACCGTTAATATATTATTAAAATAATATATTTAAATGAATTATTTTATCGAGAGAAAAGATAAAATATTAATTTTCAACAATTGTCATTTTAAAATTTTCTCCATCTATATCCACATAAAATCAATATTTTCCTCATCATATAAATCAATAATTAATTATTCACAAATAATATTACGAATCACAATATGATAAACTGTGGTAGGTTCAGGAAGAGGGGCTTTCAATAAGAATTTTTTCTTCTTCTGGCAAGCAATTAGATGACCAAACCTCTCCTTGACAGAACTTTCTAGACATTGCCAATAATGTTATCTAATAATATTATTAGGATAATATGAATTATTGCTCGATAATGAAAAGATCTTTGTGTAATGACAATTATTGAAATAACAAAGAATATAAAATATCAACGCAAAGCAATTATTAACTCAATAAAATCTTTGAATAAAGAATAATTATCGTAACCATTATTGAGTAAGTGCCTTTCACGTAAGAATCAATAATTGGTGCAATACTGGTGTGCTTCTTGTTCAACAACGGCGTATTAGTGTGTTTTAACCACCGGGTATTCAACAAGATTAAGCAAGAACAACTACTCGTTATTTAAAAACAAGTTATATTTGTCGTTTTCTTCATCCAATCGCTTTCAGTTATGGGGCCCACACATGGTCATTTTGTGCCGTAAATACGAATATTCCCGACAGCATTTAATATTCCACGACCAAACGAATATTCCCCACAACAATGAATATTTTATAACCACTTGCTTATTTTGAAATATTTGCGATTTAACCCTTAACTATCCACATTAATCAAATCAACCCTTACTATTTCAAAATAAAGGAAATTCTTTTTATTTAAAAATTTTGGTCTTACAACCTCCCTCCTTATGAAATTTCGTCCTCGAAATTGACGTGACGATACACAGTGTTTTGAAAAGGTGAGGATACCTCGCTTTCATTTTCGCTTCCAATTCTGTGTCATTTCCTCATAGCATGATTCCTCCACAAAACTTTAACTTGTGGTATAACCTTTCTTACAGTAGGACATGCTCCTTCCTATCCAAAATCTTGACAAGTACCTCCTCATACGTTAAGTCTTTGGCTATCTCGTCTGGGTTCTAACTTCGATAACGTGGTTCGGGTCTTTCACATATTTACTGAAATGCAGATATGTGAAACACATTATGAACACGAGACATACTCGGAGATAACGCAAGTACATAGGCTACATTTCCTACTCGGTCAAGAATTTGAAATGGACCAATAAATCGTGGATTGAGCTTTCCTCTCTTCCCAAATCTTGTAATTCCTTCCATGGAGCAACTCGCAACAATCATGATCCCCTACACTAAATTCCAAGTCCTTTCGATGAAGATTCGCATAACTCTTTTGTCGATCTTGTGTGCCGTTTGTATACGCTTGTCGAATCATTAGTCATAAGTATTTAACTTCGGGTCCCAACAATGTTGCTTCACCCACCTCATCCCAACATATTGAGAAACGACATTTTGTCCATATAATGCTTGAATGGAACCATGCCTATATTTGTTTAATAACTATTGTTGTATGAGAATTCCACCAATGGCAAGTACTTATCCCAACTTCCTTTGAAATCTAGGACATAGAGTTTTAATATATCTACAAGAGTTTGAGTAGTCTTTTTCCGATTGCCCATCCGTTTGAGGATGGTATGCCAAGCCAATAAATAAATTCGTGCCCATAGCTTTCTACAAACTAACCCAAAATCATGAAGTGAATCTTGGGTCACGATCTAAAACTATGGATATCGGCATGCTATGCAATCTCACAATCGCATTTACGTATATCTGAGAAAGACGTTCAAGGAATAAGTTTCTCAGATTGGTAAGAAATGAGTAGACTTGGTTAATCTATCAACAATAACCCAAATCGCATCTATGCCTTGAGAAACCTTGGGAAGATTAGTAACGAAATCCATAGTAATGTGTTCCCACTTCCATTAGAAATCTCAAGTGGTTGCAAACGGACCCTTAGGTACAAGATGCTCTACTTTTACGTTGGCAAGTTAAACACATCGAGATAAACTTTGCAATCTCTCTCTTCATATTGCTCCACCAAAATGTATGTGAAGATCACGATACATTTTAGTACTTCCAGGATGGATTGCAAATGGCGTATTGTGTGCCTCCATCATAATCTTGTACTTCAAATCGTAGTCGTTAGGAACACAAAGTCTAGAGTGGACTCAAGTATTCCTTCTTCATCAATTCTCGCCCTAATAACTCCTTCTTGTACTTTCTTCTTCATACGATCATTTCAAGTCGGTGGCTTGAAGCAATCTTAACTTTTCTATTAAAGTTGGCTCTGTCGCGATACTTGACATCATCGCACTTTTCGTTCAAGATATGATCTTCTACTCAACGCGTCGGCTACCACGTTCGCTTTTCCAAGATGGTATGGTTAGAATATGTGCTTGAAATGAGTCGCCTCTTGAGCTCTTGGAAAATCTTCTCGCATTCCTCGCTCCATACAATTTTGTATCTTTTCGAGTCACTAAGTTAACGGAATAGCGATTCGAGAATATCCTTCAACGAATCTCCGATAATAACCAACTAAGCCAGAAAGCTACGTATTTCGACATCGACTTAGGTTGCTCTCAATCGTGACTCATATCCCAATCTTGGATAGCACGTCACAATGACACCTATCGATTTACTATCGCATCGAATATGACGCGTCCCTACAGAGAGTTCGCTTAGGTGAATTCCACAAAGGAAGTCACAAGATAAAGGCTCGGTACCAAATTCTATAGTTGAATTTTAACTCACAAGTTCAATAGAGCCATTCGATATGAGATTTTAGAAATGAGTTTTGTACCGGGTTCAAAGTCGATACAAAATTTAATATCGAAGCTTTGGGAGTAAGGCAAGAAATTCTTTCTGAAAATACGTCGGGAAAAATCAATAACAACGGAATATTATTCAAATCGACGTGTCTTTATTCAAATCCATAACATGGACTAAGAAAACTTGACATCAAGTAATAAACGAATGACTTCATGGGTTTGATATGAAAATGTTTGACTACAATGGTTTGATTGCTTGAATTGAATAACAAAGGTTGCTTAGGAATATGAAAACTAACAACCTTACAAAAGCAATCAATTTGGCGTGATGAGTAGTTAACCTTAAAATCACATCAAAAGAAAATATCTCTATAGAAATAAGGTTAAGCAGTAATGTGATAGTGCCAACTGAATCAAGCAAGATTTATAAGCGATGGATGTGATGAAAGTATCTCTAACGGAGTTTCCACAGATAGGTCAAAGTCTAATTTCTCCGAGTCAAGTTTAAAGCGTTGGCCGCAAGTAAGAGAGATAAAAGAATGGGTAGAACAGATATCTAGTAAGGTATATACTTCAAGAATTTATAATTGACTAACCCGCTAACCGTTCGGGTTCCTTGCATTTTAATGGGTCACGACAAACGCTCTTCCAAGAGAATTGACTTTGACTTTTAGGGACATCCTTTTGAGTCACCATTCTCATTGGACTGGGTTTCGATATCGTACTGATCTCGGCGATATGTCCTTCTTTTCCACAATTATAGCATACCTTAAGCTGTTGTAGGGCGGTTGAGGTGATATGTCCCTCTTTCCGCATTTGTAACATGTCGATGATCGTGGTCGTTCTCCTCCTTAAAACTAGTTGCTCTGCAAAATGACGTCTTCACATGGTCGTTGTTGAATCTCCTCTTTTAAAATCTCCTCCGACTCGCTTCTTCTATTTTCATGGCCACGATTACCACCAGAGTGTTACTAGCCTTTGTCACGTATTCTTCTTTCTCCATTTGGTTATCGTTATTCCGATGATTCATATCTTGGATATGATCACGGGTTATGGTCCCTCGGTTGAGCGTACTCGTTATCTCGCTCTAAATAACCGAGCCCTGCTGACAACATCTCGAATAGAGAGAAAATTTATGAGAAATGAGATCTCGGCGTATGTCGGGTTTCAAACCTCTCGAAACATCCGCACATCATACGTTCCTCATTCTCCACCAAATGAGGTGCAAACTCGGATAACTCGCGAACTTACGCCTCGTCTTTGGGACACCGTCATGTTATTCTTTCTAGTCTAATAAACTCCACTTCCATACGACGCGAATACTTTCGGGGAAGTACTTGTCATTGAATCATTTCAAACGTCTCCATGACATCTTTGAGTGTAGGCTGGATGGGTACGCTTCATGATTCCCACCGATGTCTGCCTCGCCACGCGGAACATAAAGGTAGCGGATGGAACTTCTCGTTCCTCCGCATCCCAAGACATCGAATATCTTGGTAATTTGTTTGACCCGTGTTTCGCATGATCGGATCGGGCTTTCCTTAAATTCAGTGGTCCCAACTCTTTGAACTGCTTTTGTGACCACTCGTGAATTGCTATCATTTCCTCCAGTATTTTGAACACGAAGTCTCCCTCGTGCGATTTTGCATGAAGCGCAAAAGCTTCTAAACATCCCTCGTTCATCATCTCGCTCATTGGTTGTTTCATGGGAGGAACATTGCCACTGTTGACGTTCTCCTCGTTGGTGAGTACAGCATCTCCACGGTCTCATTTACTCCAATCATTAATATTCTCGATCGACATTCTAAAAAAACTATCATAAAACAAGGGTTAATTAAGGAAATCAATATATCACATAATATCCTATATATCGACCAACTAACAAATAAGCTTAGGTAGGACACACTCAGCGAAGGATTTACTCGTCTCTCCCTCCTAGTTCTATTCCCGATCTCCGCTGGAGATCATATCCCTAAGCTACGATAACAATGGTGACGCCCCCAAAATAGGTATACACAACACCCATTTCGAGTCGCCAAATACATGGTACAGTAAACAACTACAACTTTATTATTACAACAAGAAATCGTGAGTTTGAATACAAATATTATCTTCTAGACAATATCTATACTCAAATAAATCCTCATCACATTATTGATTCATTATTTTACAAAATGGTGAGGACTACTAAACAACTCTCTCTAGAATCTTCATTCCATACCCCGACTAAGTACTCGCTACATTCTCGCCTCCCGAGAAGAAAAATGGAACAACAAGGAAAAGGGTGAGCTCAACTAGCCCAATAAAGAATATTATGACTAAGATAATATACAACAAATTATCGTTAGTCTTCAACAGGAAAAAATCGATAGAATACAATAGACAACAAGTTTGAGATCAATATTAGCACGGAAATAATAATTCATAGAAGAGTTACGTAGAGAATGAAATCTACTATAATCTATGAATTTAATAAATTCATCATCAATATTTTATCCTCGTAACATCAATCAATATACATCGGAATCAAATATTCATCTTTGCACTACACAGCCAAAGATATTCATCACCGGGTCATGTTCATTTAAACACCGCTCATCTTTGCACTACAAAGCTAAAGATATTAATCAATCGGTCGTGTTCATCTCAACACTGTTCATCTTTGCACTACAGCCAAAGATATTCTTGAGAAATCATTCATCTTTGCACTACGGCCAAAGATATTCAATAATATCATCATTTAAGACCGAGGATGATGAAAATATTTTTAAAGAAAGCGAATCCGATTGAAACAAAAAGACAAGGATTAAGGATTAAGGATTCAGTACTTGGTTTTATCCACGCCCAAAAATACCTCAAAAATAATCATAGTGGTGTAAAATTCAAGAATGATCAAAACATGGATACAATCAAAGCTAGTATCCAAAATAGATATTTTGGACGAAAAGAAGAAATTTTATTTTTCGATGAATAGTGCCAGATATCGTGAATAGTGTCAGTATACGTGAATAGTCTTGAGTATCACGTGAATAGTAACTCAGACACCAAAAGATAGAAATTCCACAAAAAACATTTTCACGCTTCACATGAATAGTACTCGTGAATAAGCTTCGTGAATAAGTAACTTCATGAATAGTAACTCATGAATAGTAACTCGTGAATAGTAACCCGACATGAAAAAGTTCCAAATTTGATAAAAACTTCAGATCAACATTTCAAAGATAATGATATTGAAGAAATAATATCATTACGAAAAAAATAATATCCCCACCTCGAAGATCAAGATGCTTAAGCTAGAATCTAGAATATATAGTCTTTGAAGGGAACTTGCAAATCTAGCAATACTCAAAGTATACTCAAAATACTCACAAGAATACGCTCCAAATATCGAGAGAGAAATAGAGAGAAAACTTCATTTTCGGTGTGATTTTTAATTCTAACCTAAGCACCCTATTTATAGGAAAATGCTTAGAACACCAAAGCAGAAAATTTAATATAATATTAATATAATTATACAAATTTTCCTTAGCCCACCTTTTGGTCAAAAACACCAGCCACACATGTTAATGATGTCCAAAAAAATACAAAAACGTTTTTCTTAACAAAAATAATTTAAACTCCCAAAATCAATTATTTTGAACTTGAACTTCAATAATTCATAATAAATAGCCCTTTCATCAGAAAATTCGAATCTCACTTGAGTTTTATAGGAAATTCAATTCTCTACAGCTTTGCAGAAGAAAGTTTTCCAAATTCCAAACAAAAATCGACCGAAATCCACAAACGAAGCGATTTTACAAAGCTTATAATCAAATTTAGGTCAATAATTGTGTCCACCAACACACAAAACATGTGTTAAACATTTAATGCCACAAAAAAATACTCTTCCTCCTCATATACTCATATATCCCACATTCATTGTAAAAATATCATAGTTAATATATTATTAAAATAATTTATTTAAATGAATTATTTTATCGAAAAAGATAAAATATTAATTTTCAACAATTGTCATTTTAAAAATTTTCTCCATCTATATCCACATAAAATCAATATTTTCCTCATCATATAAATCAATAATTAATTATTCACAAATAATATTACGTAATCACAATATTGACAACTGTGCTAGTTCCTGGAGAAAGAGGGGCTTTCCAATAAGAATTTTTTCTTCTTGCAAGCAATTAGATGATCAAACCTCACCTTAGACAGAACTTTCTAGACATTGCCAATAATGTTATCTAATAATATTATTCAGATAATATGAATTATTGCTTCGATAATGAAAGATCTTGTGTAATGACAATTATCAAACAACAAAGAATATAAAATATCAACGCAAAGAATTATTAACTCAATAAAATATCGAATAATAATTATCGTAACCATTATTGAGTAAGTGCCTTCTTCACGTAAGAATCAATAATTGGTGCAATCTGGTGTCTTCTTGCTCAACAACGGCAGATTAGTGTGTTTTAACCACCGGGTATTCCAACAAGATAATAGCAACAACTACGCCAGTTATTTAAAAACAACTTATATTTGTCGTTTTCTTCATCCAATCGCTTTTCCGTTATGGGGCCCACACATGGTCGCGTCTTGGTAATTTAATATTCCCGACAAAGACGAATATTCCACGACCAAACGAATATTCCCGACAACAACGATAATATTTTATAACCACTTGCTTATTTTGAAATATTTGCGTATTTAACCCTTAACTATCCACATTAATCAAATCAACCCTTACTATTTCAAAATAAAGGAAATTCCTTTTTATTTTAAAAATTTGGGTCTTACACAATGGTTCCGTTTCTTTATTATTCTCGTTGGAATATCACATGCATGCTTGCATTTACGCACGACCGGTTCCATTCTTTATTATTATGTTGGAATATCCGCCTCGCATGCGGTTTACGCATGACCGGTTCCATTCTTTATTATTCGTTGGAATATCACATCTGTGCGGTTTACGCATTTGATTCGGGTTCCATTATTTATTATTCGTTGGAATATCTTGTTTGTGTGGTTTACGGCGTGATTGGTTTCATTCTTTATTATTCTGTTGACAATAACCTATCTGTGCGGTCTATCGTATGCATGGTGAATTCTTCTGTTATTCCATTCTTTATTATTCTGTTGGAATAACCTGTCTATGTGGATTACCGCATGCATGGTGAATGATTCTTTGTATTCATATGAATAGTATTTTCATTCAAAAGGGGTTTCTGCCAGGGGAAGTTTCGTAATTTTTCTGACCCTCAAAAATTCTAGAAAAATTTGAAATGATAATTTGATGAGTTTTCTAGATTGTGTCCAAAAATGGCGATTTTTGAATGTATAGATTAAGAGTTATGGATTTTATGGGAAAAGATTATTTTAAAAGTAAACCCTTATAACTCCTTGTGGTTAACTCCAAAATTGGTGAAATTTTTATTGGGAGTACATATATATAACAGGAGTATACCCTGTAAATTTTGAAATTTTTGGAGAAAAGTACAATTTATGATAAATGTCTAAATATTCGGCAGTTTTGGCCATATAAAAAATAGTAGATAAATTTTAAAAATTTCGAGAAAAATATATGTTCAATATGGGACTATATTCTACTAAATCCCAGAAAAGAAATATTTTTGGGATAGATTTGGTATTTTTCATGAAAATGAACTAGTTATGAGTAAATGAATTAAATATGTTATGTGAAATAACAAAATTGGAAAATAGGATTTTATGGCTTGGGAATCCTATATAGGATATATGCAGATTTTTTATGAGGGATTTGATCATTGGTGATGAAATCTTATGAGTATGGCATTTTTGAATGATTAAATGCATTATTTGGTAAAATGTAAACAATTGAAATAAATTGTTTATAAGTTTATGAAGTGATTAAAATATTGTTATAATATTAATAATATTAGATTATGAGTTTATTAAGTGATTGATAATTTTTGGATAAATTTAAAGTCTTTAATATATATCCTTATTTTTGTTTGATTAATGCTTATATTATTGTCATCATTATCATACTTATATTGTGATGAAAGTGATCTTTGGCTTACGTGCAGAGATGGACTTGGTATGATTATGACCAGGGATTATTCGGTATAATCATAAACGTAATATAACGAATGATGTGGTAAAAGTCCTCATTGACCTGTAGTTCATTGGTGGATAATTGTTGGTATGATTATGACCAGGGATTATTTGGTATAATCATGACCACTGATGATTACATGAATATCCTTGGCCCGTAGTGCAAGGATGACTCGATGATGTGGTTTATTTATTAAGCTGAGTCTCAGCGATTAAAATTGATGAAAACATTTTAAATCATAGATGATAGTAGATATCATGCTATACTTAACTCATCTAATGGATTGCTTATTCCGCTACAGTTAAACTTGATGTCTATTGTATTTTATCAGTTTAACATTGTTGAAGACTAATGATAATTTATTCTGCATTATCTTAGTCATAATAATTCTTACTGGGCTAGTTGAGCTCACCCTTTCTGTAAGACCCCGAAATTTTTAAATAAAAAGGAATTTCCTTTATTTTGAAATAGTAAGGGTTGATTTGATTAATGTGGATAGTTAAGGGTTAAATACGCAAATATTTCAAAATAAGCAAGTGGTTATAAAATATTCATTGTTGTGGGGAATATTCGTTTGGTCGTGGAATATTCGTATCGTCGGGAATATTCGTATTTGGCCTGCAAATGTGTGGGCCCCATAACTGAAAAAGCGATTGGATGAAGAAAACGACAAATATAAGTTGTTTTAAATAACGGCGTAGTTATTGTTGCCATTATCTTATCGTTGGAATACCCGGTGGTTAAAACACACTAATACGCTGCGTTGTTGAACAAGAAGACACCGGTATTGCACCAATTATTGATTCTTACGTGAAGAAGGCACTACTCAATAATGGTTACGATAATTCTTCGCTCGATATTTTATTGAGTTAATAATTCTTCGCGTTGATATTTTATATTCTTTGTTGTTTCAATAATTGTCATTACACAAGTATCTTTCATTATCGAAGCAATAATTCATATTATCCGAATAATATTATTAGATAACATTATTGGCAATGTCTAGAAAGTTACATGCTCTAAGGAGAGGTTTGGTCATCTAATCAATGCTTGGCAAAGAAGAAGAAATTCTTATTGGAAAGCCCCCTCTTCCTGAAGGCCTTTGGTTGTCAATATTGTGATTCTCGTAATATTATTTGTGAATAATTAATTATTGATTTATATGATGAGGAAAATATTGATTTTATGTGGATATAGATGGAGAAAATTTTAAAATGACAATTGTTGAAAATTAATATTTTATCTTTTTACGATAAAATAATTCATTTAAATAAATTATTTTAATAATATATTAACTTGGTGATATTTTTACAATGAATGTGGGATATATGAGTATATGAGGAGGAAGAGTATTTTTGTGACATTAAATGTTTAACACATGTTTTGTGTGTTGGTGTGGACACAATTATCAATAGAAATTTGATTATAATTTGTAAAATCGCTTGGCTTGTGGATTTCGGTCGATTTTTGTTTGGAATTTGGAAAAACTTTCTTCTGCAAAGTTGTAGAGAATTGAATTTCCTATAAAAACTCAATGAGGTTCGAATTTTCTGATGAAAGGGCTATTTATTATGAATTATTGAAGTTTCAAGCTCAAAATAATTGATTTTTGGGAGTTTAAATTATTTTTGTTAAGAAAAACGTTTTTTGTATTTTTTTGGACATCATTAACATGTGTGGCTGGTGTTTTGACCAAAAGGTGGGCTAAGGAAAATTTGTATAATTATATTAATATTATATTAAATTTTCGCGCTTTGTGTTTCTAAGCATTTTCTATAAATAGGGTCTTAGGTTTAATTGAAAATCACACCGTAAACTCAAGTTTTCTCTATTTCTCTCGATATTTTGAGCGTATTCTTGTGAGTATTTTGAGTATACTTTGAGTATTGCTAGACAGAGTGCAAGTTTCCTTCAAAGACTATACCCTAGATTCTAATAGAAATCTTCGATCTTTCGAGGTAAGGGATATTATTTTTTTTGTAATGATATTATTTCTTCAATATCATTATCTTTGAAATGTTGATCCAAGTTTTTATCAAATTTGGAACTTTTTCATGTGGGGGTTACTATTCACGAGTTCTTATTCACGAGTTCTTATTCACGAGTTACTTATTCATGAGTTCTTATTCACGAGTTACTATTATTCACGAGTACTATTCAAGTAAGCGTGAAGATGTTTTTGTGGAATTTCTATCTTTTGGTGTCTGAGTTACTATTCACGTATCGAAGACTATTCACGATATCAACCAAGACTATTCACGTATCTGTTGATTATTCAATAGAAAAATAAAATTTCTTCTTTTCGTCCAAAACATCTATTACGGATACTAGCTCGATTGTATCCATGTTTTGATCATTCTTGAATTTTACACCACTATGATTATTTTTGAGGTATTTTGGGACGTGGATAAAATCATACTAATCCTTAATCCATAATCCTTGTCATTTTGTTTTCTTTGGATTAGTTTCTTTTAAAAATATTTTCATCATCCTCGGTCTTAAATGATGATATTATTGAATATCTTTTGGCTGTGTAGTGCAAAGATGAATGATTCTGAAGAATATCTTTGGCTCAGTAGTAAAAGATGAGCAGTGTTTAAATGAACATGACCGATTGATGAATATCTTTGGCTGTAGTGCAAAGATGAGCAGTGTTGAGATGAACATGACCGATTGATGAATATCTTTGGCACTGTAGTGCAAAGATGAATATTTGATTCAGATGTATATTGATTGATGTTACTGAGGATAAAATATTGATGATGGATTATTAAATTCATAGATTATAGTAGATTTCATTCTCTACGTAACTCTTCTATGAATTATTATTTCCATTGCGAATATTGATCCAAAACTTGTTGTCTATTGTATTCTATCGATTTTTCCCCTGTTGAAGACTAACGATAATTTGTTGTATATTATCTTAGTCATAATATTCTTTATTGGGCTAGTTGAGCTCACCTTTTCCTTGTTGTTCCATTTTTCTTCTCTCGGGAGGCGAGAATGTAATGAGTACTTAGTGGGGTATGGAATGAAGATTCTAGAGAGAGTTGTTTAGTAGTCCTCACCATTTTGCAAAATAATGAATCAATAATGTGATGAGGATTTATTTGAGTATAGATATTGTCAGAAGATAATATTTGTATTCAAACTCACGCAGTTTTCTTGTTGTAATAATAAAGTTGTAGTTGTTTCGTACCATGTATTTGGCACTCAGAATGGGTGTTGTGTATACCTATTTTGGGGCGCCACGGTTAATATCGAGCTTAGGATATGATCTCCAAGTGAGATCGGGGAATAGAACTAGGAGGAGAGACGAGTAAATCCTTCGCTTAGTGTGTCCTACCTAAGCTTATTTGTTAGTTGGGTCAATATATAGGGATATTATGTGATATATTGATTTCCTTAATTAACCCTTATTTTATGACAAGATTTGAGAATGTCGAATCGAGAATATTAACGATGGAGTAAATGAGACCAGTGGAGATACTGACTCACCAACGAGGAGAGCGTCTGCAGCAGTGGTAATGTTCCTCCTGTGAACAACACCACCTGAGCAGATGATGAACGAGGGGATGTTTAGAAGCTTTTTGCGATTCATGCAAAATCGCACGAGAGGAGACTCGTGTTCAAAATCAGGAGGAAATGATAGCAATTCACGAGTGGTCACACCCAAGCGATTCAAAGAGTTGGGACCACTGCACTGGGAAAGCGGATCCGATTTAAAGCGAGGCGTGGGTCAAACAAATTACCAAGATATTCGATGTCTTGGGATGCACGGAGGAACAGAAAGTTCCATTCGCCACCTTTATGTTCCGTGGCGAAGGCAGATTCTTGGTGGGAATCGTGAAGCGCGTCCATCCACCGCTGACTCGGATGTCATGGAGAGCGTTTGAAAAGCAGTTCAATGACAAGTACTTCCACGAAAGTATTCGCTATATGAAGGAAGTGGAGTTTATTAGACTAGAAGAGAATAACATGGCGGTGTCAAAGACGAGGCGAAGTTAGCGGAGTTATCCGTGTTTGCACCTCATTTGGTGGAGAATGAGGAACGATGACGCGGATGTTTCGAGAGGTTTGAAACCCGACATACGTCCAAGATCTCATTTCTCATAAATTTTCTCTCTATTCAGATGTTGTCAATGAGGCTCATTGTTAGAAGCGAGATAACGAGCACGTTCAACCGAGGGACCATAACTGAGGATCATCTCAAGATAGCGATCATCGAATAACGATAACCAAACGGAGAAAGAAGAATACTGATTAAAGCGGTAACCACTCTGGTGGTAATCGTGGCCATGAAAATAGAAGAAGCGAGTTGGGAGGAGATTTTAAAAGAGGAGATTCAACAACGACTATGTGAAGACGCCGGTGTTTATAAAGAACTAGTTTTGGTGGAGGAGAACGACCACCGGTCGTATGTTACAAAAATGCGGAAAGAGGGACATATCCACCAAACCGCTTGCCCAACAGTTTAAGGTATGCTATAGTTGTGGAAAGGAAGGACATATCGCTCGAGATTATACGAAGAATGAAAAACCTAGTTCAATGGGATTGAGGTGACTCAAAAGAGTGTCCCGAGAAAAAGTCAAAGTCAACGATTTTGGGAAGAGCGTTTGTCGTGGTGGGTCAAAATGCAAGGAACCCGAACGAAGTTAGCACCGGTTAGTCAATTATAAATTCTTGCGAAGTATATACCTTACTAGATATCGGTTCTACCCATTCTTTTATCTCTCTTACTTGCGCTCAACGTTTAAACTTGACTCAGGAGAAATTAGACTTTGACCTATCTCGTGGAAACTCCGTTAGGAGAAACTTTCATCACATCCAATCGTTTATAAATCTTGCTTGATTCAAAGTTGGCACTATCACATTACTGTTAACCTTATTTCTATAGAGATATTTGTTTTGATGTGATTTTAAGGTTAACTACTCATCATGCCGAAATTGATTATTTTCGTAAGGTTGTTAGTTTTCATATTCCTAGCAACCTTTGTTATTCAATTCAAGCAATCAAACCATTGTAGTCAAACATTTTCATATCAAGCCATGAAGTCATTCATTTATTACGGATGTCAAATTTTCTTAGTCCATGTTATGGATTTGAATAAAGACACGTCGATTTGAATAATATTCTGTTGTTATTGATTTTTCCCGACGTATTTTCGAAGAATTTCTTGGCTTACTCCCAAAGCTTCGATATTAAATTTTGTATCGACTTTGAACCCTAAGACAAAACTCATTTCTAAAATCTCATATCGAATGGCTCTATTGAACTTCAAGAGTTAAAATTCAACTATAGAATTTGGTACACGAGCCTTTATCTTGTGACTTCCTTTGTGGAATTCACCTAAGCGAGACTCTCTGTAGGGGACGTCATATTAGATGCGATAGTAAATCGATAGGTGTCATTGTGACGTCTTTATCCAAGATTGGGATATGAGTCACGGTTGAGAGCAACCTAAGTCAAGAATCGAAATACGTAGCTTTCAGGCTTAGTTGGTTATTATCGGAGATTCGTTGAAGGATATTCTCGAATCGCTATTCCGATTAACTTAGTGACGAAAAAGATACAAAATTCGTATGGAGCGAGGAATGCGAGAAGATTTTCCAAGAGCTCAAGAGGCGACTCATTTCGCGCACATATCTAACCATACCATCTTGGAAAAAGCGAACGTGGTAGCCGACGCGTTGAGTAGAAGATCATATCGCGGAACGAAAAGCGATGATGTCAAGTATCGCGACAGAGCCAACTTTAATAGAAAAGTTAAGGTTGCTTTCAAGCCACCGACCCGGAAATCGATGCGAGAAGAAAAGTACAAGAAGGAGCTATTCCTAAGCGAGAATTGATGAAGAAGGAATACTTGAGTCCACTCTAGACTTTGTGTTCCTAACGACTCGATTTGAAGAACAAGATTATGATGGAGGCACACAATACACCATTTGCAATCCATCTCGGGAGTACCAAAATGTATTATGATCTTCAACATACATTTTGGTGGAGCAATATGAGGAGAGAGATCGCGTAGTTTATCTCGATGTGTTTAACTTGCTTAGCGTGTAAAGGCGGAGCATCTTGTACCTAAGGGTCCGTTGCAACCACTTGAGATTCCGGAATGGAAGTGGGAACACATTACTATGGATTTCGTTCACGGGTCTTCCTACGGTTTCTTTCAAGGCATCAATGCTATTTGGGTTATTGTTGATAGATTAACCAAGTTCGCTCATTTCTTACCGATCTGAGAGACTTATTCCTTGAACGTCTTTCTCGTATGCACGTAAATGCGATTGTGAGATTGCATGGCATGCCAAAGATCCATAGTTTTAGATCGTGACCCAAGATTCACTTCATGATTTTGGGTTAGTTTGTAGAAAGCTATGGCACGAATTTACGATTAGTTTGGCATACCATCCTCAAACGGATGGGCAATCGAGAAAGGACTACTCAAACTCTTGAAGATATATTAAAACTCGTGTCCTAGATTTCAAAGGAAGTTGGGATAAGTACTTGCCATTGGTGGAATTCTCATACAACAATAGTTATTAAACAAATATAGGCATGGTTCCATTCAAGCATTATATGGATAAAAATGTCGTTCTCCAATATGTTGGGATGAGGTGGGTGAAGCAACATTGTTGGGACCCGAAAGTTAAGACGTATGACTAATGATTCGACAAACGATACAAAGCGGCACAAGATCGACAAAAGAGTTATCGCGGATCTTCATCGAAAGGACGTGGAATTTAATGTGGGGATCATGTATTGTTGCGAGTTGCTCCATGGAAGGAGTTACAAGATTTGGGAAGAGAGGAAAGCTCAATCCACGATTTATTGGTCCATTTCAAATTCTTGACCGAGTAGGAAATGTAGCCTATAGACTTGCGTTACCTCCGAGTATGTCTCGTGTTCATAATGTGTTTCACATATCTGTACTTCGTAAATATGTGAAAGACCCGAACCACATTATTGAGTTAGAACCGAACGAGATAGCCGAAGACTTAACGTATGAGGAGGTACCTGTCAAGATCTTGGATAGGAAGGAGCATGTCCTACGCGCAAAGGTCATACCACAAGTTAAAGTTTTGTGGAGGAATCATGCTATAGAGGAAATGACCGGGAATTGAAAGCGAAAATGAAAGCGAGGTATCCTCACCTTTTCAAAACACCAGAATCGCGACATCGTCAATTTCGAGGACGAAATTTCATAAGGAGGGAGGTTGTAAGACCAAATTTTTAAATAAAAGGAATTTCCTTTATTTTGAAATAGTAAGGGTTGATTTGATTAATGTGGATAGTTAAGGGTTAAATACGCAAATATTTCAAAATAAGCAAGTGGTTATAAAATATTCATTGTTGTTTGGGAATATTCGTTTGGTCGTGGAATATTAAATGCTGTCGGGGAATATTAAATATTGACGTGCCAAGTAGCGCCGTGTGTGGGCCCCATAACTTGAAAGCGATTGGATGAAGAAAAAGCGACAAATATAAGTTATTTTTAAATAACGGCGTAGTTGTTGTAATAGATTATCTTGTTGGAATACCCGGTGGTTAAAACACACTAATACGCGTTGTTGAACAAGAAGACACTGCGGTATTGCACCAATTATTGATTCTTACGTGAAGAAGGCACTACTCAATAATGGTTACTGATAATTACTTATTCGATTATTTTATTGAGTTAATAATTCTTTGCGTTGATATTTTATATTGTTGTTGTTTCAATAATTGTCATTTACGGTATCTTTCATTATCGAAGCAATAATTCATATTATCCGAATAATATTATTAGATAACATTATTGGCAATGTCTATAAAGTTACATCTAAGGAGAGGTTTGGTCATCTAATTTGCCATGATAAGAAGAAATTCTTATTGGAAAGCCCCTCTTCCTGGGCGCACGGTTGTCAATATTGTGATTACGTAATATTATTTGTGAATAATTAATTATTGATTTATATGATGAGGAAAATATTGATTTTATGTGGATATAGATGGAGAAAATTTTTAAAATGACAATTGTTGAAAATTAATATTTTATCTTTTCTCGATAAAATAATTCATTTAAATATATTATTTAATAATATATTAACGGTGATATTTTTACAATGAATGTGGGATATATGAGTATATGAGGAGGAAGAGTATTTTTGTGGCATTAAATGTTTAACACATGTTTTGTGTGTTGGTGGACACAATTATTAATAGAAATTTGATTATACTTTGTAAAATCGCCCGCTTGTGGATTTCGGTCGATTTTTGTTTGGAATTTGGAAAAACTTTCTTCTGCAAAGTTGTAGAGAATTGAATTTCCTATAAAAACTCGCGAGATTCGAATTTTCTGATGAAAGGGCTATTTATTATGAATTATTGAAGTTAGAAGCTCAAAATAATTGATTTTGGGAGTTTAAATTATTTTTGTTAAGAAAAACGTTTTTGTATTTTTTGGACATCATTAACATGTGTGGCTGGTGTTTTGACCAAAAGGTGGGCTAAGGAAAATTTGTATAATTATATTAATATTATATTAAATTTTCTGCTTTGGTGTTCTAAGCATTTTCCTATAAATAGGGTGCTTAGGTTAGAATTGAAAATCACACCGTAAAGCTGAAGTTTTTCTCTATTTCTCTCTCGATATTTTGAGCGATTCTTGTGAGTATTTTGAGTATACTTTGAGTATTGCTAGAGCGATTACAAGTTCCTTCAAAGACTATACCTTTATTCTAGCTAAATCTTGATCTTCGAGGTAAGGGATATTATTTTTTTTGTAATGATATTATTTCTTCAATATCATTATCTTTGAAATGTTGATCCAAGTTTTTATCAAATTTGGAACTTTTTCATGTCGGGGTTACTATTCACGAGTTCTTATTCACGAGTTCTTATTCACGATTCTTATTCATGAGTTCTTATTCGAAAGTTACTATTCACAGTACTATTCATTAAGCGTGAAGATGTTTTTTGTGGAATTTCTATCTTTTGGTGCTCTGAGTTACTATTCACGATATCTGACTATTCACGATATCTGACACTATTCACGTATACACAGTCTTTATTCAATCGAAAAATAAAATTTCTTCTTTTCGTCTAAAACATCTATTCGGATACTAGCTTCGATTGTATCCATGTTTTGATCATTTTTGAATTTTACACCACTATGATTATTTTTGAGGTATTTTTGGACGTGGATAAAACCAAGTACGAATCCTTAATCCATAATCCTTGTCATTTTGTTTTACTGGATTCGTTTCTTTAAAAAAATATTTTTCATCATCCTCAGTCTTAAATGATGATATTATTGAATATCTTTGGCCTGTAGTGCAAAGATGAATGATTTCTAAATAATATCTTTGGCCTGTAGTGCAAAGATGAACAGGTGTTTAAATGAACATGACCGACTGATGAATATCTTTGGCCTGTAGTGCAAAGATGAACAGGTGTTGAGATGAACATGACCGATTGATGAATATCTTTGGCCTGTAGTGCAAAGATGAATATTTGATTCCAGATGTATATTGATTGATGTTACAGGGATAAAATATTGATGATGGACTGTTAAATTCATAGATTATAGTAGATTTCATTCTCTACGTAACTCTTCTATGAATTATTATTTCATTGCTGAATATTGATCCGAAACTTGTTGTACATTGTATTCTATCGATTTTTCCTGTTGAAGACTAACGATAATTTGTTGTATATTATCTTAGTCATAATATTCTTTCTTCGGGCTAGTTGAGCTCACCCTTTTCCTTGTTGTTCCATTTTTCTTCTCGGGAGGCGAGAATGTAGCGAGTACTTAGTCGGGGTATGGAATGAAGATTCTAGAGAGAGTTGTTTAGTAGTCTTCACCATTTTGCAAAATAATGAATCAATAATGTGATGAGGATTTATTTGAGTATAGATATTGTCTAGAAGATAATATTTATACTCAAACTCACTGCTTTCTTGTTGTAATAATAAAGTTGTAGTTGTTTACGTACCATGTATTTGGCACTCGAGAATGGGTGTTGTGTATACCTATTTTGGGGCGTCACACTTTCTTTCATTGTTCTCTTCAGAAATGAGAACGTGGCAAGGGACTAGTTTTGGGAAGCGGAGTGGCGGTCAGATGATATAGCATTAGTAGTCATCACTATTATGTTAAATAGTGTGTCAATAAATGTAATGAGGACTCCATTGAGTGTGGATATTGTCTAGATGACAATATTCTTATTAAAACTCTTAGATTATGTTTTGTCGTATTTTACACGACTGTTGTATAATTAAGTTGTATTTGAATTTTGTACCATGTATTTGGCGACTCAAGATGGGTGATGTATACCTGTTTTGGGGGCGTCACAAAGTATATGTGGAACAACCTCTAGGTTTCATCAATCTAACTCTCCCTACTTATGTTTATAGATTAGACAAAGCCTTATATGGACTTAAACAAGCACCTAGAGCATGGTATAAAACACTAACTAACTTTTTTTATTGAAAATGGGTTCACTAGAGGTAGAGTAGATACCACATTATTTCTTAGGAAGCACAAAAAGAAAGTCTTATTAATTCAGATATATGTAGATGACATTATCTTTGGTTCTACTGATGAAAATCTATGCAAGAGATTTGCCAAGCTTATGCAGAGTAAGTTCGAAATGAGTATGATGGGTGAGCTGAAATTCTTCCTTGGATTACAAGTAAAGCAAACTGATGAAGGTATCTTCATTAACCAAGCCAAATACATTAAAGACTTACTTAAGAAATATGGCATGGAATCAGCCTCTCCCATGAAAACACCAATTGCTCCAGCAACTAAGCTTGACAAAGATGAGAAAGGTAAAAGTATTGACATTACTTAATATAGAGGTATGATAGACTCTCTTCTATATCTAACTGCCAATAGACCAAACATAATGTTTGCAACATGTATATTTGCTAGATTTTAAGCTAATCCTAAGGAATCACACTTAACTTCTGTAAAGAGAATTTTCATGTATCTCAAAGGCACACCTCACTTGGGACTTTGGTATCCCAAGGAGTCCTCCTTTGAACTGACGGGATATACAAATGCTAATTTTGCAGGCTGCAAGATCGATAGAAAAAGTACCAGTGGCACTTGTCAGTTGCTAGGAAACAGACTTGTGTCCTGGTTTAGCAAAAAGAAAAATTTAGTATCTACCTAAACAGCTGAAGCTGAATACATTGTTGCTGGTAGCTGCTGTGCTCAAATCATATGGATGAAAAATTAGCTAGCAAACTATGGGTTTGATTTCAAATTTATACCTATTCATTATGATAATACAAGTGTCATAGCAATAACACATAATCCTGTCATGCATTCTAGGACTAAGCATATAGAGATAAGATACAATTTATTAGGGATCATGTACAAAACGGAACTATATCTTTACAATACATTCCTACTGAAAATCAACTTGCTGATGTCTTTACGAAACCTTTAGATGAATCTAAATTCAATAAATTAATAAGTGAGTTAGATATGCTAAATCTACAACTATAAAAATCTATGCTCTAGTTTGTACTAACCATGCAGATAAAAAGGCTATGTTAAAATTGTAGAGATGACTAAAGAGAAACCACGATCGTAGAACAGTCTCGACATGACAGAGAAACATCCCGTGATGACATCATTCCTATCAAATCCAAGCAACCCTTCTAATAAGCGCCTCAGGGAAAAACCTGACCCTTAGTTCAGTCTAAGAGGTTGGCCCTTCCTAAGCTACCTTAACCCAAAAAGAATGCTATGTCAGAGTTCATCATAGGGACCAGGACAGACAATAATCGTAGAGTATAATCAGCAATGAACTCAATAATTGTAGAGCAGCCTCGACGATCGTAGTCTTCCCAAAGTATACACTAGCTCAGGGGGAGCTGAGGGCAGATCAGTATTTTCTACATTATTTAAAATCGTGGAGCCCGGCAGAACTCGACATGTGCCCCACTATGCAGATCGTGAGGAGGGAAGTTACAAATATAAATTGAAAATGTTTTTGAAAATTCACCTCAGAATTTCAAAAGCTCATTTCTCTCTCTCTCTATTTCTCTTAAAAGAAACCCTAACTTTCAGAATGATCAAGAAAATCACATCAATTAATGACTACTTCCAATGTTATATCTGGTTACCAACTCTGCTTCAACGAATTCAAGACAGCTGACCCTCAGTTCCACAAGATTCTATCTCTTCTGAAGAAAGCTAGTCTTGAAAAAGCTCTGAGCACCAGCACAAGGATCTACCCAAAACTGGTGAAAGAGTTCTACAGTAATGGAGTCTTTGAGGACGACATTATCACTACAAGGGTCAAGGGGGAATAAATTAAACTCAGAGCTGAAGATATAAACCTAGCCCTAGGTTTCGAATTAAAGGGACTCGTATCCATGGATGTCATCGACTTCCATGAAGGTCTGAAGAAGATGCACCACACGAAGTTTCAGAACGTCAAGGGGTACAAGAAGAAAGAGTTTCCCCAGAAGTATGAATTTCTGGCTGACATTGTTGGGAAGTGCATATGTTGTAAAAGCTCTAGCCACGACTCTATGAATGAAATTTAACTAAAACTCATGACAGCAATCTGCTTCAGAATTTAACTCAACTATGGGGCTCTTCTCATAGATTGGATCGGGAAGTGGATACTCAGCTTAAAAAAACCAAAGAGCTCTGGAAAAATGCTCTATAGGAGGTACATAAGCATAATCCTGCAATCTGCTTTAGGTGACAAAATTGGGGACAAGGAAAGGGAACCCATCAATCCCAATAGAAGAATAACCTAGCAGCTGTTTC
This sequence comes from Panax quinquefolius, assembly GCA_020205615.1. NCBI lineage: Eukaryota > Viridiplantae > Streptophyta > Magnoliopsida > Apiales > Araliaceae > Panax > Panax quinquefolius. The sequence continues at coordinate 38,120,027 of CM035161.1, read as the reverse complement.
AAAATTGGAAAAGAAACCCTGCTGAAAATTTAAGGATGATGTCTGAATCCAATGGAAGGACTGGGGGAGTAAAGATATTTGTGCTACCAGGAAATATGTCAGTTGTGAAAGAAGTCGAAGAAGAATGAGAAGTCTATCAAAAGGAACCCATTGCTTTGACCAGAAAAAGCAAAGGTAAGAGGAAAGTGAGTGCTCAAGCAACAGAAGAGCCTCAAGGCTCAACCACTAATGTGCCTCAAGAAAGTTTGAGCACTGAAATTTTGAAGGAAATGAATAAGGAGAAGTTGTAGTCTGAAGAGGAAGAAGACAACGCCACCATCTCTCAGCTGCTTAAAAAGAGAAAACGCAACCACAAGACAAAGAAGTCTTCACTCTCCTCGATCTTAAAGTCATTACCGATCATAGAGTCCAGATCACTTACAATCACTCCAGAAGTGGATGTTGTAGCAATATCTCAACTGAACCAACCGCTGTATCAAGTCAAGAGAGCATCGAGGTCGCAGCAAATTTCGTGAAAGACAAGGAGAAAGCTTGTCAAGAAATATGTTCTTGAAAATGAGAAAGCCTTGAAGGAAGAAGAAAGGAAAATAGCTGCAAAAAAGGAGCTTCTTGAAATCCCTGTACTAGTAAATGCTCCAACTGAGGGGGAGCTGCCTGAAGAACAAATGAATGATCAGATTGAGGGGGAGACTCTTGAAATCCCTATGCCAGAAAGTGCTAAAGTTGAGGGGGAGAAACGAGAAGATATGGAAATTGAAGGCGTGAAAGCTATGGAGGGAGAAAGGACTGAAGATCAGACAAGAAATGAGGAGATATTTGAAGTTATGGAAATTTTAAATGAAGAAAATGAAGATCGGGAAGAAGAAGAGGATGATGAAGTTGAGATTATAGCAGTGGGTTGGGATGGATATAGGAGAACAAATTCTCAACTCCTGGGATCACATTTTCTGGACTTTTAAAGCCTATCCAGCAATCTCAGTGCTACTTCATGGATTTCCACGCAACCTCACATTTTCTCAAAAGCTGATCACTAACCATCCTTCTTCAGAAACTGGGCATGAGGTACAATTAATTCCCATCTCTTTCAAGTTAATCACTGTCCTCCATCAAATTTCAACCAATTCTACGAATTGCCAAGATGGTTGGAAGTGATTCTTCACCCACTAAACCAATTTCCAGCTACAGAATCTCAACATTTTGTAACTGATGAACCAAATATACCCAACTTTATATTGATACAATTTCCCACCATTTCTCACTCTAAAAATTTCAATCCTACTCAAATCGTAGAGTCAACCACTCAACCAGCACCAACACCCTCTCCTCCCAAAACCCAAAACCCCAATACATGCACCTCATTCGGATATTCCTTCCTCCTTAACTAATAATTATTTTGATATTAATCTTGCTCTTTCAAACCTGCGAAACCAAAATATAAGAGCCTCTCTTCCAGGCACCCATCAAATACTTGAGCTTCTCTCAGATCTTCTCACCAAATCTGAGCTATCTAATGCATCACAGAAAGTGACTGCAGATATTAAAAAAGATCTTGAATCTCATTCTCTACTTGTTCATACAAGGCTGAACCACTTGATAGACGCTACCAACACTCTTCCTCACAATCTGAGTTCTGAGCTCACAAATAAGCTTAGGAAGATCATCAAGGAAATGATCCACATCATTAATGAAAGGGATCAAATTCACTTTTAGTTTGCCCAAAAGCACAAGGAAGCAGTTATCTTTCTGTAGAAGACTCAGGAAACTCAAAATAAACTTGTTATGAAAAGTCTCCCAAGCCTAAGATCTTCCATTAAAGAATTCAAATATTACTTTATGAATCAGATACAACAAACAGACATTGTCTTGGCCAATCTACAAAAGCACAACGCTCAAACTGACTCTCTAGTTAAAGAAAATCGTGAAGACATTACTCAATCCAAGAATCAGCTCCACGAACTTGTCCAAGGCATGAATCATCTATCTGAAGACATCCAAACCCTTGATGCTGACATAAAGGGGGAGAATAAAAGGGAAGGAGAGAAAGGAAGTGGGAAACAAATTATTTAATCTTCAAGAAGCCCTCCCTTAAGACAGCCTCGACATCAGACTCAACGACCTGAATAGCAGCAGAGCTAGCCGATTCTCATGGCACAACCACTAAGGAGTCGAGGGTCATCTCCTAACTCAAAAGGGGTAACCACTACTGGCTTGAACATGCCGATTGGAGATCCCACCTTTATGAACAGACATGATCATGGAGAATGGCTAAGTCAAAGTGTATGACCCCAACTTTTTATGAATAAACATTTAATTATCTCTAAATGTTATTTTGAATTATAAGGTGTGTATTTAATATAATATTATAGTTATGGGTAATATTTATAAATTTTGCAAAGTAAGTAAGTTGTCATAAAATATTTGTTTTATCAGGGATTATTTGTATGACGACACAATCATTCATGGACCCCACAATGAAATTACTGTCGGATATAAAAAGCGACAGAAATAAGCTTTTTATAAAAATAACGACAAAACTTTTACCGTTAACTGTTGAAATACTCGTTGATAAAAGTACAGTAATACGCGTGGTTACACAGTAGCACACGGTATTATACAGTATCTTTGATTATTGATGCTTACTTAAGAAGTCACTCAGTTTTATTCAATAATTGCCATAGTAGTTGCTGCATAGTATCTCATATTATTAATTCAATTATTGTCACAATATCATCTGCAATATATTTTATATTATTAAATCAATAATTGAGACGACAAAGTTATTCATATTATTATTTTTATTATTGACAATGTCTAGAAAGTTCTGTCGATGAAAGGGGTTAGGTCATCTAATTGCGCGCCAATAAGGAGAAGTCCTTATCGAAAAGCCCCCTTTTTCCTGGGAATGATTTGGTTGTTAATATTGTGAGTTATGATATTAATGATGGATAAATGTTGGAAGATTAAAAATGGGTTTAGTCAAGTGATTTATGATAAATAAAAGGGGTTTGTCATGAAGTATTTATTATAAATTTGGCTTATTACATGGACCCCCACTTACTCAGTTTTCAAAATTGTCGGTTGAAAGTCATCTCAGTTTTTGTTTTATATTGTATAGTGTTGCATAGTGCTGCATAGTGAAATCAGAAAATTTGTCAAAATTTTGCCCGTGATCTTTCGTTACTGTGCGTCCAAATAGTGCCATGTCATTCTCGTATAAATAAGATGCTTAGTTTAAAAATGAAAATCACACCAGAATCAGAGAATTCTTTTTTTATAATATTGAGCGTATTTCTTTTGAGTTTAAGGAAACTTTGAGTGTAGCAAATAGTGTAAGTTTTCTTCAAGAATATCCCCGCTATACCAGTCAAAAGTACTCTCCTTTTAAGGTAAGGGATATTATTTTCATTCAATATTCGTAAGAAATAATATTTTTCTTCCATACTCTATAGTATAAGTAATATTATTTCATTTCATATTCCTAATTCTACACTTATTTTGATAAGTATAGCTTCTATACTCCATGAAATTAGTAGAATATCCTTGAATTTTGCGCTTCATCAAGTATCGTTCAACTGAAATATTTTTCTGAACATTCTTGTTAAATTTTAACATTTTCATGCCGGAGTACTATTCATGGGCACTATTCATACATACGATACTATTCATATATACGGTACTATTCATACATATAGTACTATTCACGAAGTACTATTCACCCGGGATACTATTCACGACAAAAAATTATTTCTTTTCTGTCCAAATTATTTTTGATACATGAATATTATTCTTAAATATTACTCCACAAAGTAGTTATCATGTTGACAATTTTGACATTCTTAAACTCTGGATAAATAGAATTATAAATCTTTAATATTTATCCTTAATCTCACTTGATTAATTTTTTATATCATTGTCATCATCCTCATGCTTATATTGTGATGAAAGTCATCTTTAACTCGTAGTGCACAGATGGACTGTTGATGGGTATAATTATGACTAGGAATTATGTATCGGTATAATCATGACCTGTAATATTATAAATGATGTGCTAAAAGTCCTCATTGACCCGTATTGCATTGATGGACAATTGTTTTGCATGATCATTGGTGATAATAATGAATATTCTTGGCCCGTAGTGCATGGATAATTCGTGGACGTGATAATAACAAATTTCATTGGCCCGTAGTGCATGGATAATTCTTGGATGTGAGACTAACGAATATCATTGGCCCATAGTGCATGGATAATCCGGTGATGTGGATTATTTATTGAAATGTGTTACAAAGATAAAATATTGATGATGAACTTTTCAATCATAGAAGATAGTAGACATTATGCTCTACTTGACTCTTCTTGACTCTTCTAATGAATTGCTTGTTTCGCTGCAGTTAAACTTGTTGTTTATTGTATTCTATCAATTTTTACACTATTGAAGGCTAAGGATAATTTATTCTACATTATCTTAGTCATAATATTCTTTACTGGGCTAGTTGAGCTCACCCTTTTCTTTCATTGTTCTCTTCAGAAAATAAGAATATAGCTGGGACTAGTCAGGGAATGGAGTGATGGTTCAAGTTGGTGGCTATAGTAGTCCTCACTATTCTATAAAATAGTGTGATAATCATTGTAATGAGGACTCTATTTGAGTTTGGATATTGTCTACGAGACTATATTCATGTTAAAACTCTCAACTTATATTTTGTCGTATTCTGCCCGACAATTAATAATTGTGTAAATTAAGTTTGTATTTAAATTTTGTACCATGTATTTGGAGACTCAGAATGAGTGGTGTATACCTATTTTGGGGACGTCACACAAAGCGAGATGGAAGACATTGCATAGAGAGATGAAGCTAGCAGAAGAAGAAGAGCTGCAGAGCATGCCAATCCTCTAAGAAGCAAAAGGCAAAGGAAATAAAGATAAGTTGAAATTTATTTCTTATTGATGTAACTATGCTTTATTATAATATCTGTCTTTACAAACATCAATAAATTCAAGCTTATTTTCTAGATATTTTAGCTATTCACTGAAACACTAAGTCATGTTTACTTTCTAGCAACTGCATCTAGAAATTGATGATTATGATATAAATCTCCTTGGTTATGTCAACATCAAATAGGAGAGATTGTTAGGTATTGCATATTTAAAATTAATGTTGAAAGAAAATAATCATGCTTATATGTAAAGTCCTTCAAAGAACATATGTACAAGGACTTAGATGATAAATCAAAAATTTTAGGTTTATCTGTGCTTTATATTTATCATATTGTAAATGAATGTATAGAAGAAAAGATCAAAGTTGTTAGGATGATCTATTTTGAGATGTAATAAATAGGCATCAACATAATTGTAGTCTGTCGAGCCAGCTGAGGGATTGCAGAAGCCAAGGCAGAATCGTAGAACATCAAGAAAATTGCTAAAAATTGTAGTCTGCTCTGGAGGACCTCACTCAGAATCGTAGAGTTGGTCCAAACGCCTGCCGAACCAAATCAAGAATCATAGTCTGTTCTCAGAAGCGTAGAGGCTGCAAATCAAGCAAACAAAGATCGTAGTCTACTAGTGCTTAAGATAAATCATAGTGTTCTCCTCTATTAGTCCGAATCAAACTTGAATGTGACAAGACACCACAATCATGATCGTATTGCATCATCTGTCTACATTAGAAGCATCGAGCTTTGTCCATTTGTTGAAGAATAAATTACAACAAATATGAAATGGATTATAGATGTTGAGACTCTCGGGAATCCCAATGACCTAACACTCATCTTTAGTATATAACAAAGAAACGTATTGAAGAAGCTAAGGAAAGTACTACATGTTAGCTGAAAACACCTTTTCAGGTGTTAGGAGAGATAGCAGTCTGCTATGTTAGTGGGCCAGACGGTTGAACAAATGATTTCTAGGAAGTCACCATCAGTGCTCAGAAATGTCAAATACAATTAATGCTTCAATGGATGTCTTCAAGCGGATATATTTCAAAGGCACCTTATATACGAATCAGATGCAGATGTAAGAAAAAAAAAGTAAGTACACAACTAAAAGCTGAAGAACACTCAAACGCCAAACTCTACGATATAGAAAGAAAGCTTGCTCTCTTTCGAACATATGCTTAACGGCAACTGAGAAGAAAAACTCAAGAACTCAACTCTCATAAAGTGAAGAAAGAAGTTCCAAGTCTGCTGGACTTGAAGAGTTCTAAGTGAACTAAGAAGTTCCAAGACTGCTGGTCTTGAAGGAATCTAAGTGATTCGAAGATTGTAAAGACATCCTTGGTGGATTTCCTACTCGAGGAGTAGAAGAGTGGACTAGGAGCCTTGAGTGCTCTGAACTACTTAAAAACATTGTGTCTTTTATATTCTTGTTATAACTGTGATATCTGTCACAACTGCTTATCATCTATTAACTTGGTTTATCTTAAAGGGAAACAAACAAATCTCAAATTCCGCTGTGACTAAATCATTAACAAATCTGACAAGTATTTTGTAAAAGAAAATTTTAAAATATCTATTCAACCCCCATTCTAGATAACTATTGTGCCTCTGGGAACTAACACAATCAATTGTTTATCTTTACACTAAGGCCAAGGATATTCAACTATAAAACCAATGGTCATGATCATGTCAATCAATTGTCTGTCAGTGCACTACGGCCAAAGACATTCAACTGTAAAACCAATGATCATGCCAACAATAATCTATCTTTGCACTACAGGCCAAAGATATTCATTTGTATCATCAGTGGTCATGATCATGCCAAACACATGTTCATCTTTGCACTACGGGCCAAAGATATTAATAAACAGTTCATCTTTTCACTACGGGCCAAAGATATTCATCAATTAACAGTTCATCTTTGCACTACGGGCCAAAGATATTCATCAATCAACAGTTCATCTTTGCACTACGGGCCAAAGGCATACAACTGCAAAACCACTAATCAACAGTCCATCTTTGCACTACGGGCCAAAGATGACTTTCAGCATAATATAAGCATGAGAATGATGACAATGATATGAAGAATCAATCAAGTTAGATCAAGGATAAATATTAGAGATATATAATTTAATTTATCCAGAGTTCAAGATTGTCCAAATTGTCAACATGAAGATCATAGCATGGATTCAATTTCAAGAATAAGATTCATAAAAGATAACTTGGACAAAGAAAAGGAAATTCAATTCTGTTGTGAATAGTAATTATGAATAGTATCGTATGAATAGTACCCGTGAATAGTACCCATAAATAGTACCATATGAATAGTAATATGAAATGAAATAATATCACTTACATAATATGGAGTATGAAAGAAAATGATACCCCTTACGGGTATTGAAAGCAAATAACCTCCTTTACGAGAAAAATAATATCCTTTACCTTAGTAGGAAAGTAATTCTGACTAGAATAACGGAGATTATGTTGATAAAATCTTGCACTGTTATCAACACTCAAAATATCCTTATATTCACAAGAAATACGCTCAATATTATAAAGAGAGAATTTTCTGATTCTGGTGTGTGTTTCATTATTTAACTAAGCAACCTATTTATAGGAAAGTGCTAGCACATCAGGATTGACAAATTTCTCATGCGTATGATTTGCAGTGCACACATTTTGAAACCAAGATTTTCAAAACCAACTTGCTTACTTCTAACATTTATCACATGATTTTTAAAAAAAATTATAATTAAAAAGGAATCCAAATTCAATCTGCTCTCTTCTTCCTTATTTTATTCTTATACCATAAATTTATTATAATAATATTGACATTTAAATTATAAATTTATACAATTATATTATCACATTATACTATTAAAATGTAATATTATAATAATATATAAATATATTATCGGAGAAGATAATTATGGTTTCATAGAAAAATATAACAACCCTTTTGGTAGGGGAATTATATATTGTCGGGGAACCGACGTGCGCAAATGAGAAAGACTAAATGTTATGCATGACTGATAAGTGGTCTTTTTACCTACTAATTGAATACCAATTCATGCGAATTGTGTCCATCTCAAGTACATTTTATTGTGTTTTAGTTGCATTTCACGTTATTTTGCATTGCATTTACTTAAAACTCCTTGTGGTGAATAAGTCCAGGAATCGGCTTAATTTTGGTGGTATTAGAAGGCACGTGACTAATAGATGCGTGAAGGCGAGGCACAAACGAAGATGTGAATGGCATGGAGGCACAATGAAGCATGGAGACCAAGCATGGAGCAAGAGGATCAAGCATGAAAGAACAAATAGCAGCAGCAGCATTTACGAAGCCAAAACCGTAACCGTAACTCAGCAGAGTGTAGCGCCGCGGCACGCCGCCGTGTGTGTGGCGTAAAAGCTCTGGGGAGCGCAAGGCGGCGCGCGTGAGTATCCGGCCAGACAATGATGACCATCTTGAAGTTCTTGGCGCATGGCCATGAAAGCAGACAAGTCAGGGGGGACGCGCGCGTGAGAGGCCGGCTGGACAGGGCACACATTCTATAAGTCTTGCGTCGCCAGCGAGACGATATCTTTGGAGAAGGGCGGTAATACAATGCGATGATTGATGTTGTAATTTTGTTTTAATTTTAATTTTAATTTTAATTTTAATTAAATGGTTTTTAATTGGTTTTTAAACAATTCTGACTGGTGTCAGACAGACACTTGATAATTTTGAGCGTATTTTCATCATAGAAACTAGGGTTTACTCATTGGGAGAGATTCCAACGTAGAACGAAGCCAAAACGTCTACTTCTCAAATTATTCTTGGGATTCTCTGCCATTGTGGATTTCTATTATTATTTACTGGATTTCTACGAGGATTTAAACGTTGATCATTGGTTTTTATTCAGCAATTGGGTTTGATCGTTCTATCTTTCTTATTTCAATTGCTTGTTTATTGATCATGTTTAGCGTTGATCCCATAATGGCTTTTGGTTCAGACATGAACTAAACTCCATTATGGGATTCTAACGGATTTTAATATGTAGTTTGGTTGCACGCTTAAATTCTAGGATTGTTTTATATATCATATGGGATATTTATCATGATTGGTTTACATGTATGAATGCTTGATCACCATTCATCTCAGTATTTGTATGGAATTGATAATGAACATATAGGTATGGATTGTAGTCATGATAACATGCGAATATGGGGCTGTTGTATATGGCTTGCATATTTTGTGAACCAGATAGACATATACTATTTCACCGTATGAGCTAGAATAAGGGTTTGTGCTTAAAATCAATATAATTTCAATTTCACATAGACATATAGTGATTTTGGTTGTATTGGTGATTACATGGAGTCTAACATCTGTAGATGCTATGTAAGTAGGTTATAGTGCATTGAAAAATGGTTATAACTCTATTTGTGCTCTTGGCTATTTTCCTGTGATATGTGAACACTTCTTGCATGATAGTGGCGATTAGATGAAATATTAAATAAAGTTAGGGTCCCATTATTTCCAGATTATATTTATTCTAATTGTATTCTTATTTTTAGTTATTATTCATAATTAGTTTAATTCAACATTTTTAGTCATGAGTCTAAGCATATAAATACGAAGAGTTAATTGATGCATGATAGTTTAAATTTAACAACTTTCTCTGTGGGATCGATACTCTACTTACTCTGTATTACTTGTTGACACATGTATGCTTGCATGAGTTAGAGCTCTTTTATTAGAACTATAAAAGAGGCAACAATGACATAGGGTACTTTAGGCTGATCACCTGTTTTACTCATTTTGTAGAATTATCAGTAATATCACTTTTAATTCTAGGAGAAGTTCATAGTCCTTAGTGACTACTCAGTATTCATTACTTTGAAATCTTGAAATTGATTAACCATTGAATATTATTGATATTTTCTATCCATAGCGACAATTGTTGATAATCATTGATACTTCTTGCTATCTTGAACTATCATTATTGATATACCCTTGAGAAATTTAAAACTATATTGATTACCCTTTTGCTATATTACTTGCTGGGCAAAATTATTGCTCATCATTACTTTCCTTAAAACTTTCAGTTAAGGCATAATGTGGTGAACCCTCTGGCAAAGACAAGGGTAAAGAGAATGTGACGCCCCCAAAATTAGGTATACGTCACCCATCTTGGGTCGCCACTTACATGGTACATAAATTCAAATACAACTTACTAATATAAGCTGTCAGGTGTACAATACGACATAAACCGTGAGTTTGAATACAAATATTGTCTACTAGATATTATACAAACTCAAAAGGAGTCCTCATTACAACTATTATCACACTATTTCACGAATAGTGAGGACTACTAATGCTATCCTGCGGACCATTACTCTGTTCCCCGACTCGCCCCAATTATGTTCTCATTTCCGTAAAAGACACCGGATATCAAAGTAGTGAAGTACCAAAATACTCTTCTTCTTTCTCTCTATAGATTTTCTCTCTATAGCTTCTCTCTATAATTTCTCTCTCAGAGTTTCAAAGTGAATTCGTAAGAAAATAATGAAGGAATGAGCTTCTATTTATAGGAAAATAGAATGCATAGTAATTAATCCATGAACGGTCCAGATTGATTTACTTTAATCGACGGTCCATATTTAAAGCAAAATCTTTTAAATAAAATATCATATATTCTATTTATATAAAAACATTTTACTATGCAAACACTATGCAACACTATGCAAAAACACTATGCAACACTACGCATAATAAAATATAATATATTCTATTTATGAATAACTTTAATAAAGTATTACATTTTATATAAAAGATGTTTACATTTTTATTATGTTAATAATACTGAATAAAACAAAAACGTCATTATCGCTATAATAATTCATATTATTAATCGACAATAATGGAATCAAACTGAGTGACTTCTCACATAAGCATCAATAATCAATACCGCAGTGCTACTATGCAACCACACGTATTCATCGTATTTTTTTACTACCGAAAGTAGTTCAACAAGATCAACGGTAAAACTTCCGCCGTTATTTCAATAAAATATTTTGTCGTTTTCTCAATCAAACAATAATTACATTGCTAGGGTCCACCAATGATTGAGTAGTTGCTGTACGAATATTCCCCGCTAAACCGAATATTCCCCACCAATCGAATATAATATAACCACTTGCATACTTTGCAAAATTTATAAATACTAACCACAACTATAATATTATCTTAAATTCACACCATAATATTAAAAATTATTTCGACAAAATTTAAATCTTTATTGATAAAACTGGGGTCTCACAATCTCCCTCCTTATTGAATTTCTCCCTCGAAATTAGGGTACGTGCACGGTATGATAAAGAGGTGAGGATACCTTGAATACCTTTATCGTTAAAAATATTAAATTCATCTTCGCAATCCTACCAAAGATATTCATTAACAATTCATCTTTGAACTACAAAGCTAAAGATATACAAGCAGTAAAACCAATAATCTTTGAGACGCGACTTAATAGTATCACAACCACGAATTATCCATGCACTCTTGGCCAAGGATATTCAGTATTTTCAATTACTGGCCATGATTATACCGAATAATCCGTGGTCATAATCATACCAAGTCTATCAATGCATTACTACTAAAGATGACTTTTTACCACATCCATGAATTAATATTTCATCTTTGAGACTCATTTCAATAATTAATTCATATCATCGAATCATCCCCGCACTACTGTGCCAAGGATATTCATTAGTATCAACGACCACGAATTATCCATGCACTACTACCAAAGATAATCGTGTATTCATTAGTATCACGACCACAAATTATCCATGCACTACGGCCAAAGATAATCGTGTATTCATTAGTATCACGACCACAAATTATCCATGCACTACGACCAAAGATAATCGTGTATTCATTAGTATCACGACCACAAATTATCCATGCACTACGGCCAAAGATAATCGTGTATTCATTAGTATCACGACCACAAATTATCCATGCACTACGGCCAAAGATGACTTTTACCACATCCATGAATTAATATTTCATTGCTGAGACTCAGCTCAATAATTAATCCATATCATCGAATCATCCCTGCACTACAGGCCAAGGATATTCATTAGTATCACGAACACGAATTATCCATGCACTACGACCAAAGATAATCGTGTATTCATTAGTATCACGACCACAAATTATCCATGCACTACGGCCAAAGATAATCGTGTATTCATTAGTATCACGACCACAAATTATCCATGCACTACGTGCCAAAGATAATCGTGTTTTCAATTACGGTTATGATTATCCGAACAATCCTCGGTCATAATCATACCAAGTCCATCTACGCACCACGTGCCACGGATGACTTTCAACATAATATAAGCATGAGGATAATGATATAAAGAATCAATCAAATGAGATAAAGGATAAATATTAAACATTTATAATATAATTTATCCAGATTCAAGAATATCCCCATGTTATCAATCACTTAATAATCTTATAATCTAATATCATTAATATTATAACAATATTTTAATCACTTCTTAAATTTATAAACAATTTATCTCAATTGTTTACGCTTTACCATATAATGCATTTAATCATTCAAAATGCCATACTCATAAGATATCATCACCAATTATCAAATCCTCATCAAAAAAAAATATGCATATACTCTATATAGGATTCTCTAGCCATAAAATCCTATATTTTAACTTTGTTATTTCACATAACATATTTAACTCATATGTTAAGTAATTAAACTATTTTCATGAAAAAATACCAAATTAGTCCCAAAAATATTTCTTTTCCGGGATTTAGCATAATATAGTCCCATAATGAAAATATATTTTCTCGGAATTTTAAAATTCATCTACTATTTTTCAAAATCAATTTCTAATTAATTTCTTAAGAAATTAGCTACCTCAAGTTTAACTCCAAAATTCTCAAATCTTGACAGGACCTTACACATGTTAACGTGAGCTTCAGTTTAAATTTCATGGTCATGAGTTATAGAACTCGGTTATAAGCGTTTTTAAATCGGAAAAACCTAAATATTGAAATAGTCATAACTTGGTCATTTTAAGTCAGAATGAGCTCATTTTTGGACAGGAGATACTTTATACCATATACCTTCATGTCCCAAAAGGCCAGAATTTTTCTCATAATTTAAGTGGCCGAAACAGCCCCTCTAAAATCATGGCAGCAGCTTTTTCGGTTTTTGCAGCTTTGCACTCCTTTGCTAAAATCAGTCCACACAAAAATCTACAACACCTTTTCCAGTAATTCCACTTGGATTAGTTAGGTAACTCATAGATCTAACTCTAGGACTTGACCACATTCAAAAATTCAAAATATAATAGGAGATATGGTCAATTGAATTTCATGTTACGTTTTTCACCAAAATCTGATTTTCAACTCTTTGTGATTTCTAAGAAACTTTCATGTTTTCACATAATAACCAACATAACTCATCATAACACTTACTAATACTTCATATACCCATGATTTTCATTAGTCCAATGCTTTTATTATGACTTTCATCATAATCCTCGTAAACAGATCCTTTTAGTTGAAGAAATATTTGAGGGTTTAAGAAATGGGTTTTTGTACTGGGGTCAATACAAAATTCGATTTCACGCTCTAGGGTAGGCTAGGAAATCTTCAAGAATACATCAAATTAATGATAGAAATATCATTCAAAACTGTTACTCTCGTCCAAGACTTGAATAGTACGTCACATTAATACCAACTGTGACTTCTATCCCTTAACCTGGATAGCACCTCACAATGATACCTATCAACTTGCCATCTTCAGTCACGACGTCGCCTACAGAAAGTTTGGCTTCGGTGCATTCCACACAAGGAAGTTAACAACGAAAGGATCGGGGCTCTTTACTTATGGCTTGATATAACAGTGATTAACTTTAGGGTTTGGTTACTTTGAATTCGTATAACAGGTTGGTTATGAATATAAAAGCTAACAACCTTACGAAAAGCATGATGAGTAGTTAACCAATTGATTCCTAAAATCACATCAAAGGCAAGTATTTTCAAAAAGATAAGATCGACAGTAACGTGAAAGTGTTTATTTGAATCAAATAAGATTTAAAAATAGTAATGTAACGAAGGCCCTACTAACGAAGTTTCAACCAATAAGTCAAAGTCTAACTTCTCCTGAGTCAAATTTAAACGTTGAACGCAAAGCAAGAGAGATAAAATAATGGGTAGAACCGGTATCTTATAAGGTATAGACTTCATGATTTATAATTAACTAACTCGTGCTAACTTCGTTCGGTTTACTCGCTTTTTGAGAAGTCATGAAAATGCACTTCCTAAAACCAACGACTTTTTTTTGTCCATATCCACCTTTGGTGCCACCGTCCCAACTAGACTTGATTTTGGTGCACAACAAAATTGGGCTAAATGACCTTCTCTTCTTGCAATTTCCACTTCTATTATCTTTGCCATGATTACAATCAAGTAGTTACCATTCTTGGCATGATAATTTCCCACGATGGTTATCATTATTCGATAACCGTTGCCACAAATATAATTATTATCGTGTTGTTGGTCGTTACCTTACGTTTGAAATTTGAATCAACACTCTCATGTGCTTCATTGCTTATCTCAAAGATTTTCGGATGCCATTCTCAAACACCTTCACACAAAACAAGGGTTAATTGACATGTAACAAATTATCCCTATATTCTCGACCAAACCAATAAAATAGCACATAAACTTAGGTAGGTCATTCTAACGAAGGTATTCTGCTCTCCCTCCTAGTACTATTCTCACCTCTTAGCTGAGGATCATATCCCTAAGCTCGATACCAACCGTGGCGCCCCCAAAATTAGGTATACGCCACCCATCTTGGGTCGCCACTTACATGGTACATAAATTCAAATACAACTTACTAATATAAACTGGTGTACAATCGACATAAAGCGTGAGTTTGAATACAAATATTGTCTACTAGATATTATACAAACTCAAAAGGAGTCCTCATTACAACTATTATCACACTATTTCACGAATAGTGAGGACTACTAATGCTATCCTCGGACCATTACTCGCTCCCTCGACTCGTCCAAATGCTATGTTCTCTTTAAAGTAAAGATATCGGATATCAAAGTAGTGAAGTACCGAATACTCTTCTTCTTTCTCTCTATAGATTTTCTCTATAGCTTCTCTATAATTTCTCTCTCTAGAGTTTGGTGAATTAGTAAGAAAATAATGAAGGAATGAGCTTCTATTTATAGGAAAATAGAATGCATAGTAATTAATCCATGAAGCGGTCCAGATTGATTTACTTTAATCGACGGTCCATATTTAAAGCAAAATCTTTTAAATAAAATATCATATATTCTATTTATATAAAAACATTTTACTATGCAAACACTATGCAACACTATGCAAAACACTATGCAAAACACTATGCAACACTATGCATAATAAAATATAATATATTCTATTTATGAATAACTTTAATAAAGTATTCATTTTATATAAAAGATGTTTCGCTTTTATTACGTTAATAATCTGAATAAAACAAAGCGTCATTATCATTATAATAATTCATATTATTAATCGACAATAATGGAATCAAATGAGTGACTTCTCACATAAGCATCAATAATCAATACCGTGTGCTACTATGCAACCACACGTATTCATTGTACTTTTACTACCGAAAGTATTTCAACAAAGATCAACCAGGTAAAACTTCCAATAGTTATTTTAATAAAATATTTTTGTCGCGTTTTCAATCCAACAATAATTACATTATAGGGTCCACCAATGATTGAGTAGTTATACGAATATTCCCCTGCTAATAAGAATATTCCCGACCAATCGAATATAATATAACCACTTGCATACTTTGCAAAATTTATAAATACTACCCACAACTATAATATTATCTTAAATTCACACCATAATATTAAAAAATTATTTCGACAAAATTTAAATCTTTATTGATAAAATCTGGGGTCTCACAGAGAAGGCTTTGGAATAGTTATTTCCATAATGTTAGAAACGTATTATTATTTGGTTGTAAAAGAACTTATTTATATTAAGCTATGTTTAGTTTAAGTTGTATTGTATTAGTCACGGTTGCGAGACTTTGGGACAAGAATAATTATGTTATATCAATGTAATTTATTCTGTTATTCCGATGTATAATGATTTTAGTGTGTTATTAGAGTTAGTACGTGACAACCAAATTTGAGACAAGTGTGGTCTGAATTTGGGGGCGTCACAGGTTGGTATCAGAGCTGTAGTTATAAACCTTAGGAGCGAGAGTCCTTAGATTATAACTTAGGAGAACTTAATTAGAAGATAGAGAAGACTCATGTAGAGTTTTCCTAGAGAGAGACTTAGTGTGTTATAAAATATAATTTCATTATATACAATGAACTTATGTTTATTTAACATTCCGATAGAGTTGTTATTTGTTTGTCTTATGTTGGTGGTTGTAGGATGACTGATATGGGAGGACCTAGCCGAGTAGTAGAGGAGGAGTCGCGTGACATCCAGGTGGTATTTGAGGCATCATTGATAGCAATGCCTATATCAGCAGTGGCCCTTATCGATGACGATGACGAGGAGGAGGAGATGGAGCCATTACCCGAGGAGTCTGATCTGGAGGAGGAGCCTGAGCCCATGGAAGACTCCAACAAGGCTACTTTTGAGGATCGGATGTTGGGGGAATACAAGGAGCAGATTTTGGAGTTAGGATATAGAGTTGAGGAGTTAGAGGCTGAGTCTATAGAGAGGGAGTCTGAGTTCCAGAAACTGAGGGACGAGGACCATCAGAGGAAATTAGTGATGCAGGAGATGGAGGTGGAGATTGCTCACCGTAAGGAGACAGGGATCCAGATGGGGACTTTGTTTCACCGGTCGTTGGCTAGGAATGTAGAGTTGGCAGGGAAGTTGGAAGAAATAGAGCAGAGAGAGTTGACCAAGAGGACGGAGAAGGAGGCTCTCCGTACTCAGTTAGGGATGGAGGTGATGGATAGGATTCACTTCGAGAAGAAGTGGGAGGAAGCCAATGATATGGCTAATAATCTAGAAGATGAGGTACGAAGTAAGAGAATGAAGATGAACAAGATGGGTTATATTGTGCGCACGGTCATTGAAAGATTGATCGATGGGGGTGAATCACTACCCGACAGAGTAGGGACAGACCCTGCACACCATAAGCTGAGATTTGGTGGTGCACATCACTCAGGAGGAGTACTAGAGCGTCGTGGAGTGCGGGATGATAGATTGAGTCTAGGTGTTAAAATTTAGTGGTTGTAGTATTATATTTATTTATGTGTTGTTTAATCTGTTGTTTAAATCTCAGTTCTTTGTGTAAGATGTGAGATAGTTGTAAACCCACAAGCTTTTGAAAAATGTTAGAGGGGTAATATTTGGGTGTTGTCCCCGTCTTTTGTGTAAGAGGGGATACGTTGTTGTCATTTATAGAAGTATGCTAGAAAGGATCATGTAATTGTAACAATTTGGCATGTGAATATAAATGATCTTGTTCCAGAAATGTGTTATAAATGTTATTCTTATTTAAGAAATGTTTAAAATAATATAATAAGATAATAACAACAAAATGAAAATTTTGTGATACAGAAAAATGTCGCCCAGACGTAGAATAGCTACACCAGAAGAGTTGGTTAATGATGAGAGAGGACCAGCAGATCCGATATAGAGACTTGTAAATTTTTTTAGTGGAAGAAATGAACCTGTACCACCCGTTCCCTGAGCAATTCCAGTCACAAATTTTATGGACTTTAAGAGTGTAGGACCTCCAGAATTCGTAGGAACTACCGACCCTATCGTAGCTCAGACATGGATCAAAGAGATGTAGAAGGATTTCACCATCGCTCGTGCGGGTGAAGACCAGAAGACGTCTTTTGCAACCTACATGATGAGAGGCGAAGCAAACTACTGGTGGGAGACGAATCAGCAGAGAGCAGGAGAAGGAATAATAACTTGGGAGAGGTTTAAGACTCTGTTCTTCGAGAATTATTTCCTGAAGAGCATGAAAAATAGGATGGAGGTAAAGTTCTTGGAGCTTAAGCAAGGAGATATAACGGTGGCACAATACACGGCTAAGTTCAATGAATTGGCTCATTTTACAGAACACCAAGTAGTGAGTGAAGAGAGAAAAGCTAGGCGTTTCGAACAATGACTGATGCCTTGTTTGTTTAACAAGGTATCGGTTCTTCAGATTGATTCTTTTGCAACATTGTTAAAAAAGGCTATTATTGCAGAGGGAGAAAGTGAAGCTTTGAGTTTGTACAACAAAAAAGAAGAAAAGTAGGAATATAGGCAGAGATAGTCGTGGAGTAAGCAGCAGTGGAGGTAGCAATTTAGAAAAGAGGAAGTGAGAGACTAACAACATCAACAAAAATCACAACAATCAAGTGGAGAAGTTTCAAGGAGAGTTTAAGAAGAAGGTGGATGGATGCCCGAAGTGTGGAAGGTACCACCAAGGTGAATGTTGGAAGGGACACAGTGTTTGTTATAACTATTTCCAAGAGGGACATTTTGCGCCAAACTGTCCGAAGCCGAAAAAATCAAAGGATGTTTCGTTTGTGGTTCGGCAGACCATCTGATTAAAGACTGCCCAAAGAAAGGAAAACTGATGATTGGTGGACCGATGCCATCCAACCATCCAACTACTAGAACATTTATTATGATCGTCCAAGACACAGTAGCTGCGAAGGACGTTGTGTCAGGTATCATCCCGATCAATAATATAAATGCCTATGTATTATTTGATTCGGGTGCCACCTGTTCTTTTGTGTCTGAGGCTAGTTGACTAAATTCATCTTGAGAACAATTAGGAAATCCCTTAAATATAGAAGTTGCGAATATGGAAGCAATCCCTGTAGAGTATATTTACCGAAATTATCGCGTAAATATTAAAAATCATGAACTAAGCATAAACTTGATCCTGATAAGATCAGGAGAGTTTGATGTAATAATGGGTATGGATTGGTTGTATAACCATGCTGCGATAATTGATTGTCAGGATAAAAGTGTGAACCTTCAGACTCCAAATAAGTTTAAGGTGGTATTTTATGGTAGCTCGTCGCTTAAGCAATCGTGTTGTCTTACGATGATGTAGGCCAAGAAATTGATAAGAAGAGGGTGTGTAGGTTACTTAGCATACATTGTTGACACTCAGAAAAAAGGAGTAGAAATTAAGGATATATTCGTAGTAAGGGAATTTCAAGATGTATTTTCGAACAATCTGTCTGGTCTTCCGCCTGATAGAGAAATTGAATTCGTAATAGATTTAGCATCGGGAACGGTACCGATTTCGAAAGCTCTATATCGTATGGCGCCAGTAAAAATTAAGGAATTGATGATACAATTATAAGAGTTGTTGGATAAGGGTTACATACGACTGAGTTTGTCTCCTTGGGGAGCACCAATGTTGTTCGTAAAGAAGAAGGATGGATCGATGAGGCTCTGTATCGATTATCGAGAATTGAACAGAGTGACGATTAAGAATAGATATCCATTACCAAGGATAGACGACCTTTTCGACAAACTGAAGGGAGCAAAGTGTTTCTCGAAGATAGATTTACGAACAGGTTATCACCAGTTGAAGGTACGGGAGGAGGACATATCAAAAACAGCGTTCCGAACTCGTTAAGGACATTTCAAATTTTTGGTAATGTTATTCGGGTTGACGAATGCTCCGACAGCGTTTATGAACTTGATGAACCGAGTCTTCAAGCCATTTTTAGATAAATTCATCAATTCTTAGGACACGTGATGGATAAGGATGGAATATCAGTAGACCCTACAAAAGTAGAAGCAGTGAGTAATTGGGAGCAACCGAAGATGCCAACTGAAGTAAGAAGTTTCTTAGGGTTAGCTGGGTACTATCGAAGATTTATCCAGGATTTTTCTAAGATAGCGACCCCGTTGACCAATTTAACGAGGAAGACGGTGAAGTTCGTGTGGACGGACAAGTGCGAAGAGAGTTTCTAGGAACTGAAAAAGAGATTGAACGAGGCGCGTGTATTATCATTACCAGAAGAGTCTGAAATATATCTTCACACAGAAGGAGTTGAATATGCGTCAGATGAGGTGGTTAGAATTGATTAAGGATTATGACTGCGATATTCTTTATCACCCGGGGAAAGCAAACGTAGTGGCCAACGCGCTAAGTAGGAAAGGAAGGGAAATTTATTTCAATTGACAACTCAGGAGGAGTTAATAAGGGATATGGAAAAATTGGAGATAGAAGTGAAGGGACCAGAGAGGTCTAAAGAAAGGTTGTTTTTAGTAGAAGCTCATCCAACCTTGTTGGACAGAATAAAGAAAACACAAGAAAAAGATGGGGAGTGCGAGAGAATCAAAAAAAGGATCGCGGAACATAAGGAGGAGAGATTCAAAATAGATAAAGACCGTATTTTAAGATTCGAAGGGAGAGTGTGGGTGCCAGCGATAAAAAAGTTGAGAGAAGAAATTTTACACGAGGCACACAATACGACGTATTCCATTCATCCAGAAGGCACGAAGATGTACCGAGATTTGAGGTAACATTTTTGGTGGCAAAATCTGAAACGAGAAATCGCGGAGTGCGTTAGTAGATGTCTTACTTGTCAACGGGTCAAAGCAGAGCACTAGAGGTTGAGTGGTCTACTCCAACCGTTGGAAATACCAAAGTGGAAATGGAAGCATATTACGATGGATTTCGTGGTAGGACTTCCAGTCACGCAGAAAGGTTTTGACGCCATTAGGGTTATCATAGATCGACTAACAAAGACGGCTCATTTTCTACCGATCAAGATCTAATATAGTTTGAATCAGTTAGCGAATCTATACGTAAAGGAAATTATGGCACGACATGGAGTGCTGGTATCGATTGTCTCAGACCGAGATTCGTGCTTCACGTCAAAATTCTGGAAAAGCTTACAAGAAAGGATGGGAACACAATTGAGGTTAAGTATCGCTTATCATCCGCAGACAGACGGGTAAAGTGAGGAAACGATACAAACGCTGGAGGACATACTTAGAACTTGCGTGATGGACTTCAAACGAAGATGGGACGATCACCTACCCTTAATGAAATTCGCTTATAACAATAGTTACCATGCGAGTATAGGCATGCCACCGTACGAAGCTCTTTACGGGAGGAAGTGTAGAACACCGTTGTGTTGGGATGAAGTTGGAGAAAGAAAGATATTAGGACCAGAATTAGTTCAACAAACCGCAGATATGGTAACATTGATAAGAGCTAGATTAGTAGCTGCACCGACAAGATCGCGACTTTGAAGTCAGAAGTCACGTTTTCTTAAAAGTATCTCCCTGGAAAGGAAAAATACGATTCGACAAGAAGGGAAAATTGAGTCCGAGGTTCATAATACCATTTAAGATACTGAAGCGAGTGGGCGAAGTGGCGTATAAAGTTGCATTACCACCTGACTTAGAGCATATCCATAATGTGTTTCACATCTCCGTGTTGCATCCGTACAAACCTGACTACAAACACGTGATTTCTTACGAGTCCATTCAAGTAAAGAAGAATCTAGCATACGAAGAAATTCATGTCTAGATATTAGATAGGAAAGAACAGACATTGAGGAATAAAAGTATATCTTTAGTGAAAGTGCTTTGGCAAAACCACGATGCCAAGGAGACCACGTGGGAATTTGAAGATAAGATACGAAAAGATTATCCCCATTTATTTGAGTAACTTTGTACCAATTCCGATGACAGAATTTTTTATAATGGGGGAGAATGTAAGAACCAAAAAATTCATGAATAAATAATTATTTTAATATAATAAGAAAATAAATATTTATTTGAATATAAATATTGATGTGTAATGAGATGAGTAATTCAATTAGTGGAAATTGAATATAGATGAGGATTGAGAATTGTGAAATGCCTTGTGTGGCATAATGAGGAATGAGGAATTTCACTAAGTGAATCAAAAGAGAAATAGTTACTAAGAGGAAGATTAATTGCATGTAATTCTGTGATTCCATATATGGAATGAATAAGCTTCTAACTAGTAATATCACCAATATGGAAGTTAATTCATGTCATGTAAAACTAGTGTGGTGATAGAGGACAGAATTGACTTAGAGCTAAACCAGTTTGGCACTACAGGGCAATAGCAATTGCGCCTCTCAAGTGATAAATCAAGCACATTTGCCTTGATGCTTGATCTGGGATAAGTTTGTTAATACTGTAGAAATGGAATCGAACATTATTGTAATGTGTGACATGAATAAAATCATATGATAAGAGTACATTCTAATGATATGAAGTACCAAGTAGTACAATGAAATCATATGTAACTTTAATACAGAAATAATTAAATATCTGTGTATTCTAGAAATTAGGAAAGGAATTACATGTGTGAAATGAACATTTAATATTGAATAATGTGGTTAGGTGAGTAGTAAAAATAATTATGGGAGATATCCAGACAATAATACCTAACTGCGTTATTTTATTACGTGTACCTAATGTACATGGATTATATGATATGAGTAGATAAACGATCCCTCATTTCCTTAATATGGTAACAATTGTATATTAAAATTATGTTTTTGGGAAGTAAAGTAACTGAACTGAACAAATTAATCACCTGGCTAAGAAATAAAATCTATCATTTGAACAAAATGTGCTCAACTTCCATTTTCATAACTTTCAAGTTGTGAACAATAACCTCAAACATAGGTGATCATTGGCTAGAAGGATGGATGATGTTGGGTAGTTAAACAACTCTTCGATAACCAATGTGTTTACCTTCTACACCATGGATTACAACCTCAGTATAAACTCATTTGCCGGTCCAAGTTTCCTCTATAAATAGCAGTTCCATTCTCAGTGTTTACGTTGCTTTTGTTTTGTCTGTTGAAACTCTGATAATTTGAGATTGAGTGTTTTTTTTCAAAGAAGAGGCTAGCAATCTCAGAAGGAAGAAACTAAGTATACTAAGCTTCAAGAGGTATAAAAATCCTAACTTTGGTACTTAGTTGGGTTTTGCCAAATTCTTAGAATCACTTGAAATTCTCTGTTAATTAATGTGAATTAGCATGTTATCATGTGTTTAGGAGGTATGTGTATATATATGGAACCTTTAATGATGAAATTAAACATGTTTTAACCAATAAGAATCATTGTTGGTTGATGCTCTGCAAAACAGAGCAAGGCACTACTTCTGTTCCAGGTAGGGCGTAGTTGCGCCTAATTTATACTAGGGTGCAGCGCAGCTGCGTCGTACCCAATATATGAATTTGATTGATGTTTTTTATCTGGTTGATTCTAACCTACTGATATGACTTAAGCATGCCTGAAAATAAGTATAACAAGTGGTACAAAGCTTCTTTATGAGTTATGAAGTGTCCAATATGATTTTAGTAGGAGATTTTTAACAAAACTTAAAGTTTTGCAAACAAACTTTGATGGAAATTATGTCTGCAAGTTTTAAACTTGATAATATATATACATGACTGATTTTGAACATAAATGAGTATGATATAGTGTTTATAGTTCCTTTGTTCATGACCAAACTTGTTAGACCTTGTGTTAGAGATTTTTCAAGAAAAGCTTGATATATTTAAGCAAATATGCATGAAAACTACATGATGTATGTTCTGATCTTGTGAGGATGATAACATGACTTGACTACATATGATAAGAGTTTTAAAGTTGTCTTGTATGTACTGTATTGCATCATTCAAGTTTAAAATAAATTCAAAGGAAAATTTGAATATGTTTTCAAATCGAGTTGCGTTAAATATGAGTATTTAGATTCTAAAGATTTAAGATGTCATGTTTATGTTTATTACATCTCTAAACATGATTCGTATGTGTTGGACATAATGACAACTAAATCAAACATACGTTTAAAGCATGTTTCAAAGTACTAAATGATGTTAATTATGAATTAATGATATGAACACTATGAACATGTATATTAACAGGTTGTGTGATCTCTATGTGGACATATGGCCTAAGTTATAAAGCACGGGGACTACATAACCTTGTTATGCTTTAATACCATGTAAATTGTAAACTAAAACTTGTAAAACTGAACTCAAGAATATGCTTATATGAGAACCTCTGGCATGTATGTATGTTAAGTGTAAGTGCATAGGTATATTAAAGTTGGACTGAAATCAGGAGAGCAGAAGTTCAACTCTGGCCAGGCTAGAGTACAACGCAGTTCCGTCGTCCCTAATGTGACGCCCCCAAAGGTATACATCACCCATCTTGAGTCGCCAAATACATGGTACAAAATTCAAATACAACTTAATTATACAACAATCGTGTAAAATACGACAAAACATAATTTAAGAGTTTTAATAAGAATATTGTCATCTAGACAATATCCACACTCAATGGAGTCCTCATTACATTTATTGTCACACTATTTAACAGAATAGTGAGGACTACTAATGCTATCATCTAGACCGTCAATCCGTTTCCCGACTAGTCCTGGCTACGTTTTCATTTCCTGAAGATAACAGTGAAAGAAAGGGTGAGCTCAACTAGCCCAATAAGAAATATTATGACTATGATAATGCAGAATAAATTATCATTAGTCTTCAACAATGTTAAACTGATAAAATACAATAGACATCAAGTTTAACTACAGCGGAATAAGCAATCCATTAAAAGAGTCAAGTAGAGCATGATATCTACTATCTTCTATGATTTAAAATGTTTTCATCAATTTTTATCGTTGAGACTCAGCTTAATAAATAAACCACATCATCGAGTCATCCCTGCACTACGGGCCAAAGATATTC
The DNA here is from genome assembly GCA_020205615.1 of Panax quinquefolius. NCBI lineage: Eukaryota > Viridiplantae > Streptophyta > Magnoliopsida > Apiales > Araliaceae > Panax > Panax quinquefolius. The sequence continues at coordinate 38,095,290 of CM035161.1, read as the reverse complement.
ATTAAATCATCAATGGTCATGACTATACCGAATAATCCCTAGTCATAATCATATCACAAATCGTCCATCAATGCACTCACAAAGCTCACGAGGACTTTTACCACATCATTTATAACATTACAGTTCATGATTATATCGAATAATCCCTGGTCATAATCATACCAAGTCCATCTATGCACATAAGCCAAAGATGACTTTCATCACAATATAAGCATGAAGATGATGACAATGACATAATAATTCAATAAAACAAGTTCAAGAATAAATTTTAAAGATTTATAAGTTAATTTATCTTGAAATCAATTACGTCTAAATTGTCAACATGATACTGCTTTGTGGAGTAAAATTCAAGAATGCTCAGAAGAATATTTTCATGAAAAGATACCGGATGAAGCATAAATATTCACGATATTCTACTAATTTCATGGAGTATAGAAGCCAAAACTTTAACCAAATGAGTATCATAGAATATATGAAACTGCAAATGAATTTTCACCCGTCATGCGGTAATCCACGTAGACAAATCATTTCCATAATTTAATAAGGAATGAATACGAAGGATCATTCACCATGCATGTGATAATCCACATAGACAGGTTATTCCAACAGAATAATAAAGAATAGAACCAGGTCATGCGTAATCCGCACAGATAGGATACTCCAACAGAATAATAAAGAATGGAATAACAAAGAATTCACCATGCATTCGATGGAACCGACAGCACGAGTTATTCCAGCGAGAATAATAAATAATGGAGCGAG